>CAMAPF010000987.1:477500-1077500 GCA_945859915.1 Cuscuta epithymum | reverse complement strand
ATTTTTTTGTGGATAAAATAGACTTGATGGAGAACATGCCATAAAAATTTCATCAAACAAATCCACCGGGAAGGCGGCCAAACGCCGCCGTCCGGACGGCGGTTCCTGTCCGGAATTCCGGACATGAACTTTTGTCTATATTATATATATATATATATATATATATATATATATATATATATTTTTTTTTTTTTTTTTTTGGGAAATCAAGATTTTATTAAAAATGAGAGAAAGAGGAAAAGAACGGGGGGACTAGGCCGAAAACCCGTTTCTACAAAGTTAAGTGCGTAAGTAAGGAATACCGGAGGAATCACTAAGGATTGCGTTTTTTACTTCTAAAGGTAAATCCTGCAATTTTGTAAACACTCTAAATTTAGATGCCAGGGAGGGGGAGTGTGCCAAATTGTGGGCCGGTCCATTACATTCCCTGAAACCATGAACAAAGCTAATATTAGCCTTATTAGCAAAGAGTCTGAGATCATCGACTAACTTTTTCATACTGTTGCTTGGTTGACCCCGTTTTATCAATTTGACGCTGGCAAGAGAATCCGATTCCACCGTGAAAGCTTGGAAGCCTTGGTCAATCATCCATTTGGTTGCTGTATGAATTGCTTTGAGTTCCGCCTCTACTACCGATGATGCCGTCTGTGCGAACTGGATTGCCTGTATCATTTCTCCCTGTTGGTTTCTCAAAATCGCGCCTCCCTTTGTAGAATCTGGTATGTAGCTTGCATCAACATTTAATTTGAGATTGGAGATAGGCTTGATCCAATTAAGAATTAGCGGTTTTTGTGATAGAGGTTTCAGTGTCGGGTGTAGGAGCCCTTCTTCTAGTAAGTACTTAAAAGCTGGGTCGGGTGGGGTTCTGCGTAGGCTTAGGGACCAGTTTTGAGTGTAATGGGAAATTTGATGGATGATTTTAGAGGTAGAGGGAGGGTTTGTGTGGTTTCCCCATGTAAGGGCAGCGTAGGATTTCCATAGATGCCAGATAATGATTCCCGGAAGCACATTTGTCAGTAGGTCCATAAGCTTGCTTTTGTCCCCGCCTAACCACCAGGAGAAGCAAATTTGTCTCAGGGAACACTGAAAAGAGGGAATAGGAATATTGAAAGTACCCATGAAGAAAATCCAGATAGGTTTGATCATGCGGCAGTGGTAAAACATATGGTTAATAAATGCGGAGCTTTGTTTGCAAAAAGGACATTGAGATGGGAATGAATTGAGATGAAATCTGATCAGGTTTTCGGGGGTAGGAATAATATTGTTGAACAATTTCCAAAGAAAGAGTTTAACTGACATGTGTTGTTTTTTGTTCCAGATTTGAATGGAAGAGAAGGTAGAGGACTGTAACATCCTGACCTCATTGTACGCTGACTTAAGGGTGAAGTGTTTGTCGGGAGAAGGAAGCCAAAGAGTTTGTCCTTCTTCATCGTGCTGAGTGAGAACCAGCCCAAGGTTGTGAACTGAGCATACTCTTTTCCAAATGGGTGAGTCAGTGATCTTAGGGGAGGGGTTTTCAATTCTGGGATATCTGGCTTTTATGAAGTTTGCCCAAAATGAGCTTCCTGTTTTCCATTTCCACCATAGCTTCAGAGTGAAGGCCTTTTCTACATCTGTCAGTGATCTAATGTTCAGTCCACCCTCCTCTGTAGGTAAACATAATTTGGACCAGGTGATCCAGTGATGTTTTTTGGAATTGGATTTGCTGCCCCAAAAGAAAGTGGCCATCATCTTTTCCAGGATATTGATAACTCCTCTGGGTAATGTGTCTGCTGCCAGGATATGGAGTGGGATGGAGGAAAGAACATGCCTGATTAAGATAAGTCGACCTCCTTGACTCAGATTTTTTTGGAGCCAAGGTGTTAGTTTGGTCTCAAATTGATTAATGAGGTCTTTGCAGTATTTGAGTCTGTTTATTCCCTTGTGCAGGTAGACCCCTAAGTATTTCATTGGCAACTTACCTTTTCTCATGCCAAGCAGGGAGTGGATGTTAGCAGCTCTGGATTGTGGAGTGGTGCCTATAATATAAGAGCTCTTGCTGAAGTTTATGGATTGGCCTGATGCTTTTTGATAGGAGTCCAGAAACTTCTTTAGCGCAATGATGGAGCTGCAACTACCATTGGTGAAAATGAGTAAGTCATCTGCAAAAGCCAAATGAGTTAGTATAGGAACACCTCTTCCCACCCAATAGGGTTTAATGGATCCCGTTGAGACCAAATACTTAAGCCCCCTCGAAAACACCTCTGAGGCTATAATAAAAAGGAAGGGGGAAAGAGGATCCCCTTGCTTTACTCCTCTCTTTGGTTTAAAAAAACCATGGTGGCTCCCATTGATGATGATGGAGAGGTACGTGGAGTGCAGGTTATTGATGATAATGCGAACCAGAGTGTCTGAGAATCCAAATTTAAGTAGAGTGGCTTTAAGGAAGTCCCAGGAGAGGAGGTCAAAAGCCTTTGTCATATCCAGTTTAAGTATAATGTTGGAACCCCTGACTTTCTTGTCTATTGTGTGTGTCATCTCTTGAGCAAGGAGGATTTGTTCAGCAATTTCCTTGTTTTTCATGAATCCTCCTTGCTCCTCGGAGATGATTTGTGGGAGGATAAGGCTAATTCTATCGGCCAGAACTTTGGTGCACACCTTATTGACATTGAATTAATAAAGTAAGAATAAATTAAGAATTATTTAAAACCACACAAACGTTACCTAATTTTAATTTGTATGAGACAATGTTAGAGGGAAGGATCAAAAGGGAAAAATAAGAGAGTCTTATCGGGACGAAGGGAGACATGGAATATCTATCAAAAACACTCATTGTACAAAAATAAAGATGCAATTTACATCTTTTGAGTAATGATGTGAGTTTTCTCGCACTTAAAAAGATTGTAATACAGTGTTGTAAGTACGAGTATCGTCTCCACAGGGACGGGCAAAAGGGAATTAAAAATTAACTAAATTCGGCGATTAAAAGAAATAAAATAAAATAAAATAAATGCGTCATGCGAGATTGATTGGTTGGAAAATTAACTAATACGAATGAGCGATAAAATAAAATATTGGTCTCTCTCTAATTAACGACGAAGGGAACATGGATTGATTCCGGGGTAACCAGATTTCTGGCAGATCAGGCTTAATTACATGAAATTAATTTAATTGAGCCTAGCTAATCATTACTAAGTTCTTACCGCTCTCGCGGCATAGAGTACAATAATTTAGGGGACCAGACTGATCTCTCATGCGACATGATCCTAAATTATTGCCAAGATGAGCGAGCTTACGGCCCCTTAATCGCTACTAATCTCTTAGCGAACGATTAAGTGTGTGTGAAGGTGTCCTGGAATAAATTAGATCTCTCTTAATTATTCTACAAGCAATTGTAATTCTAGCGCGCGTTCTAGGTTACAAGAGATATTAGTTAAATTATTCAAACACAAATTTAACGGCATTCATGCAATTAAACCAATAAGAATCTAGTCATACATCATGATTAACCCCTTCATCAATCCCAAATCCCTAATTAAAACTACTCGCAATTCATAATTGAAGAATCAACGGAATTGGGATGAATAGTAATAATCGTCATTAATTAAAAAGATGAACGTATAAATAATCTCAGGGTTCTTGAAGAAAACAACGTAAAAAACGCAAGTAAAATCGTCCCTAGGCCTCTCCGTAATGTTCGTAACCCTTAAACAGGAGAATAGATGCCTTATTTATAGAAAACAAATGAGTTTGGGCTGAACTGGGACAAAGACGAGGTAAATCCGGGCAAAAATATGATTTTCCGGAGTCAGGCACGGCGTGCCTCGAGGCCAGGCATGACCGTGCCTGACCTCCAGAGGATGGGTACTCGTTTCTTCTACAGGCACGGCCGTGCCTGACTGCCAGGCACGACCGTGTCTGGCTCGTTTCTTCCCCGGGGCTTCCGTGCATTCTTCGGGCGCTCGTCGTGCGTGCTTCCTTTCCGAATTTGACAAAACTTTCTTCATGAAGTTGTAGATAATGAAGTTCTCTATCCTCCACAACTTGCCAGATTGGGTTTGAATCATTAAATCAAGAGATATGAATAAAATGGTGGAAGGTGGCATTCTGAAATCGCAATAGAGATCATCTGACTTCATCGTCTATTTTCACATTACTCCTCTCTGATTCTTGTAATGATGTCTTCATATGATTTGTAGCTCTTGAAGTTAGATTTCAGATGGAGCTTGAATCGTGTCCTTTAGATGTTTCTACAAAGAGATATGCTTGAACGATTGACAGAAGGTCATCCTGATTGTCGTTTTCAAGCTTCATTCATCTTTTTTTTATCCCGTAGCCAATCCAAGAGCTCTTTTTCCTTCAAATCTTCATTGTGAACCTCCCAGTGACCTCCAAAACTCTAAAATCAATCTCCAATGCTTCTCAACTCGTCCTGATTGCTTCTCAAGTGCCGATGCCAGGCTCAAATTCTCTGATTTTGACTACAAACGACACAAAACTCGAACCAACGCCCGGTAAATATAACTTGAGCTACAATTGAGACTTGTAACACCTTAAAGGTAGGAAAACCATCAAAAGCCGATCCCAACACGCATCAAATGCGTGTTGAAATATGGACTTATCAAACTCCCCCACACTTAAGCTTTTGCTTGTCCTCATGCAAACTGAATAATGAGACTTACACTAATCACCACGCGGAATTAAAATAATTAGCATGCACACGTAGTTATTGGGATACTCACAGAACAGACAGACTTAACCCACAAAAATCTTCCCTAAACTACATCTTTGTACTCAAGCTAAAATATTTGACAAAATTATTCACAACATCCTTAAAGTAATGACATCATACACAAATAAACTAGCTACCAATCAGAAGGACTTGTGAAGGTGATAGTGAATGGTAGATGGTAAACAGTCCCTTTCTTGAGAGTTTGGAACATCCTAACAAAGAATTAATGCATTCGAGAATTTCGGGGCTATTCTAAGGATTAAAGAGTTCACTAGGCCACAAATTAGAAACTATCATCTAAACCTATGCAAAGAGTAGACATGGTGTACAACTAAGCTAAACCATCGCGACACATTTGTGCTTTGACGTATACTTGAAGTACACGAAAGACTAAAGGCAATTTTTGCTAAAGCCTCCAAGTTCAATTAATTAGGTTCAGTTTCCTTGTCATGTTGGCACGAGAACACCATTTCTTTCGAAAGATACCAAGTCTCATCTTATGCTTTTTGATCGGGGTTCACATTCTCTTTTTCGCAAGATAAGAGGTCTAGCTATAATAATTTTTCACCTTTCGGATTTTACTAGACATTACCCCATTCTAATCTCGGCCTCACCAAGGAAAAATAGCTATTAAGGTTCATTTATTCAAAGTGAATCCATGCCTACAATGCAATCCTCGAAAATATCAAATTTCTATAAAGTGACTACTCTTACCCCATTTGTAGCATATGAATCCCCCAGTTCCCTAAACATCAAGACCATGTCAGAAGTATTCACAGGTAAGGAAACGCATGTCATTTGGCTATGGAGCTCAATTAATTGGGTAAACAATAAACGGTTAGACTCAAAATGGTTTCTCCTAAAGGACCTTTTCAGGTGAAATGGATGATTAATGATTCAATTAAATGGGTGACAAATGCCTTCATCCTTTCAACAACTAGATTACAATGCAATCAATTTAAGCCTAAACACTTCAAGGATGTCCTAAAAGCATAGTCAAAACGCTAGCCAGCTCACAAAAAACACAGTTTAAAGAAAAAAAATCAAAAATTTTGGCATGATTTTCCTATGAATATACAACTAACACCTGTGTAGGTTAACTCTAATAATCACATGTAACAACTATTGCCCGAATGCCCAATTCACTCCCCCACACTTAAACTTTGGCATCGCCCTCGATGACAAAAAATGCACTATGCACAAGGGGGTAAAGAGGAAAGGGCCACGTGTGCTCAATTAAACTCAAGTCAATCATTTACAAAACAGGCGATATAAAGAGTTGCAGAAACTTCCCTAAGGCGCTGGTCGATGCAGAACTAAACTGAGTCAAGTGATCCTCGGCACATCATCCCCAAAGCAAGACCTTGAGCTGAAAAAAACAAAGCACACAAACACAAACACATAAAACACCCTAGATTTATTTTTTCAGGGGTTTTCAGAAAGCAAACAAACAAAAACAAAAGAGTGCAGAAATAAGATTGGGTTACCTCCCAAGAAGCGTTATTTTTAACGTCATTTGTCCGACACAACTACCCCATATGCTCTCAAATAGCAAAGACTGCAATGGTGCACTAATAATCAACGTCTCCAGCTTCCTCTCAACAAATGCTCGAGTACACGTAGGCAGCACATGGTCTTCATAACCCTCATTAGCACAGAAGTGAAGTATGAAACTCTCATCCTCTTCGGGCAGACAGAGAACATGAGTGAAAACTTTGATTACTCTAGGTGTCACTGGAAACTCAAGAGATGTTTCAAAGCAAGGATTAGGAGCAACACCATAATCGATCTGCACCATGGAATAGTCTTCATCTTCCTCACAAATATCATGAAAATTCACAACCTTTCTTCTGGAATATGTATCAATCCTCATGAAGGCATGTCAACTCTAGTTAACATAGTTCTTATCAATATCTTCCCGGATGATGTTGTCATTCTCCACATATAAAGAAATATCATCATCAAGGAGTGAATCAAAGACATCCAAATCTGAAATCACGTGAGAGTGGATCGGTGCATGTGTACAAAAGGGAGAATTCTTGCTTGTGGAGCGGGTTTTCTTCATTATGGACATCATCTACCTCGTCCCCACTCTCTTGGAGCATGTAATCATCTTTTCCCAACTCATCTTCAATACCCAAACCTACCTCAGTAACACCATCATCATGACTGATCTTCTCCTTGCCCTCCTCAGGTGTTGAGACTAATGGTATATCAAACGGCTGGGGGGTTTCTGTATGAAAATCACAGTGATTTGTGACTTCATCAGTTACAGCTAGTACCGTTTCAAACTTTTTCCTGTATTCTTGGAAAAACAACTCGACACTACTATCTTCTTGTTCATGTTCAAACATAGGTAGGTCTTTGACATTCATGTAATTTCCATGTTTATGTTTGTGCTTTTAATTAGTTTAGATTGATTGTTACTTTGGAAATTACACACTTTTGGTGTAATAATTTAGTTTGTAAAATATTTGTAATTTGTTTAGATTAGGTTCATTCTGAGCTCAAACAGGTCCAAGAACACTTTGGGAACCATTGGTGAACATCACAAGTGGAAGGAAGGTGCAAAAATCTCAAGACAAAATGGAGATTTTGGTTTTTTGTGTTGTACCCGGTCGGGTATGACCTATACCCGATCGGGTACCCTACTGGAAAATCAAATCGGATCAACCCGGGAACCAAGCAACATGCGGGGAAGATTTTGGCCATGTTCGAGTGTCATACCCGATCGGGTGACCAACAGACCCGGTTGGGTATGACCTTATTTTCCAGTTTCTGGGAAGCTTCTTAGTGTACCCGATCGGGAGCCTTCTATACCCGATCGGGTACACACCCCTGCATGCTCCATTTTCCTATAAATAGACCCCTTTCCTTCCCACAGAAAATCACCAATACCTATATACTTCTAAGCTCAGTTTAGACAAGTTATTTCTTTATATTTTCTTCATGTTTAGTCTCCAAATGAGGAGCTAAACTCTTCCATCTTAGTTTTGCTACTTTGAAGCTTAATGAATTGTAAGTTGTGAGTTATTTTCTTTAATCTTCTTCCTTGAATATTAATTAATTCCTATTCCTATTACATATTAATATTTTGAGCGTTACTTAAAGGATCAACTAATTTTGTTTCATATATTAATTAATACTAGAATCGGTCAATTAATACGCTTGTTATTAATTCGGTCCTTTCACGGTAGTAAACTTGAGTTGTTAATGCATGCGTCTCATGGTTAACAACCTAAGGGGAATTAATTATATTGATTAAACCGATAAACCGCTTGTGTTGAGGTTATCAATCTCAATCGTTTTCATCTCTATTTTATTGCCATTATTGAGTGAATATGGCGCGTGTTCTATATTAACTCGGTAGTAAGTTTTATTAATGAACGCGTCTCGTTATTAATAACTACCCTCGATGAATTGGATATACTCTTCGATTGAGTATTCGAGAGGAAGATAGTTAAAGATATAATCGGGATCGACGAACATTTCATTAAGTGGATAAAAGCAAAGCCAAGTCTTCCTCTCATTAATTAAAACACAAAAGTCATTCATCTTTGTGTTTAAATATAATTTAAGTTCATCAACCAAACATAAAAAAAAACCCTTGTTACTTATTTATTTCTATAAAAAGAGAAGTGTTCCTTTCCCTGTGGATACAAACCTTACTTCAATATACTACGCATATTTGTCGTATTGAATATTTATTTTGAGTGCACACCATGACAAAGTGCACGTCAGTCATCAAATGCATCAGGAAGTGTATCATCCATCATATTCACACCTTTGTAGTCTGGCTCACTCACATGATCATCCCTATTGGTCGTCTCAGTTTGGGCTTCTGCCGGCTGACCCATCATGTTGATTATATTTTGCATTTTGGCTGTGGGCTGCATGAGTCCCTCTTCCAAGTAAGAAAGCTTCTCTGAAATTGTCTCTTCCATTTCATTATGTGGCTCATAACTCGGCAAGGACGTAGGAGTGGATGAAACATTTGTGTTTGTAAGTTGTGGGGAGGATGAAGTGGGGTATGTTGTTGCCCAGTAAGGATGGTCGTATGGAGGAATGTGGCACATACATGAATGGTGACCACCTCCACAGAAGGAATAAATGCTATTTTTAGGAAAGCAATCAACCAATTTCTCGGGACTTTTAGTTTGAACGAGAAATTCCATCATGGAGCCTGGTTTTGTCTGAGTCCAGTTTTGGGTTCTTACGAGCACAAGTATTTGATGGTCCCAGATAGAGGTAACAGTCTAGAGGGGGGTGAATAGACTTTTAAAGCTTTTTCAACTTTAAAGAATTTCCCTCCCAGATATGATGATCAGTAACCTTTTGAGAGATTAAGGATCCACAGCGGAAGTCTTGACCTCTATGTATATAACAACCTTCTGTTTAGTAAGTGGACAAGGAGAAGTTTGAGTGAGGTAAGATGAGCATTCCTTATTTTTAGAAACAAAGGTGCTTAGTGGCAGAGATGCTTCGTATAGAAGGTCTCAATCAGAATACCTTGGAATGATGTTCTGATGTCTTCTTGACAGAACCCTTCCTGAGGTCTTCTGTTGACCTTGGAACAGAATCCCTCACAAAGTCTTCTGTTGGACTTCTAAGGTGATAGTAGCTTAGAGACTTCTATTTTAAGAGGGAGATCTCAGTGAAGAGTGAAGAAGACTTCTAAAGCATTGAGATGTCATTAGCTGAGTGTATAGACAAGCAGTAAGCTTAGCAGAGAGGTGAGCAGAAGAGTGGGCAGAGGACTGCTGCTGAGGTTTCTGGTCACGTTTCTGCTAAGTTTAAGAAGTGTTTGGTGTGTGCTTTGTTGACTGAAAAATGAATCAACACACAGTGTATCCTGGTTCAGAGGTGGTGTAATCCTCCTACATCCAGTCCCACCCTCTTTCAGATGGATTTCCACTAAAGTATTAAGCCCAATAGACTTGGTGCCCGTCTGGCTGTTATCACACAACTAGCTCAGAACTGAGGGTGTTTCACAAGGAGTACACACCACTCCAAGTTACTCAGTCCTTAGATTTTCTCAATTGATCCAGTGGGGATCAAAAGGTACTCTATTCTATACTACCACACTTAGGACTAGATAACACTGTCCTTCTAAGTGTTTACAACATTTTCAAATGTAACGGAATTTCTAGCCTCCAACTAATAACTAAACTTCCAGAATATGATAATGAGAGTTCTAACTAGGAAGTTTAGTGAAGCATGAGTCTAAACAGAGAGCAAAGTTAAATGAGCACTTTCTGTTATGCTAGGTATCTTTTTGAATGCTTGGTATGATTTCTCTGTTTTGAAGACTCTCAAAATGCTTGAATATGAACTCATGCTTATGCCTTTATTTATAGGCATCTCCGGTTGATTATTCTCCTCCGTTGGTTGAGAGGATTTAATCATTGACGTCCAAAGTATTGTACTTTCGTCTTCTTGTGTTGGAGCAGATTATCTTCTTCATACGCAATTGGATCAATTTGCAAGCAGGATATGTAAACCCATACCTTAGGCCTTCTCCGCACTATTCACCTACTAATAGGTTTTGGCTTTGTGTACAACTGTGCGTGTGTAGTATCCCGTGCTCTTTGTAGCTACAGTGGACTTAGTAATTTTGTGACTTTAGCCTTGTTTGTATTAAATAACTTGTACTGGTAGGATTAAAGAAATCCTTTTAAGGTAAATAAAAATTACCTTATTGCATTTTCTATTCCCAGTACAATTTATTTGATACAAAAAGTGTACATGTAAAATTGGTCACAATTTTACTAGTGACATGGATAATTCTATAACAAATAAAAACATACTGGTTGGATTTGAATATCTTTGTAAGGTAAAAGAATTTTACCTTATTGCATTTTATACTTCCAGTATATTTTATTTGTTATAAAATTGTACATTTTTAATCTTGTCACTTTACATTGTATTCTTTCTTCTTTTCAACTGATCTTTTTGTTTGTTTTCGTTTATGGTACTGTGAGTACTTTTGTCTAACCAATTGTGGAGCATACTACAATTTAAACAAGAGAAATGCTAGAGGTACCCCATTTTCTACCCCATTTTGTACCCCATCCTATATTTGTGGCTCACAAAAATCCAACCCAATTAAAATAATTGCTCCATTTTTACTCATTGCTTTTGTGAACCACAAACATAGGAGGGGGTACAAAATGGGGTACAAAATGGGGTGGCTTTAGCATTAGTGTTTAAACAATGAGTAGATAATTTTGAACAAAAAGTCTAAACCAAAAAGGAGGGTGACATCATCAAAACTATTACTTACAACTGTAGCTTATATCAAAGTATGAGGGACCTAACAGTATTCATAGAATCATACTTTGTGTTTTGGCTTATTAGTCTTCCTGCATACTTTTCATTAAACTTCAAATTTTTTATTTCGTGCATTGAATTATTTAATAATAAAAAAGATAAGGTTAGTTACTTTCTTGGCACAACTAATTGAAGTTGTGGTAGATCATTTTAGTCATTTTAATGCGGAATATAATTTTTTCTTTATTGTATTAATAAAATATATTTTAATTTTTCCATGATTCGATAGAATACTAGAATTAGTCGAACCAATCATTTCACTTAGAATTTTTTAAATTTCAACTTTATTAACTGATTCAACAAACTTCATTGTTAACAAGAAAGTATAAAAGGATATTTGTACAAAACATATTTTGGATATTATTATATGTAGTACCCCGTATGTAAGTATGTTCCAAGTTCCGGCATATGGGATCCAGAATCTTTGCCTTGCTTTAGAGGAGGCACGGTGCCCGGTCATTAGGAGTCATCTGATCAAATCTTCAATGGCCAGAGATCTCGCGGCCCACATCTCAAAGCTTCAGTTTTCTTATTGGACGATCCCCTGAGATAATGCACTTTGTTGTGCGGAAGAGGATCCCAATTGTAATATATATCTACTAGTATCTTTACCCGTGCCGTGCACGGGTTAAAATGATTTTACTTTTTAGTTTTATTAATGGAAAGTCACTTATTTAATTGATTATAATGTTAGTTTATAATGCATCTTCTAATTTATTGACTATGTCCTATTTTTGAACTAATTATCTAAACATGTTTGCTATCTATATTTTCTAATGAAAAGAACATTTTTTACAACACTCAATTGTATTCACATGTAATTAATCTTTTCAACCATTTTTTTCCTAAACAAAAATAAAATAAAATCTTCAATGCCTATTTTTATCCATTAAACTCCGCCTTTGGCTTACTGTTTTTCATAACTAAATACATTTGTTTGCAATTTGTTTATTTAAAAATGGGTGAAGTCAATTTGTTTTTGAAGATATTAGCTTTTTTAGGTTTTAGATTTTCGCAGATTAGTCCTTCGATCTCTTCTTTTAAGATCAACAAAGAATATATAGTTTTTTGTAATTCCTACTTTAATGACGGTGATGGCGGCAACAACAGGTTGCATATTGTGATTCGTAGCGATCAATTTATTTTTCAATAGATTGAGTTTTTTTGAAAGGAAAACTAAACATTTTATTAATTCAACTTTTCGTTTTCCAGAAGGGAAACAATATAATCAAGTGGATAATAAAATTGTATATAACCATCCGTCATAGAAAGTGCAGCTCTAGCCAATTTGTGAGCTACTCCATTCGCGGACCTCTTGCAGTGAATGACATCAATACTAGCTTCATTACGAAGAATATGTCTAATATCTTCAATAATCGTATCAAAATACGACTCACCAACTCTATCCATCAATCCGGAGACAACCAACTGAGAATCGGTTTCCAATTTAATTCTAGGCCATCCCTGACTTTTTATGAATGCTAAAGATTCCCAAACACCTATGGCTTCCGAAATTCCTGCTGTCCAAGCCGCCGAAACTGTTTGGCAGCCGCCTTGCAAGAAGCAGCCCTCTTCATTTCTAGCCACCCAAGCCCATGCTCGTTTTCCCCGCCCCAAATCCAAGGCCGCATCCACATTAACTTTGATTGTGCCCACCGACGGCTTCTTCCAGCCTATTGGCCCATCCGTCACTTTGATTCTTCCTGTAGTATTGCCTTGTGCAGCCTTCCAGCTCCTAAGAACAGCAGCCCCAACCTCCAATACTTGTTGCCATGACATTGTTTTATGCTTCCAAACCTTGTCGTTGCGTGACTTCCAAAGACTCCATAGGTTAGTAATAAAGATACCCAAATCTTCCTGTTGCAAGTTATCAAAATAGCTTTGAACCCAAGCATTGAAAGACTCACCTTGTCGCATGAAACGAATGCCCAGATGTTGCCACACCGCTTTAGCAACTCTGCAACACCGGAATAAATGATCTTCCGTTTCAGAATCTTCCTCACACACCTTACAAACATTATCAATATTGACTCTTCTCCTTCTCAAGTTAGACGCAGTAGGCAAAACCCCCGACATAAGCTGCCAAAAGAAACATTTTATTTTGGGAGGGATACACAAATTCCACATTTTCGTCCAGCCTAACCAACCGTTAGCGTCGTATTCACCCCGCAACGTTCTATACCCGGACCTGACAGTGTAGGCCCCTTTTGAATCCTCATTCCACCACACACTGATACGCTTGTAATTTCCGTGTGTTTATTTACGTTTTTAGTTAGTTTTGGTTGTTTAATATTTCGGAAATTACACACTTTTGGTGTAATAGTTTAGTTTGTTAAATTCTTGTAAATTGTTTAGATTAGGTTTATTCTGAGCTTAAACAGGTCCAAGATCAATCAAATGATCATTGGTGAAGGAAGGTGCAAGAGTACAAGACAAAAAGAAGGAAAGTTCCTGATTTTGACCTGTACTCGGTCGAGTACACCTTATACTCGATCGAGTACCAATACTGATTTTCAAGGATCCGATCCGGAAACAAAGGAAGATGCAAGGAAAGATTTGGCCACGTTCTATTGTCATACCTGATCGAGTACACCGACATACTCGATCGGGTATACATATAAATATATAATTTCAACCCAACTTCGGTCGAGTATGGCTCAAAATTCACCATTCTACACATACTCGATCGAGTATATGTATATACTCGATCGAGTACCCGACCCGCACCTCAAAAAAAGCCTATAAATACACCTCTTTTCCTTCACTTTTGGAGACCAATTCCTTTATACTCTTAAGTTCAGTTTAGAATAGCATTTCTTTATATTTCTTTTAGCATGTTTAATTTCCAAATGAGGAGCTAAACTTCCATTTCTTGATATTGCTCTTGAAGCTTGTTGATTATTAAAGTTGTGAGTTATTTTCTTAACTTCTTTTCCTTGAATATTAATTCTTCCTGTAAATACTATTTCTATATCAATGTTGGGGAGTGTTACTAAGATGACAATTAGTTAACATCTTGACATTGGTCTTAGTAATAGCTATTCCTTCCTCTAGGTTAATATCGGGGAGTGTTACTAAGATGACAATTAGTTAACATCTTGATATTAACTATAGTAGGATTCATCTTCTTTAATATTCTTCCTTGAGTATTAATTAATTCCTATTCATATTTCATATTAATATTTTGAACATTACTTAAAGGATCAACTAGTTTTGTTTCACATATTAATTATTACTAGAAACGATCAACGAACCGATGGTTGATAGTTGATAGTTTCACAAGTAACTTCGGTTTATTAATGCACGGTCGTGGTTAATAAACTTAAGAGGGATTAATTTTGTTGGTTAAACCGAAATCGTTGTGTTGAGGTTATCAATCTCAATTGATTTCATCAAGGAGTTAAAAGATTAAATGCTGCTATCAAGTTGGTATATGGCGTTGTTCTATACTTGACTAATAGTAAGGGTTATTAATGAACGGTCGTTGTTAATAACTATCCTTGATGAATTGGATATACTCCTCGATTGAGTATTCGAGAGGAGATAAGTTATAGATATAACAATGATTGACTAAAATATATCAACAAGTGTAAAGTAGCAATACCAAGTCCCTTTTATCTTTGAATTAAACCACATAACTCGTTCATCTTCGTGTTTAATTATAATCAAATCACTCGATCAACCCCCCCCCCCCCCTTATTTACTAGTTACATAAAAACAAGAGTTATTCCTTTCCCTGTGGATACGAACTCTACTACGTGATGTGTGTGTTTTCTCGCACTTAAAAAGGTTGTAGAAAAGTGGTGTAAAGTACGAGTATCGTCTCCACAGGGACAGACAAAAGGGAAATAAAGATTAACTAAACTTAGAGATTAAAAAGAAATAAATAAAATAAAAGTGCTATTGTGCGAGATTGATTGATTGATTAAACTAAAACTAATGCTAATGAGCAAATAAAAAGATTTGGTTTTCCTTAATCAACGACGAAGGGAACAGGAATTGATTTCGGGGTTAACCAGCTTTCTGGCAGAACAGGTCTAATTACATGAATTTAATTTAATTGAGCCTAGCTAATCATTACTAAGTTCTTACCGCTCTCGCGGCGTAGAGTACAATAATTTAGGGGTCCAGGCTGATCTCTCATGCGACAAGATCCTAAATTATTGCCAAAACGAGCGAGCTTACGGCCCCTTAATCGCTACTAATCTCTTAGCGAACGATTAAGTGTGTGTGAATGTGTCCTAGAACAAATTAGATCTCTCTTAATTTATTCTATAAGCAATTGTAATTCTCACTAATGCTAAAGCCACCCCATTTTGTACCCCATTTTGTACCCCCTCCTATGTTTGTGGCTCACAAAAGCAATGAGTAAAAATGGAGCAATTATTTTAATTGGGTTGGATTTTTGTGAGCCACAAATATAGGATGGGGTACAAAATGGGGTAGAAAATGGGGTACCTCTAGCATTTCTCTGTAATTCTAGTGGCCATCAAGGTTACAAGAGATATCAGTTAAATTATTCAAACACAAATTAAACGGCATTCATGCAATTAAACCGACAAGAATCTAGCCATCAATCATGATTAACCCCTTCATCAACCCCATATCCCTAATTAAACTATTCACGCCTCATAATTGACGAATCAAAAGAATTGGGATGAATAGAAATAATTATCATTAATTAAAGAATTGAACTTACAAAGAATCACAGGTTCTTGGATTAAACAACGTAAAAACGCAGGTAAAACTCGTCCCTAGGCCTCTCTCCAAAGTTCGTAACCCCCAAAACGGGGTTATGGAGGCCTTATTTATAGAAAACAACGAATTCGGGTCGAATTAGGATCAATCGCGGCCAGGCACGGTGCCAGGCACGACCGTGCCTGCGACCGTGCCTACGGAAGGAATCCGTTTTTTCGCGTCCAGGCACGGCATGCCTAGCTGCCAGGCACGACCGTGCCTGGCCTCCAGTAGCCCGGTTCTTCGAAATATGCCAGGCACGGAGTGCCTAGCAGCCAGGCACGATCGTGCCTGGCCTCCAGTAGCTCCCAGGAAAAATACCCTTCAGGCACGGCGTGCCTAACTCCAGGCACGACCGTGCCTGACCCTATTCTTCACTTTTCCTTCGTTTTCTTGCTCCGAATGCTCCCGAATGCCTACGAGGTCGATCCAAATGCTCTTTCTTCACCAGAATTTCGTCGTGAATCTCTCGGTGGCCTCCAAATCTTCCAAATCTTTCTCGAATTCCTTCAAATCCTTCCCGAATATCTCTCAAGCGCCGATTGCCGGACTCTAACTTCTTCAAATCAACTCCAAATGCAATGAAACTCGATCCAACGCCTGTTAAACACAACTTGAGCCAAAATTGAGACTTGCAACGCCTTAAAGCCAGGAAAATCATCAAAATCTGACCCGGACACGCATCAAATGCGTGTCTAAATACGGACTTATCAGACTCCCCCACACTTAAGCTTTTGTTTGTCCTCAAGCAAATCGAACAACGGGACTTACGATAATCACCACACGAAATTTAAAATAGTTAGCATACACACGTAGTTAAAGGGATATTCACAGGACAGACAATTTAAACCAAGAAAATTCTTCCCTAAACTACACCTTTGTACTCAAGCTAAACTATTTGACACAATTATTCACAACATCCTCAAAGTAATGACAGCATTCACAAATAAGCTAGCTACTGATCAGAAGGACTTGTGAATGTGATGGTGAATGGATAATAATAATAATCTCTTTCTTTCGAGAGATAGGAATATTCTAACAAAGACTCAATGCATTCAAGAATTTCAGGGCTATTCGTAGGAACAGGGAACTCAGTAGGCCACAAATTAGGAACAATCATTTAAACCTATGCAAAGAGTAGACATGGTGTACAACTAAGCTAAACCGTCTCGGCACTTTTGTACTTTGACGTATACTTGAAGTACGCGGAGGACTAAAGCTAATTTTTCAATAGCCTCCAAGTTCATTAATTATGGTTTAGTTTTCCTTGTCATGTTGGCACGAGAACGCCATTTCTTTCGAAAGATACCCAAGTCTCATCTTACGCTTTTTGACCGGAGCTCCCATTCTCTTTTTCGAAAAGTAAGAGGTCTAGCTATATTAATTTTTCACCTTTCGGATTCTCACTAGACATTACCCCATTCTAATCTCGGCCTCACCAAGGAAAAATAGCAATTTAAGTCCATTAATTTAAAAGTGAATCCATGCCTACAATGCAATCCTCGAAAGTATCATATTCCTAAAAAGTGACTGCTCTTACCCCATTTGGGGCATAGGAACAGTGCCAAAATTGGCTCCTACACAAATTCCTTAAACTTAACAAATTAATCCTTTGGTTCCCTAAACATCAAGACTAAGTCAGAAATATTCACGGGTAAGGAACACAGGCCATTTGGCTATGGAGCTAAATTAATTGGGTAAACAAAGAATGGTCGGCTCAAAATGGCTTCTCCTAAAGGGTTCTTTTAGGTGGGGTGGATGATTAATGGAAAATTCATGGGTGACTAATGCCTTTATCCTCTCAACAACTAGATTATAGTGCAAGCAATTTAAGCCTAAACACTTCAAGGATGTTCTAAAAGTATAGTCAAAACGCTAGCTAGCTCACAAAGACACAGTTTAAAGAAAAATTTTCAAAAATTTTGCATGAATTTCCTATGAATATACAACTAACACCTGCGCATGCTAACTCTAGCAAATCTCATGTAACAACCACTGCCCGAATGCCCAATTCACTCCCCCACACTTAAACTTTGGCATCGTCCTCGATGACCAAATATGCATTATGTACTAGGGGTAAAGAGGAAAGGGTCACGCGTGCTCAAGATCAACTCAAGTTAACATTACGCATCGAATAAATAGAATCATGGAAACTTCCCTATGGCGCTGGTCGATGCAAAACTAAACTGAGCCAATGTAATCCTCGGCACATCATCCATACCACAAGACCCTGAGCTGCAACAAAAACACAAAGCAAAACAACCAAACAACAAACAAAGCAAAAGCAAAAGTAGAAATAAGCTCGGGTTGCCTCCCGAGAAGCGCTATTTTTAACGTCGTTTGCCCGACGCAACCACCTCATCAAAAACTCAATCAAAGACACTCCCACTCAGAAAATTAGTCTTCCACAAATCAAACCTCCTATCAATAAATGCCCTGAGATGGCGTAAGACCTTAAATTCATGAAAACAAATACACATCTCAGGGTCACCCGTAAAGCAAAAGAATGGATCGTGGCCTTTATCAGGCCCTTTAGCAAAGAATGGGTCAAAGAATGGACAACTCCCTTTCATGTCAAAAATTTTCCGGGCTAGAATTTCCCCTTGTTCACTAAGTAAATTAAAACATGCTGATTTTTGAGATGACTCAAGCCCGGATGCAAGAAGAATATGGAGGTCTGAATTATTATCAATAAAATCATACTCAAGGTGGAATGGAAGAGAGTTTAGATTTAATGGAGAAGGACTAACGAAAAAGGAATCGGGCTGAATTTTTTTTTTCTCCACCTTATCTAAATCATCTTCCGTTCCCTGTACAGAACTAGCATCACTTGAGTCCTACTCTCCACTTATCATAAGACAGTCAAAACTAGGGAGGGGCTCAAGATCCTCTGTTGACTCACTATCCTCAAACCAAAGGTCAGAAAGGGCTTCATTGGAAAGCATGTTCGGGGTGCAATCCTCCACCAGTGAATCTGTGTCATCCAAATAAAAACACTCTCCACTATCCTGACAGGGCCTCTTCATTATTTTGGACATATCAAAGGTGGCAGTCTCATCCCCAACGCGGAGGACAAGCATACCATCTCCAACATCAATAAGTGCTCGGGCAGTTGCCAAGAATGGTCTGCCTAAAATCAATGGTACCTCTCGATCCTGATCCATGTCCAAAATAACGAAGTCTACGGGAATAATAAACTTGTCCACTTTAACCAACACGTCCTCAACAATCCCTTGGGGATATTTGACTAAACGATCAGCCAACTGAATGCACATACGTGTAGGTTTAAGTGGACCGAGTGCAAGCTTTTCGTACAAAGTGAATGGCATCAAATTAATGCTTGCACCCAAATCAGCTAAGGCCCTATCAAAAGAAAGATCTCCTATTAAGCAGGGTATAGTAAAAGAACCTGGATCCTTAAGCTTCTCTGGTAGATCCCTCCTAATCACAGCTGAGCAGTCCACGTTAAGTCTCACAGTGGACGCTTCTTCCAGCTTCCTCTTGTTTGTAAGCAGATCCTTCATGAACTTCGCGTACTTTGGCATTTGTGCTAGTGCATCCATGAATGGTATGTTAAGCTGGATTTGTTTCATGAGTTTCAGAAAATGACTAAACTGGTCACTATCATTCTTCCTTGTCAATCGTGCTGGATAGGGGAGAGGTGGGGTGTAATTCTTGACCGGAACGGGCTGTTTTGGTGCAGCCGCCACCTCTCTTCCCTCTTCTTTCTCCTTTTCTTCTTCCCGGGCAGCCGGTTCAATTTCAACTTCATCGGGCTTCTTTGTTGTGGCAGCAGGTTCCAGCTCTCTTCCACTCCTCAAGGTGATTGCCTGGACATGTTCTCTTGGGTTTGGCTCGGTGTTACTAGGGAGGGATCCCTGAGGCCTCTCATATATGGCTTTTGCAAGTTGCCCTATTTGATTTTCCATGTTTTGCATCCTTGCATTTGCTTGTTGATTATTTACCTCAGAAGCTTGTATGAAACGTTTGAGGGTTTCCTCCAAGCTAGCAAACTTTTGGTCAGTCTCTCTCATAAAATTTTCTTGCCCCGGCTGGGGTGCTTGCTGCTGGCCTTGAGGTGCTTGGGGCTGATTAAAGTTCCTAGATTGCTGCTGCTGCTGATTTCCATGCCCGTAATTCCCCTGTTGCTGCTGTCCGTAGGGCTGATTGTAGTAACCCTGCCGCTGATAATACATTGCATCAACTTGCTCTACTCCAGGGGCTGCCGAGTGTGCCAACATAGTGCATTCATGTGGCGAATGGAGTCCCCCACACATAGTACAAGAGGGACTAATAGGAACGGGGGCTACCATATTAACACTGGGCACCGAGAGAGCAAGATTTGTCTTCTTTTGATTATCCTCCACAATGGTATCAAGCTTCTGAATCATGCTGGTCAAAGTATCTACCCTCGCAGAAAGGGCAGAATTATCACTGATCTCGTACAAGCCCGGGGCCTTCTGGTGAGGTGTGTCCCGAGAGCCATACCATGAAGCATTATTAGAAACTATCTTCTCCACTAGTTCTTCTGCCACCTCAGATGGCAACTGAGGAAAAGCTCCTCCACCCGAAGCATCAAGCATCATCTTCCCTTCATCGTTGATTCCGCTGTAGAAACAAGATAGAATTTCACTATCAGTCATCTTGCCTTGAGGGCAAGCTCTTCTTAGCACTTTGAATCTCTTCCATGCCTCAGCCAATGTCTCTAAAGAACCTTGCTTGAAATCCTGCAGCTGCCTCTTCAACTTTATTGCCTTTGATGTCGGAAAATACTCCTTGATGAAGGACTTGTGCAACTGATCCCATGTCTGAATATGGTGATGTGGATTGTTATCCAACCACCTCTGCGCATCGTCCCTCAATGAGAAAGGGAACAATAGCATTCGTACCTGATCATCATCTAGCCCGGGGATCTTGAAAGTTTGGCACATCCTCAAGAATTTTGTAATGTGTGCCACTGGATCTTCTATAGGGCTCCCTCCAAACTGATTATTGGACACCATGTTGATCACCGCTGGGTTGATCTCATAGCGAGGTGCAGTAATTCCTTGCACTTGAATGCTGTCGTACTCTGTGATGTCCGGAGTGAGGAAATCTGCAATGGTCTCTCCTTGATAAAGCGGGTTGTTGTGTGGGACATAGTTTTGGAATGGAGGAGCCTGCTGTCTGGGCTGATAAACTGGCGGTGGTCTAATGGGTTGCGGATGGATTATGTTTGGCTGTGGTTGGGGCTGAACTTGGGGCTGGTGGTATTGCTGATATTGATTCTGGAAGGGTTGATTTTGTGGTTGGGTAAGGGGTGGATTTTGAGTGATTGGTGGGTTCTGTCTGGTTTGAAAGACTGGAATGTTTTGCCCAATACCTTGCATCCCAAAGGTTTGGTTTTGAAAAGTGGTTTCGGGGGCAATAGAAGTATTTTGGAAGAGCTGATAGAGTGGTGGAAGATTTAGTTGTGGAGTGGACTGATTTTGGGGGAAGAATGGGGTACGGAGATTTTGATACCCCGGATAAGCTCTAGGTGAATTTTCTTGTGAAGACTGGGGAGAGGTATTGACATAAAAATCAAGGTTACCAGAAGTGGTTTGGACCTCAGACGTCCTAGCAATTCCAGATGATGTAGTTTCCATGGTTGCGTTCTTCTCAAGAAAAACCTTGCGGTTCTGTCTAGCAAACTTCTCAATCTCAGGATTAAGAGGGACAAGTGATTCTCCCTTCTTTGAACGTGTATGCATAAACAGATCTGACCTGCAAGGTTAGCAGACAAAAATCCTACGAAAAACTAAAACAAGTCGCTAAAATTAATTAACCCTTAAATCCGACACCGTCCCCGGCAACGGCGCCAAAAACTGATGTGTGTGTTTTCTCGCACTTAAAAAGGTTGTATAAAAGTGGTGTAAAGTACGAGTATCGTCTCCACAGGGACGGACAAAAGGGAAATAAAGATTAACTAAACTTAGCGATTAAAAAGAAATAAATAAAATAAAAGTGCTATTGTGCGAGATTGATTGATTGATTAAACTAAAACTAATGCTAATGAGCAAATAAAAAGATTTGGTTTTCCTTAATTAATGACGAAGGGAACAGGAATTGATTCCGGGGTTAACCAGCTTTCTGGCAGAACAGGTCTAATTACATGAATTTAATTTAATTGAGCCTAGCTAATCATTACTAAGTTCTTACTGCTCTCGCGGCGTAGAGTACAATAATTTAGGGGTCCAGGCTGATCTCTCATGCGACAAGATCCTAAATTATTGCCAAAACGAGCGAGCTTACGGCCCCTTAATCGCTACTAATCTCTTAGCGAACAATTAAGTGTGTGTGAATGTGTCCTAGAACAAATTAGATCTCTCTTAATTTATTCTATAAGCAATTGTAATTCTAGTGGCCATCTAGGTTACAAGAGATATCAGTTAAATTATTCAAACACAAATTAAACGGCATTCATGCAATTAAACCGACAAGAATCTAGCCATCAATCATGATTAACCCCTTCATCAACCCCATATCCCTAATTAAACTATTCACGCCTCATAATTGACGAATCAAAAGAATTGGGATGAATAGAAATAATTGTCATTAATTAAAGAATTGAACTTACAAAGAATCCCAGGTTCTTGGATTAAACAACGTAAAAACGCAGGTAAAACTCGTCCCTAGGCCTCTCTCCAAAGTTCGTAACCCCCAAAACGGGGTTATGGAGGCCTTATTTATAGAAAACAACGAATTCGGGTCGAATTAGGATCAATCGCGGCCAGGCACGGTGCCAGGCATGACCGTGCCTGCGACCGTGCCTACGGAAGGAATCCGTTTTTTCGCGTCCAGGCACGGCGTGCCTAGCTGCCAGGCACGACCGTGCCTGGCCTCCAGTAGCCCGGTTCTTCGAAATATGCCAGGCACGGCGTGCCTAGCAGCCAGGCACGATTGTGCCTGGCCTCCAGTAGCTCCCAGGAAAAATACCCTTCAGGCACGGTCGTGCCTGGAGTTAGGCACGCCGTGCCTGACCCTATTTTTCACTTTTCCTTCGTTTTCTTGCTCCGAATGCTCCCGAATGCCTACGAGGTCGATCTAAATGCTCTTTCTTCACCAGAATTTCGTCGTGAATCTCTCGGTGGCCTCCAAATCTTCCAAATCTTTCTCGAATGCCTTCAAATCCTTCCCGAATATCTCTCAAGCGCCGATTGCCGGACTCTAACTTCTTCAAATCAACTCCAAATGCAATGAAACTCGATCCAACGCCTGTTAAACACAACTTGAGCCAAAATTGAGACTTGCAACGCCTTAAAGCTAGGAAAATCATCAAAATCTGACCCGGACACGCATCAAATGCGTGTCTAAATACGGACTTATCACTACGCTATACTACGTATTAGTGCATAGTTTTGAAATTTATTTTGAGTGCATACACGACAAGTGCACGTCAAATTTGGCGCCGTTGCCGGGGAAAGGCAATTAATTTTTCTTTTTATTTTATTTTAAGAAAAAGAAAAAAAAAATTTTACTTCAAGTATAAAGATTTCTATTTCTTCTGAGTTTTGTAGTATATGGTTAAATATCGTTCACTGAACGAAATCACCTACAAATCAAACCCCGAAATAGAACAAACTCTCGAGCGGTTGAAGAACAAATTCTCAAGCTCCGACTCGGGAGAATCACCAAGTGCTAGTTCTCAATCTAGCGAGACCGAAGAGCCAATCACCATGGCTCATGAAACGAGAACATTGAGGGAGCTCACGGCTCCGAATCTAGATCAACAACCCCTATGTATCACTTTTCCAACTCTTGATACGGGGGTCACATTTGAGTTAAAATCTGGGCTCATTCATCTCCTTCCATCATTCCATGGTTGACGAGGGGAGGATCCAAACAAACACTTGTCGGAGTTCCATATTGTGTGCTCTAGCATGTGCCCCAATGGTGTGTCCGAGGAGCAAATCAAACTGAGGGACTTCCCATTCTCTCTAAAGGATACCGCTAAGGACTGGCTATTCTATCTTCCTTCGGGAAGTATCACTACATGGCCACAAATGAAGAAGGCCTTTCTTGACAGGTACTACCCCGCTTCTATTTCATCATCACTCAAGAAGCAAATAAGCAACATTGAACAAAAAGATGATGAATCTCTATATGAATATTGGGAGAGATTCAAGAAGCTATGTGCAAGTTTTATCACGGATACACTGAACAAGACCTCATTCTCTACTTTATGATGGTCTTGTGGATCAAGATCGCCGCATGGTGAATGCAGCGTGTGGAGGAGGCATTGTCAACAAAACTCCTTCACAAGCGAGAGATCTCATCTCGGAGTTGGCCGAGAACTCTAGACACTATAACGGGCGTTCCTCAACCCGTAGAGTTATGGCGGCGGAATCCAACAACTCGTTGGAAAGTCAAGTGAACGGCTTGACAAGTCAAGTGACTGGCTTGACTTCTTTGGTTAAGGATTTCCTTTTAAAATCCAAGACCCAAGAAGTCAAGGTCTGCGGTATTTGTACACAACAAGGGCATCCCACGAACTCATGCCGAACTCTTCAAGAAGACACCACAGAACAAGTCAACGCCTTGGGTTTCCAAGGACATCAACAAAGGAGGTACGACCCATTTTCAAACTCCTACAATCCCGGATTGAGGGATCATCCAAACTTGAGGTATGGAAACCCTCAACAAGCCAACCCACCTTCTCAATCGAGTATGTCTACGGAAGACATGATTCGAACTCTTGCCACTACCATGGGCACATTGCAACAAAACGTGGTGCAATTTCAACAAGAAACAAAGTCAAGCATTCAAAATTTGGAAACTCAAGTTAGCCAAATTTCGAATGCTGTAAATCGACTTGAAGCAAGAGATTCGGGTAGGCTCCCTTCCCAAACTGAGCAAAATCCAAGGCAACAAGTCAATGCCATCATGCTAAGGAGTAGCCCGGAATTACAAGCAAGGGAAATTGAGAAAGAAAAGGTTGACAAAAATGAGGTTGACCACAAGGAGGAGGAGCCAACGAAGACAAAATTTCCTCCGCTGTCATCGTATGAACCAATCCCTCCATTCCCTGAGGCGTTGAAAGACACAAGGAAGCTAGAGAGTGATCGGGACATCTATGAGACCTTCGCGGATTGTGAGGTAAATATCCCACTCTTTAAACTAATCAAAAGTATTCCCCATTATGCAAAGTTCTTAAAAGAACTATGTATAATGAAAAGAAAAAATAAATTAAAAGGGAAACAAAAGGTTGAAGTTAGTGAGCATGTCTCGGCCATCTTTCAGAAGAAGCTTCCAAAAAAATGTAGCGACCCAGGCATGTTCACTATTCCTTGCACGATAGGGGGCACCACATTTCCTAAGGCCTTATTGGATTTAGGGGCATCTATAAACGTCATTCCTTTTTCCGTTTATAAATCCCTACAACTTGGCCCACTACATCAAACCGGTGTAGTGATTCAACTAGCAGATCATTCTAGTACTTACCCAAAGGGTGTAATAGAAGATGTGCTAGTGGAAGTAGAGAACATGGTTTTTCCTGTCGACTTCTACGTCCTCGAAATGGGGAATGATGACCAAACAACACCCATCCTTTTGGGAAGACCCTTCTTGAAGACCGCAAAAACAAAAATTGACGTGTCTAGTGGTTCATTAACTTTAGAGTTCGATGACCAAAAAGTAGAGTTCAATATCTTTGACTCTACGAAAAACATATTAAAGATCAATCTCTTTTCTCTTTGAATGTTTTTGAACCACCCACGCCAAATATTTTAATCGAGTTGGGAACAAAGAAGAAAGGTCGGCCTTACTGGAAAAGGCTGAAGAAAAGAAATGAAGGAAGGGATGTTCACGATCCCACATAAAATAAAAATAAAAATAAATAAAACGATGTGCCACGACCTTAAATAAGGCGCTTCTTGGGAGGCAACCCAAGTCAGGTGGTTAGATTTTATTTCCTTTTTGTGTGAATTTGAGAGAAAAGGGAGAGAGGGAACTAACCACATATTTTTGGAGAAGAAAAGAAAAAAATGCAGGTTTTATGCAACTGGAGACATACTCGATCGGGTACAATTACATACCCGGTCGAGTACAGGTCTAAAAGAGAAACCGAGCTCAATACTCGACCGAATCAGAAAATTTTTACAAAAACCAGGCATACCCGATCGGGTATAATTCAATACTCGGTCGAGTATGTCTGGAAAATCAACCCTACCAGATCCCTGTCTCCGAGACCCGATCGGGTATAAACCTTTACCCGGTCGAGTATAGCTGGAAAAAAGAGTACAAACAGACCCTGCCTCGGATACCCGATCGAGTACCCATGTATACTCGACCGGGTATTACTGGAAAAAGAACTTCATCGGTCCCCTGTCTCCAGTACCCGATCGAGTATAGGGTGATACTCGATCGGGTACCCCTGCGATTTATACCCAAACAACACCCAAAAACACTTCATCTTCCCCAAACAACCTCCCAACTTCGAACCCCTCTCCCCCAAACCTCCATTTTTCAACCTTCTCTCTACCATATCTCCCTCATTTCTTCACCAAATCACCCCATTCTACCACCAAAATACTCCCCTCACTCTCCTCTCCATATCTATACCCATAAATCCCATTTTCCCCAAACGTCCACAAAATCCAAAAACCCTACCCCAAATTCGAATTTTTGGATTTCAAGCTCAAAAGCTTCAAAAATGGCTCCAAGGAAGAATAGGGGAGAGAGTTCAAACACCATGGCACCTATTCCGGGCTTCGAGGACCTCATTCCCGCCGACAACGATCACCGAGCTAGACTCCTCTCAACGATTAAAAGGCAAGTAAAACCTTCTCGTTTTCTATGCCACAATGCTCTTCATGAATTGGGTGTGTATAAGAGTATGAAAAAATTCTTTCATGAGTTGAACATGGATCGTATTTTCAAAATGAAATACAATTCGAATGAAAGAATTATCTATGAATTCATGAGTTCGGTGCAATTTGAAAGTGATGAGGCCGATTTTCGGGACGATAGGCTCAAGTTTCGTTTGTTTAACCAAAACTATTCGATAACTAAGCTTGAGTTTGCCGGGCATTTTGGCATCCCCGTTCCCTACGAAAGAGACATCTCCGATACCACTATTTTTGGACACTCCCTATGGACAAAGATGACCGGGGAGGTGAACTTTAGCTCCTCCCAAATGTATATTAGTCATGTCCAACACCCCGTCCTCCGGTTATTCTTGAAATTTTTAGCAAATTGTTTGCTTGGACGTCCCAACAACCACTACACTAGGATTGGGGACGTATGTTTGATGTCTGTGGCTTTATTCCGTCGTCACGTGGATATCAATCTGTGCAATCTTATGTGGGCACATTTAAAAAAGGAAAGCTTAGCAAAGGGAGCCATTGTTGTGGGTGGGGTGGTCATGCACTTAGCAAGTAAGTTCGGGTATACGGATAACTCTCCTATACCCGACTATTGCTTGATGGATATGGGTTGGTTAGGCCGCTCGGGATGCACAGCTTTCTCCCACACGGTTTATATTGGGGACCAACCGAAACACATGTACAACTGGATCATACACCTCCAACATGTCCAATACTTCCTAATGCCAAGCCCAGACACCCCCAAACTACGCTACAAACCGGAGTTCGAGGTGCCTCACTACCTATTCCCTCACGCCCTCCCACCACATTTTCAAGAACCTCAAGCCCAAGACCACCCCGAAAATCAACCCGACCAAGAACCTCAACCCGAGCAACAAGAACCCGAGGATGCACTTCACCACATGCCCGAACAGAACCAAGCTTCCCCACCTCCCGATTACTTCCAACAACTACTCGAAGGTTTCAACAAAGTTACCAATGAAGTTGGAAGATATCGGGAGGAACAAAGGGCGGGATTTCAAAGACTAGAGGAGCAACGGGCCGAAGACAACCGAAGGTATGAAGAAGATCAACGTAGGTTCTATGGACCTATGTATTCTTACATGGCTCATCATGGCCAATTCCACACCATGGCTCAACCACCCCCACCCCCCTCTTGGTATGACCCCACTCAATGGGGCAACTTTGGAGGATCTAGCTCCGGGGGTGGAGGTTATGATGGCGGGGACGGCGGCGATGCTCATATGGGCGACGGGAGCTATGTAGGCGGCTTTGGAGGCAGTTACTATGGCGGCGAAGGTGGGCACTAGGGACAGTGCTTGGACTGAGAAGGGGGGAGACACCTCATGGTATGTAATTTTATTTTACCCTTTGCTATGCATGGATTTTTCTTTTACTCTTTGTAAACAAAAAAAAATAATAATAATAAAAGAAAAGAAATGCTAGTTAGGTTGAAAACCCAAGAATGGGCAATCTAAGCAAAAATGGCTTATAAAAAAAATGAGTGAGTTAGTGAGGATGGAAAAACAAAAAGAGATGCTAGGATGAAAACCTGAAAAGGCTCCTAGGCAAAATGAGAGATATGAGAGAAATATTTGTTGTGTGAAGGAACTCATTTGATCTCTTGGGAGAAAGAGGAGAAGAAAAAGAAGAAGAGAAGAAGAAGAAGAAGAGGCAAGAAGATGGAGCATAGAAGATCATAAAACCCAAGAAGAATGTTGATTGTAAAATCATTTTTATTTCTTGGTGATCTTAGTTCCTTTCTTTCTTGAACTCATGGAATGATCTTAAACTGTTTGAAACAATTTTACTTTACTCGAGGCCGAGTAAAGGACTATGTGTGGGGGAGTTGATACGCTTGTAATTTCCGTGTGTTTATTTACTTTTTTAGTTAGTTTTGGTTGTTTAATATTTCGGAAATTACACACTTTTGGTGTAATAGTTTAGTTTGTTAAATTCTTTTAAATTGTTTAGATTAGGTTTATTCTGAGCTTAAACAGGTCCAAGATCAATCAAATGATCATTGGTGAAGGAAGGTGCAAGAGTACAAGACAAAAAGAAGGAAAGTTCCTGATTTTGACCTGTACTCGGTCGAGTACACCTTATACTCGATCGAGTACCAATACTGATTTTCAAGGATCCGATCTGGAAACAAAGGAACATGCAAGGAAAGATTTGGCCACGTTCTATTGTCATACCCGATCGAGTACACCGACATACTCGATCGGGTATACATATAATTTCAACCCGACTTCGGTCGAGTATGGCTCAAAATTCACCATTCTACACATACTTGATCGAGTATATGTATATACTCGATCGAGTACCCGACCTGCACCTCAAAAAAAGCCTATAAATACACCTCTTTTCCTTCACTTTTGGAGACCAATTCCTTTATACTCTTAAGCTCAGTTTAGAATAGCATTTCTTTATATTTCTTTTAGCATGTTTAGTCTCCAAATGAGGAGCTAAACTTCCATTTCTTGGTATTGCTCTTGAAGCTTGTTGATTATTAAAGTTGTGAGTTATTTTCTTAACTTCTTTTCCTTGAATATTAATTCTTCCTGTAGATACTATTTCTATATCAATGTTGGGGAGTGTTACTAAGATGACAATTAGTTAACATCTTGACATTGGTCTTAGTAATAGCTATTCCTTCCTCTAGGTTAATATCGGGGAGTGTTACTAAGATGACAATTAGTTAACATCTTGATATTAACTATAGTAGGATTCATCTTCTTTAATATTCTTCCTTGAGTATTAATTAATTCCTATTCATATTTCATATTAATATTTTGAACATTACTTAAAGGATCAACTAGTTTTGTTTCACATATTAATTATTACTAGAAACGATCAATGAACCGATGGTTAATCGTTGATAGTTTCACAAGTAAGTAACTTCGGTTTATTAATGCACGGTCGTGGTTAATAAACTTAAGAGGGATTAATTTTGTTGGTTAAACCGAAACCGTTGTGTTAAGGTTATCATTCTCAATTGATTTCATCAAGGAGTTAAAAGATTAAATGCTGCTATCAAGTCGGTATATGGCGTTGTTCTATACTTGACTAATAGTAAGGGTTATTAATGAACGGTCGTTGTTAATAACTATCCTCGATGAATTGGATATACTCCTCGATTGAGTATTCGAGAGGAGATAAGTTATAGATATAACAATGATTGACTAAAATATATCAACAAGTGTAAAGTAGCAATACCAAGTCCCTTTTATCTTTGAATTAAACCACATAACTCGTTCATCTTCGTGTTTAATTATAATCAAATCACTCGATCAAACCCCCCCCCCCCTTTATTTACTAGTTACATAAAAAGAAGAGTTATTCCTTTCTCTGTGGATACGAACTCTACTACGCTATACTACGTATTAGTGCATAGTATTGAAATTTATTTTGAGTGCACACACGACAAGTGCACGTCACACACCATCGTTAACCTTCCTTCTACTTAACGGAATAGAAAGTATGGCCTTCCTCTCTTCCACCGAGAATAAAGCTTCAATCTTTTGGATATTCCAACACTCCCCATTCTCAGATAAAAGTGCTGCCACATTCATGTCGGCAATTCCGGCCGGAGGAGGTGTGTGAATCCTGCCATCTCCCACCCCCGGCAGCCACCGTTCCCTCCACACGGACGTCGTCTGTCCATTCCCTATTTTCTTACGTAGGCCTCGTTCAATTAACTCCTGAGTTTGAATCAAACTACTCCACACAAATGAGGGATTACATCCCAATTTAGCCTGCAAAAATGTAGAGTTAGGAAAATATTTTGCTTTGAAAATTCTGCTCACTAACGAGTCAGGGCTTTTAATAATCCTCCAAGCTTGTTTCCCAAGCATCGCTATATTAAATTCACGCAATGACTAGAATCCCAATCCTCCCTTCTGTTTTGGGTAACAAAGGGATTGCCAGCTCTTCCATCGTAGACCCTGTCGAGAAAGATCTGAGCCCCGCCACCAATAGCCATTCATGATGCCCTCTATCTCCGAACACAACTCTTTTGGGAGCAGGAACACATTCATCGCGTATGTTGGCATAGCCTGAATAATTGTTTTTAGCATGATTTCACGACCCGCCTTTGAAAGGAACTTGTTATTCCAGCTTTGAATTCTCTTCAGAATCCGCTCTCGTAAATAGCCCAAAATATCCATCTTCTTTCTACCTACCAATGCCTGGAGGCCTAAATATCTCGGATTAGTTTCCTCGCTGCTAACCCCCAAAAAACTGCTCACACGAGTTCTAGAATCTCCACCCAAATTCGGACTAAACAGAACCGAAGACTTTTGGTAATTGACTTTTTGACCCGAGACTTCCTCATAAGATTGCAAAAGATTTTTAACCGTTTGGCATTCCTCATCTCGAGCTCTGAAAAAGAGGTAACTATCGTCAGCAAAAAACAAATGTGACACTCGAGGCGCCCCTCTCGCAACTGATATACCCACAATATTTCCCAAACCCTCCTGTTTGCGAATCATGGCACTCAGCCCCTCCGCGACGAGGATAAATAGATAAGGAGACAGTGGGTCTCCCTGCCGCAAACCTCTTTTAGGCTTAATAGGACCCACCATATTACCATCGAACGGAATATAGTACTCCACTGAACCAATGCACTCCATTATTAAATTTATCCACTTCTGGTCAAAAGCCATAATTTTCATTACAGCTTCAAGATATCCCCACTCAACCCTGTCGTAAGCTTTGCTCATGTCTAATTTAAGAGCAACGAAATCATCTTTCCCCTGCCTCTTTTGTTTTAGATAATGGATAGATTCAAAAGCCACCATAACATTATCTATTATTGATCTGCCAGGTACAAATGCACTCTGATTTGTAGAGACCAACTTTTCCAGGGTACCTTTTAGTCTATTGGCAAGTACTTTGGCAAAAATTTTATATAAAACATTGCAAAGCGCTATAGGCCGCCAATCGCTTAAAGACTCTGGCTTACCTTTCTTTGGGATCAGGACTATATTTGTTTGGTTCACATCCGTTTGTATCCTCCCTTCCGTGAAAAGGTGCTGACAAAATTTCACAATGTCCTCCCCCAGAATGTCCCAATAATGCTGGTAAAAACCCGGATTAAAGCCATCCGGCCCTAGAGCTTTCTCGGGATGCATAGAGAAAACTGCCTTCTTCACTTCAAGAGCAGTAACCGGCCTTAATAAATTTTGGTTCTGAATTGCAGAGACTCGTGTTATGCCTTCCAGGTACCCAACTTCCATGTTGGTATTACTGGAACCAAATATCTCAACGAAATAATCATGAACCATTACGCCTAATCTATCTCTATTCCTTTCCCATTCGCCACTCGGAAGTCAGATCCCTTTCAACTGATTCCGCCTTCTTCTTTGCTTTACCGCATTATGAAAAAAATTTGTATTTTTATCACCCTCCTTAAGCCAAAACTCCTTTGCCCGTTGTCTCCAAAATGTGTTTTGCTTCTGAAGTAGATCTAATAACACATCTTTCACCCTCTGGAATTCAGAACCATTCCACTACCCCTCTCTGCCCGCAAAGCCGCCAGCCTGTTTTTGCAGACTTCAATGCGAGTCTGGAATCCAACACGCCGAGACCTGCTCCAACAATCAAGCTCAATACCGCACCCTTTTAACCTTTGCCAAATATACAAGCTTTGGGAATTCAGCCAAGTTCGTTGTATAATCTCCCTGCATTGGTCATCTTGGAACCACATATTTTCAAACTTGAAAGAGCGTCTTCTCCGACTCCTGCCCTCCCTAGCAATTCTTAAATACAACATGAGATGATCGCTGGATGGACCCTCTAGCGAACTAGCTTGATAGCCAGAGAACAGCGATAGCCATTCTTCATTTGCCAACACTCGGTCAAGCTTTTCCTCAATCCATCGTGGTGTCCCTCTACCTCTTTCCCAGGTCCATGGGTAACCCTCGAAGTCAACATTAGTAAGTCCACTGCTCCAGAGTGCTTCCCTAAAGCCCCTGATTAACCATTGAGGTTGAGGAGTTCTACTTCTCCTCTCACTCTCGAACAAGATATCGTTGAAATCTCCCATAAGAAGCCAAGGTTTCCCTGAACTCTGAGACAGACGTTTAATTAGCTCCCAAGACTCACGCCTCCTGCTGCGTTCAGGATATCCGTAGTATCCGGTGAACCTCCATTGAGGTTCGTCCTGTTCAAGTTTAACTAAGCAATCAATGAAGTTGCTCTCAAATCCCAGAATTTCGATCGCGATGTTTTCACGCCACATAATACAAAGCCCCCCCGCTCTGCCCAATACTGTCAACTGCAAATCAGATCAATTAGCACTTGCACAGTAGCCAGGTTACCTAAGCCGCGGCAATTCCAGCTAACCACTGTCATGTCTCCTCCGCTCTATCCACGCTTACTAAACCCAATCTGAAATCAAACGCCACCGGAACCCGACGACGCCATTCAGCCAAAACTAACCCTAGACAATACGCTAGGACTTCCAAACACCGTTCTTCGTTAATGAACGAAAACGGAAATCGAACCCCAGAGGCGGTAAGCCCTGGGGAAGAATCACTATTTAATTTTGCAGAATAGATAATCCACAATGAGTAATATACCCCTCTTAATCATCAAAAGCTATAGTTGTTTGACTTTTAATATAGATGAGTTATTTATTAAGTAATACTCCCTCCGTAACTTAAAAATCTTCTCACTTTCCTTTTTCTTCCGTAACACAAAAATCTTCCCATTTTTAAATCTTCCCATCATACCCTCAATAATTCTTAAAATAATACACTATTACAACTACTTTTTTTGGATTTATCCTACATTCCACCACATTATTCCACTATTTTCCCATCATACCCTCAATAATTCATATCATCTTTCACTATTCTTAATCTACCTACTTTTGAAATAGGAAGATTCTAAAGTTACGGAGGGAGTATGATTTTATTAAGTAAAATACTCCCTTTGTCCCTTCTTATTTAGTCAAACACTATTTTTCAAGTCAATTATGTTACGCTTTGATGGATTATAAATCTATACACGATAATGTTGATAATATGAAAATGATAATATGAAAATGATGTGAAAATGTTCTTTGTTAAAAAATCTATGATAAAAGTATAAATTTATTAATATTCACATAAATATATTAGTTAAAATGATGTACCAAAGTTTATCATCTTTGATCAGAAAAGTTAAAGTTGGCTAAATAAAAAGGGACGAAGGTAGTAAGTGCTATTGAACTTATAGTATGATCCATATGATACTTGAGTTTTTTTCTGTATTAATGCTAATTAATTAAATAATTATGAAAATAGGGTTGGGTTAAAAGTATTTACGGATATACTGTTGGGCTTAACCCTGGTCAGGGTAAGTCGCCAAACCATTTGGCGACTCATAAGTCACCCAACCGGATGGCGGCTTATATATAAGTCGCCAAATGGTTGAGCGACTTACCCCTGCCATATTAAATCCATATTTATTCCATTTCAGAACATCCGAAACCTGTTTGACTGAGATAAGATGGTTTTGTTGTTTAGTTTTAGTAAGGGAAAATCACTTATTTAATCGATTATAACATTTGTTTAAAATGCATATTCTAATTTATTAAGTATATCTTATTTTTGAACTAATTCGAAACATACCTTTTGGAAAGTTTTTTGTGGCTACCATTCATTTACCTTTTTCTTACTCAACCACAACCATACATTTCCACTTTATTCCCACTTTCTTAAACTCTTATTCAAGTCAATGCGGGAACAATTTTATGGGACGGAGAGAGTATTATACTCCCTCCGTCCCACTAGAAGATTCCCGTTTCAGTTTACGATGTTTGACTGATGATAAAGCAACTTAATCCCTGTTCACGCTCTGATTATTTTTAGTAAATAAAACTTAAATATTCATAAACTACATTAAAACCACTATAAAGCCTCATAAAAAATGTAAATTCAATAAAAATTTGATATATAAAGCAAGAAATTAAAATGATTTAAGTTGATCATATGAATAGTGGACGGGAACCTTCTAATGGGATGGAAAGAGTATTAAAATTACATCCATAAGCAAAACAATTATCATGTACCTTTTATATATATACAGTCTAGCTTATTTATCTAAATCTTAAGAGTTTTTTATAAGAATATTACTAAAATAAAACTTATTTACATAAATATGACTATTCATTACTACAACACAGTGTTGTGGTAACTTAAGTTCAAAACTTGAACATGAATTACTATGATTTCATTACTACTCTAGTAACTAGTCATATTTTGGCAAATCATCTTTATTTTGGACATATTTATTTAATTATTTCAAATCTTAAACACCAATTTTAGTGTCACGATATCATATGTAATTAATAAAACTTCCCGATATCTGAAACTCTCGACCGACATATATTAAGATTATATTAATATATACTGGGAGGAAATAGTATAAAGACCCCGAGCTTTTGAGGTATGTGGGGTAAACACCCCAACTTTATGTAAAGAGTTATTTTAGCATCATAATCATATTTTTTTCTTTTTATTTTTTATTTGAACAAAATCATATGTTTTTTCTTTCACAAATGTAATTTTATAAAATTACACTATAACTCTGTTCTAAAAATCGTTCTAGCCGCCCGACTAGTCCCCGCCTAGGCGCTAGGCGGTGGTCGGGCGCCCCGATTTTCGTCTAGGCGCTCCGACTAATTGGTTTGCCGTCTAGGTGAATTATTCGGCCGCCTATGGCGCCTAGTTGCCCGCATAGAGCGCCTAATCGGTCACCTAGGTCGTCTAGATTCGCCGAACATTACTTTACTTTTTAATTTTAACTTTTTAAGCGATATACATACTTTAAGTTTAGCCATGAATATAAAGAAATGAAGTTGTAAATTAAGATAAAACTATATATGTTTGTATGTATGCCTAAATTTTATCATTATTTATATTTATAACATAATGAAGTTAAGTAATTAGTTATCATATACTACGTATGATTAAATGTGATAATTTTATCATTCATGTTTGTTAATGTATATGTATATATGTATTTTATACACACTAAAATTCAATATTACTTATCATATTTATGGAAAAATATAGATAAAAATGCAATTTCTATGTCTCCGACTAGTCCCCGACTAGGCACCCGCCTAGCAATCTAGGCGCCAGGCGCTGGGCTGGCGCCCGACTAGCGCCTAGCGCCTTTTAGAACACTGCACTATAATTATAGTTTTAAGTAATTTACTTAAATATTATACTACCCCCGCCCCATTTAGATTGTCCCATTTTTCTTTTCGGAAAACCCACCATGATTGTTCATACCAAAAATCATAAAGTTTGTGTGGCTCCAAATCATTTTTATATTATTCTTACTTTATCAATTCAATATCAATCACATAAACTCATTATTCTTAATAATCTTGTCATTCCCTCATGTCCCAATGTTAGTGGGTTGATGGCAGTAATAATTTTTGAGTGTGCAATTAACATTCTAAACACACTTGTTAATGTGTTTTATTTAAAATATTGCAGCTTAGATAATAATTTCATCCATATAAATGCCAAAAACATTTTAGATTTTATATTTTAAACATATGTTTCTTTAAGTGTTGTAACATTTTTATTTGTACTCCAACTATCACAAAAAATATCTAATTCATAAGAGAGTATTTTTAAAGTGTTAAATTGTTTTTTTTTTATATATTCAATATTGGTGTCATTTGAAAGATAATAAAAAAGTTATGAAATTTGATATATTTTTTGTGACAATCAGAGTACAAACAAAAAAGTTATAGTACTTTAAAATAAACATGGGATTTTATTTTTTGAATAAAAATTTATAGCTATTTAAAAAGTTTTTTAAGTATTGGTTGTTACGTAGGATTCTGCTTAGTCTTAAATTAAGGTGAGTTCTAATCTAAGTTATATACTATTCTAATGGAAGTATAATTAATTAATATACTCAATTTGAAAAAAAAAAATCTACAATATTATAATGAGTGTTTGTTTAGAAGATGACATGTGTCAAAACTTTCCATAATTGTATCTTTGAAAGGTATTATTTATAGATAGATATGGATTTAATATGGCAGGGGGAAAGTCGCCAAACCGTTTGGCGACTTATAAGTCGCCCAACCGGATGGCGACTTATGGTTTGGCGACTTTCCCCGACCATGGTTAAACCCAACAGTAGATCGGTAAATACTTTTAACCCAACATTATTTTCGTAATTAATTAATTAAATAGCATTACTTCGAAAAAAAACTCATGATACTTTATGGAAGTTTGAGTTTTCAGGTATACTGATATTATTAAAGTTGTGTGAGTGCACTTTAAAAATGGGAAAATGAGTACCATGGGTTAGGCATTCTATTCTAACTCAACAATTTCATTGAAAACTTGGTGGCTTGGAGCTATTTTGAAACATTTATTTATAGAGCTAAATGATATCATTGCATAAATTCATACATGAATAGAATTCATATTCATGATTTTGAAATGCTTTTAAGATTTGTTTTCTCAACTAGATCATAATTAAGGAATTAGTTTTTGAGATCCTTACTATAATTTTTGTAGTCCCTTTTTATATTTTAGTACCAAATCATGTGTCATCGTCTCACGTATGGTGATAAATAAAAATTCTCATAAATATTTTTTTTAAATATGAACGATTAACTCCATAATAAGATAGTTTAACTGTTCTATCCCTATCTCAATTCTACTTGTATGGTGATTAACTCCATAATGAGCTAATTAACTCCAAATTTTAGTTGTGGACACTTTCAAGAGATTTGTTGAATTCTAATCTAATATATAGTTCTAAATTCTAGGGAGGACTCGATTAAAAATGTTTTTAATTGGACTATTTTTTTTGTCAGAATTTTCTATTATAATCGAATCTGATTTGATTTGATTTGGTATGATATGATCTGGTCGGTCATATTATCTAGACATTTGTCAGCTGTTTTTACCAAAAAGATTTAAATTGTTCAACTAATAGTTCAGATGCAACATTTCAAAATTCAGGTCGAGACAATAGTCTCTAGTTCAAACAATAAACATTAATTCATACATTAGTCTCCACCTATAGCTCGAAATGCTAAACATATCCCTAATCTATGAGCCCGTTGGGCACCTTTTTTTGAACTTATAAGGCAACTTTTTTTACCATGATCTGACATGTAGATTTGACTTTGCGCGTTGAATTGAAAATTTGTCAAAATAAAACTGTGTGGTAATTTTATGGTTGAATTTACTGTAAGGCACCATTTTAGCTATTTCTTATTTATCATTTTCTTAAATTTACTAACGATGTACATTTTAAATATAATATTTCAATGATTTAATGATAATCAATGCAGTCATTTCAACCAGAATTTTATAATTGCAATAGATTTCTATGATTCAGTCATGTTACCAAATGGGTCATGCATTAAAGAATTACTTTATGGGTCTCCTAAAATTACTAAACTTAACGCATGTAAGAAAATTTTACCCTTTTTAATTTCTTTTATTAAAAGCGTTTCTCATCACATTTCAACAACCTTAAACATTTTTTTTAACTTTCTAACGTACGAAAAGTGATACATATTTTTTAATTTCTTAATGTTATTTAAATTTCTGTTTTTCCAAAAGTTCTTTTTGATAAATATGTGTTCTTACGTAATTGTGCGTACACCATTTTGACCTTTAACGTAAAATTATTAATATTAGAATATATTTTGAAATTTAAAAAGGGAATATAAAAATAAGCTTTTAAAATTGTAATACTTGTTTTGCATTGGGAATATTTGTACTTTAAGTTAATTTATAATAGACTTTTATTACTCATAATTTTGAAATTTACAAAAAGAATGATTTTAAAATTGCAATACTTGTTTTACATTTGGAATGTATGTACTTTAAGTTAATTTATAATAGACTTTTATTACTCATAATTTTGAAATTTACAAAAAGAATCAAACTAAGATTTTAAAATTCCAATACTTGCTTTACATTTGGAATATATGTACTTTAAATTAAGTTATAATAGATTTTTGAGCATTATTACAAATAATGCTCAAAATATTACTTTTCACTTATTAAACAATAAAAAAATTATACTTTTAAAGAACTCTAAAAAGCATTCGTATATGTTTAAGTTAAAACAAAAGTCTAATTAAGAACATCTTTACTACTCTTATTAGTATTATATTAGGATCAGGGAGGACTCCTTGTTTTTTTTATTGTAATCTCATATGGAGTTCTTAAGATCATGGAGGACTACTTATTCTTGATTGAACTAAAATTTTCTGGTATGATGTCATTTGATTTGATCTTATTTGATTTGATTTGATTTGATCCCGTTAGGTCATAATATTAGCGGTGGGCATAAGGTTCCGGTTTAACCGAACCGTACCAAACCAAATTAAACCGAAGCGAAACCGAACCGTATGCAATTTGGTTTGGGTTTGGTAGAACTTCTACCGAACTGAACCAAAACAGATAAAACCGAACAAAACTGAACTGAACTAATGAAATTCAATAAAACCTTCATATATTATTAAAAAACAACTAAACCAAATTGAACTAATAATCCAACCTTTTAGCGGTCTTCTTACAATAATCCAACCTTTTGGTTATTTATGAATAATCCAACCTTTGCACCTCACCTCATCTTCAACCCTTGATGGTCATGTATCATTTTTTTCAAAAATGTAAATTTATGATGTTACTTGCATAATTTAAAATATCAAATCAAAACTTTGCAATTACATAGAGTGGAGTTAATTCTATTCATTTTATAATGGAAGTTTAGAACGTTAATTGTATCTTCATGAATGCTAGAATGTTTTAAATTATGAAATTAACACAAAAAATTGACATTTAAGAAAAAATAACACATGACTCAGGTGCTAAAATAACTATTTATATAAAGTTTGGGGTATTTAAATTACATATGCAAGTTTGGGATGCTTAACTCACATCTCTTCAAAGTTTGGGGTATTTTAATTATTTTTCCCTCTCAAAATTTAGCTCCACACTATAGTCTCGAGTTCAGGTAATAGTCATTAATTCAGACATTAGCCTCCATCTACTGCTCTAAATATCAAACATAGCCCCAATCTATGAGCCTGTTTGACAACCCTTGTTTTTCAGCTTATTAAATGATTTCTTTACCATTTGCGTAGTTCTGACTTCATGCGCTGAATTGAGAAATGGTCAAAATAATTTAGGTTAGAGCAATTTTCTTGCCGAATTGGATGAAGTTACTATAGAACACCATTTTATTAGCTATTTTCAATGTATTTTTTCTTAAAATAATTAACAAAATATATTTGAAATGTATTTTTTTAATAATTCAACCAATGCAGTCACTTCAACCTGAATTTCATAATTTCAGCAGATTTATCCGATTCAACCAATTTCAGTATTATCAAATAGGGCTTATGTATCCAAATAGTAAATTGCTTTATTCGCGCCATAGAATTACTAAACCTAACCATGTAAGACAAATTCACTCTTTTTAATTTCACTAAAAGGAAATTTACTTTTTAGTTGCCTTCTGAATTTGCTTTTAGTTTCTTTTTACTAAACCTAACCATGTAAGACAAATTCACCCTTATATTATATTTTTACATTTTTTTTATTTTTATTTTTTTTTATTTTTTTAAGTTTTTTTGTATATATTTTTTCGAATTTTTTATTATTATTAATTATATTTAATTTCTTTTTTGTGTTTTTTATTATAAATAAAGTTATGTTATTACTTTTATATATTAATTATTAATGAAATATGAATTGTATTAGAACAGAGAAAGTATAGAATTGGAAAGCTAGTCATAGTTAGGGATTTTTTAAGTTATGGTCTTGTGTTGACAATTAAAGTTTCATCTAATTGGGGAATTATCTCTAACTTTTTGTACCAAGCAATTTTTTTAGGAACATGAATTGATTGGAAGATGGGGTAGAATTGATGGATTGATGGATTAGTCCTAAACTACATACGTACCCCACCATGAATTGATGAATTTTAATCTAACTTATTAACTTCTAACTTAGTCCTAATTAAGCTAACGAGTATATTAGTATAATAAGTAACATGAATGGATGAATTTGAATCTAACATACGTATGCGTAATAAAATACTCCGTAATTAATATCCTAAATTAATAAGAGAATCTAATTGAATGTTTGCTTAGAAGATGACACATGACAAAACTTTTCATAATTGTATCTTTGAAATGTATTATCTATAGATAGATAAGTAACATGAATTGATGAATTTGAATCTAACTTAACTTCTAACATACGTATACCTAATAAAATAATTAATATCCAAAATTAGTAAGAGAATCTACAATATATATTTAACGAATTTTTGCTTAGAAGATGACACAGGACAAAACTTTCCATAATTATATCTTTTAAATGTATCTTTATATAAATATAATATAAAGTAACAGTCATGCCACAACTTTTGGAGGCGAAATTGCCGCCCAAACAAGGGGCATAATTGGAAATTTGAGTGCCTCCCAAAATATACTCTCCTATACGTAACTAAAATGTTGTATATATGCAGTAAACTTTAATTGCCCACTTAAATGCTTATTAATTGGCTTTCAAATGTCACATGTAATTGGCATTTACGGAGTATTAATTAATTTAAGGATACTATTTTATTATCTTAACATAAATAAAATTGCTTTTGATAATTAGCTTTGAACCAGTATAAAGCTACGACATAAAAAGAATTTTGAGTCAGTATAAATTATCTTAACATGTAAGAAAGATACCAGCCATAAATAGAGCACTGTCATATAATTTCTCACTGCTATTCACTTAAATTCAACCCAAATGTATGTGACAATAAAAGAAAGTAACTAATGGTAATATAATCTTCAAAAGAGTTAATCATGAAATATATAAAATAAATAGTAATCTGAGGTATTAAATTTAATTTTTAATTAATACTCCAAAGTAATGATGCTTTCTACTGATAGTTTAATAAATTTATTTTTTGTCATTTTTTATTTTTAAATTTATGTAATAATATAAATTAGTAAATTTGCAATAACTTTTTACTCCAATATTTGTAACCAATATTTGTAAAACGGAATCTACAATTTTATATTGAAATGATAATAACAGTAATAATATCATTCAATGAAAATACAATATATATAATCCCAATGACATAAGGGAATAAAGTTCACATTTTAATTTGTAACAAATTAATTATTCTCTGACATAGCAAAGTGATTACAAACTTTGAGTTCATAGTATTTGCTAAATTAAAGTGATGTTAAATATAAAGTAAATTGCCCACTTAAGAGTATCTCCAATGCTAAAACGTTAATGATGCATACGTGACATGTGAAATAATCAATTAAAAAACAATAAATACAATATCTCTCTCATTCTTTCCACGGTCGTATGTGTTTATGGTAAGTTTTTGCCTGCAATATCAATCACAATGTCTACATCTAGACATTGTGCTTGACATTGTGAAGAAAAACTTACCAAAATGATGTAAGATCCTTCAAGTAAGGAGAGAGATATTGTATTTATTGTTTTTTAATTGGTTATTTTCCATGTCACGTATGCACCGTTAACGTTTTAGCATTGGAGATGCTCTAAATGCTTATTAATTGGCTTTCAAATGTCACATGTAATTGACATTTACGGAGTATTAATTAATTTAAGGATACTATTTTATTATCTTAACATAAATAAAATTGCTTTTGATAATTAGCTTTGAGCTAGTATAAAGCTACGACATAAATAGAATTTCGAGTCAGTATAAATTATCTGAACATGTAAGAAAGATATCAGCCATAAATAGAGCACTGTCATATAATTTCTCACTGCTCTTCACTTAAATTCAACCCAAATGTATGTGACAATAAAAGAAAGTAACTAATGGTAATATAATCTTCAAAAGAGTTAATCATGAAATAAATAATAAAATAAATAGTAATCCGAAGTATTAAATTTAAGTTTTAATTAATACTCCAAAGTAATGATGCTTACTCCTGATAGTTTAATAAATTTATTTTTTGTCATTTTTTATTTTTAAATTTATGTAATAATATAAATTAGTAAATTTGCAATAACTTTTTATGCGGCAGTATCAACTGAGTAATAGATATACATTTGTACGGTAATAAAATGTACTATGTATATAATAGATATACATAGGAATGTACTACAAACTGTAGGTCACATAAAATTGGTAATAGATATCATCTGAGTAATAGATATACATTTGCAATAACTTTATTTTCCTATTTAATAAAATGTATTCCCGTATGATCTACATTTTCCTTTTACTCAAACAAAATTACAGATTATATATATATATATCATCGTAATAAAAGATAATAAAAAACAAATTGTTATTCTACTCTAGATATTCGTATCCCGTGCATCGCACGGGTACTTCGTCTAGTTATATATATATGTGTAGATACTTATTAAAATTATATTAATTAATGTGATTATATGAGAACGGAAAAATTGCACATGTATGAAGATGGAATTAATAATTGGGATCGGAGGTTCCCAATGGTTTTCATTACAGTTCGTACATTGTTGTCTCCGGCCCATCATGTCCGCTTTCACTATGTACTTTTTATTTTTATTTAAACCTCACATCGGAATCCTATGCTTGACCATAATCACATAAATCCTTTGTGTGATCTTAAGAATGTTTTGTCAACTTATATTATGTGTTGAAAGCCTTTTATTTCTAAGACCATTTGGAGTGGTGAGGTATTAGGAGTCCAAAATGCTAAATGTAGAATTTTTGGACTCCTAATTGTGTGTAGTGATAGTTTAAAAGGGGTATTAAAAATGGAAGAGGGGATGGAAGGTATTAAATATAGAGGGTTGGGTAAGAGGAGAGTGGGAAAAAGAAAAGGAAAGAAAAAGAAGAGAAAAGAGAATGCAGGTTGCTATTCTGGTGCAGATGATGTCATACTGATGTCATCCCTGCATCATAATATCCCAAAAAATTTTAAACTTGTACTCCGGGTATAACTTTTTTATTTTTTATCCAAAATTTTCAAAAAGTATATCAAAATTCATAAATTTTTATGATCTTTCATATGACACCAATATGTAATATATAAAAATGATTTTTTAAAGTTTTAACTGTTGATGTTTTCTTGAACCCCGGAAAAACATGAAACACAAATCTTTAATTCATGAAGCCTTCACAAATAATTGAATATTCCATAATCGAACTTTACTTGAATTAAGTTCATATTTTGTTAACCGAAAAACATAAAAAAATTAATGAAATTTATTTATTTTTATATCGAAATATGTCTTTTTTATTTTATAATTAATCAGAGAAAAAATTAAAGCGAAAACATTACTTATAATAATTTAATTAATGTTATACTAAATTGACATGTAAAACAATGTGCAGAGTGTATTTTATTGACGATGCTGGAATGCAGAGAAATAGGAGTCAAAACACTGTTTTCATATGGACGGAGTCCATTTTTGACATTTAGACTCCATCACCACTCCAAATGGTCTAATAGGAAGTATAACATAATATATTCAAATCATGTAATTTAATGTATGCTGTGTGCCTGTGTCTCACTCTACTAGACTAGAATACTTCGAAAAGAAGTAACTAAACTCTTGTCATTCTCAATTATATTCCCCGTATTCTAATTAAAATTGTAGAACTACTTGAATCTACTAAATCTTAAAAAAAATACAGTATACAATAATAATAAAATAAAGAAAATTTATATGGAAATACTTAATATTGCAATATTCAGTAAATTCACATAAAAAAAACTCTCTTATTTTGATTATTACGACATAATCCAGAGCGTACGTGAAAGTAACTGTAGTGTTTTTAGTAAAACAATTGATTGATAGAATTGATAAGTCGAGTATATATATGTGTGTGTGTCAATGTGTGTGTTTCCAAATGGGCTCTTACTTACATGTAATAATTTAGAATTCATAAGAATAATCTCCCAACAATAATATGAACTAACAATGATGTTCACACGAATAAATTGAGTAAATTCAAACTAATGTTTGTTTAATTCTCCCAACATACAGGGGCGTAGTTAGGGCGGGGCCAACTCTGGCCTCGACCCACCCCAAATTTTAAAAATGTTTATAGTTTTAGTGTAAAAATCCCGTGTATTTTTTTTTCAAAAATATTACTCTATTTTTGTGTCGGCCCATCAGACGCCTAGTGTCCTGGCTCCACCCCTACCAACATATGCTCCTACTTTTCCTTTCCCCTGTCCTGGCTCCACCCCTGCCAACATATGCTCCTACTTTTCCTTTCCCCGCTCGGCCGCTCTTCTTCTCTGGGTTTATTAAAAGGACAATTCTTGGTGTACACAACTTGTACACAAAATGTGTACACTGCCTGTGTACACAGACAATTTGACATGAAATCCTGCCTCTTTTAAACGAATTGCCTGTGTACACAGACAACTAGGGGGATTTTGTGTACAATTTGTGTACAAGTAATGTACACTAAGCATTTTCCTTATTAAAAAGTTCATGTTTGCTAAGGAAAGATAATTTTTATAGGAACCACGACACACTCGGAAGGATGAGTGGTTACTAGCTAGTTAGTCCTTTTCTGGAAAAAGATAAAAAAAAAAATTTATGGTTGTGAGCATTTTCGAATAGGATTATAGGATGCAAAAACCATTTTCAAATAGGAATCTCAAAGCCCTATTTGAAAATGCGAACATTTACAATTACATTGTTTGTACTTTATGTTTTTTTTCTAAGTTAGTTGTTGGTGGGGGAATAAAAGTTAATTGTTCGTTGTTGATTTGTCATATGGATGCACTTGGGTCTCAGCGTACTAGCCTGGCAGTCGCAGATGCTTTATGATGTTAGGTATATGCAGGTTTTTTGTCGCAGAGCCTCGCTACAAGCTGGAAAATTTTGGCCGCAGGACAAAGTGAAATTTGGAGCTCTTGACAATGGAAATAAGTAACTGAACTATTGTATGCTGAATTGTGTAACAACTAACTGAACTAACAATGGAAATAAGTAAGTGATGAGGAAGCGGTTCATATCAACTAGGACTGTTAATGGGTCGGGTCTAGGCCCGATCCGAGTCCGGCACTTTCTTTGAGGGTATGATTCTAAATTTAGAACCATTTCCCGGATCTGGATCCGAACCCGTTACATGATAGAGAAAATGGGCCGGATATGGATTTTTAAGTTCCGGCCTGTTTTGGACCCGACCCGTGATGATATAATTATAGTTATAACTTTTTACATATACATACACAATATACATAGAAATATTTAAACATAAAATAAGGAAAATAATCAAATATAAAAAATGTTTTAATATTTGTAGGCTTAGTTAGTGGTTGGTCCACTAAAATGGGATTTTCACTAATGAGTTACTGCTCTAGGTTCTCTATGAGTTCAGTAATATACATATAACATACTCTGTATATTATTGTATAGTTCATATGGAGTAATGGATAGAACAACAATTTGCTTATTTATACTCCGTATATGATCTCTTCTAACATGAACATTTTTTGTTATTTACTTCCTCCGTCCCAAATTGTAAGGCACTACGGTTTACGATGTTTAACCGATGATAAAGCAAACGGATCTCTGTCCGCACTCAAATTATTTTTAGAAAAAAAGAATTAAATATTTAGAAACTACATTAAAAGCTTTACAAAGTCGCAAAAACCAGAATCAAATTAGATAAAAATTTGATATATACTACGTATAAATTAAAGTAAGTGCTTAAGAGTGATTTGCGTTAACCAAGTGAATAGGAAAGATATCTTACAAAACATAACAGGGGGAGTATTATATTTGTTTGCATATGTCATTTAGTTTTTTTTACGGGTATACCCGGCCCTGATCCGAGACCCGCCGGATCCAAATTTGGAACATATATATGTTTAGGACCCGAAGGGTAAATGGGTTCGGGTCTGGACCAAAAAATTGTGTTAGGTCCCTGTTTTTCTAGTCTATAAATATGTATGTATGGAAGATAGATCTGGGAATGAAGCTTTCCATTGAATGATGAAGAAGTTTACAGAATGATAAACAATTTAGCGTAAAACTTCTATCACTGATATAGGCACTGCGGCACTAGGAATGTTGAAAAGCTTAACCTAGCCTTTCCCTTAAGGCATATATATAGCCTGACGGGAAAGGTAGGTTTTACAATTATTTGGGCTCCTTTTCCTAGGAGGCCCATACCTAAAAAGGTATAAAACCTTTTATTACAAATTGCCTTAAAAGGCCTATTCATTATTCTAGCTAGTCTATTTAATTAAGATGCTAAATATAAAGAGCTAAGAAACATTGATCACAATATAATGAAAATATCTCTAACAATCTCCCCCTTGGTGATCAGATGTTCTTGCTTCTTCTTTTCTTCACTTCTGAGCTTTAAAATAATGCTTTCTGAGATTTAGTGCATGCTCGTAATTTCTGAGAGATCTTCTATCATCGATTTGCTTATTGATGGCCTTCAGAATTACATCAATTCCTTCAAGTTCTTTGATTTCTTTCTTTGTAGCTTCTGTTGATTTCTTGACAAGTTCTTCTTTCTTTGATTTCAGCCTATTTCTGATGATCTTTAGTGTTCCGTCGCAGTATTTGTTGATTTCTTTGACAATCAAAATGCGCTTCTTTCCTTCATGGTTCAGGTAGATGACTGAGGCTGGATTATCGAAGATATGATCTTCTGGGAAGTCTTCTATTTCTGGTCTGTAAAGTTCTGGCTTTGTAAGATTCACTTTGGGATAATTACTTTCCAGACCCATCTGAAGATCATGACCTCCATGGTATCGAATTTGTCTCATCATGAACCTTTTTATGGCTTCAAAACCTTCCCTTGCAAGTCTATCTTTATGGACTGGTAGCTCTCTGCATCTCATAAACATTTGATAGACGTCGTCCATATGTAGCAGAAAGAAATCATTTTCTTGACAAGTGAATGTTGATCCATCAGTTCTTTGTAGATGAAAGACCATGAATTTTATCTTCTCCAAGTATTCTTCTGTTACTTTCAGGATTGTTTGCACTGGACATCCACTTGTTGCAAGATTATGATTCAAAATCTGTCGTCGTTCTCCCGTGGATCTGTGTCCGAGCATGTATAAGTTTCCTCCTCTGTCTCTTCCTTTGAGGTGATTGATGCCACGCATCCTGAGTTCTCTGTACGTCTTGATCTTCTCGGGTGTGCGCCAAATTCGCTCTCTGATTTCTTCCAGGAAGGGGTTCTTGATCCTGACACTATCTACGGGTTTCTGAGTAGCCTTTTGCTTAGTGATAGATTCAGGCTCCTTGTTTTTTTCTCCTTCTTTTATCTCATCATTGTCGAGCCCAATCATTTGTGCATGATATTTATTGAGAAACTCTCTGAGCTGCCAACTTCTACACATTTCGTACTGCTCTGCCTCCACCCTAAGATCATCCCATTCTGTCCACTGACGGGGCCATTTGTCATAGACTAGGATTTCTTCAAGTTCATCGGGTGTCTGATCATCAGGTTGGTTGGAGGGAGTCTGCTGTTGTTGTGGCGCTCTGTCAATGGTAACTCCAGGATCACTAGGATTGCCCGTTATCATCAGATTAGAACTAGGTTCTTTCTGATGGCCTGAATAAAAAGGTGTACTCGAAGTAGCAACCTCAGGACTTCCACTCCATCCTTGGTCTACATCTATGAAAGATGAGCCTAGGAGTGTTGTTTCTAGCTCGACCGGGCTAGATGTGGGTGAGTTGGCTGTTTGGCTTTTGTGTTGAGTGGTTGGTGGGGGCTGATTGTTCGAGGATTCAGGTTGGTTGGATTGCGTAGAGGGTTGGCTTGTTGACGCATCACGCTCAAGTATCCTTTGTCTCTTGTTCTCCCCCTCATGAGGATCCGAGTCATCGGGGTCCTCATGCGAACGTTTGTGACCGAGGAGACTATCACGGCATGAGCTGTCAGGCTTAAGGATCCGAAGAAGGTCTTTTTGTTTCTGGGTTAGGTTGCCTTCTTCGGTAGCTAGTAGTTGATCTAGCATAAGGGTTTCGAGTACCTCGAACGGTAAAGTTTTGGGGTCAAGAAAAGGTGTGGTCGACGTAGGGGAGGACACTAGTTCTGTATCCTGGGTTCCCCTTGAAGCAGTAGGTGAGTGGGGTAGGGTTGTGGATGGTTCAGAGGTTTGTTGGGTAGGTATGATAGGGAGTGGTTGGGTTTGTTGGGTATGTGAGGATGATGGTTGGGGTTGGGTGATGTCATTATGCAGCGCCGGGGTGTTCCTGAATTCCTGTGCCCGAGCGGTTATTGCTTCGTGCACCCATGGTTTGATGGTGGAATCCATGAAACGTTGCAGAATGACAGAAAGGTCGGTAGGGTCAGGGTGTCCGGTTACAGGGGTAGTAACCGTTGTCACAGCATCAGTAAAGATTACTGATGTGTGGCCTGCAGATAATGATGGAGATATCTGTTGAGCAGCAGGACTTCCGATCATCATCGACGTATCTCCGATCGTTGAGGACAAGTAGAGTGCACCTGTCGTGTGCGGTGGTGTGAGAAGTGTATGTGTCCTAGAAAATGTGGAAAATGTTGGGATGGTGGAAACTAGACTCAATGTGCTAGAATGAGGGGTAGTGGTCTGGGGCGGAAGACCACAAAGTAAATCCTCAGCTGCTTCGTAGGGAAACAGCGAGGTGGGTATAGTATCCCCTATATGTGAAACTACTACCTGTTGGGAGGCAGCAGAGTGGCTAGGTGAGGCTTGTGCATGCGCAGTTGGGCTAGATGCTGCGTCTTCTACCCGGAAACTGAAAATATCAGTTTCTGCACCTATGGGGTTAGCCCGGTTTATGGTGTCTAGGTCAGAGCAGCTGTCATACAAAGCTAACTCTTCTGCCAGGTTGCTTGCGGTTTGCACTCTTTGCATAGGAGTAGATGATGAGGAGGGGTTGTCATTACGTACCTTCGAGCGAGACTCACTGATGATGTTTCCTTGAGTGTCCTTGATTTGGTGAGACTGCTCCTGTGTTGTAGCCCGAGAAAGCCTGATAATGAGTCGTCCTTTCTTAGTGGGGGCTTTCTCGACTTTCTTTCCCTTGGCCTTTGCATTGTCGTCATCCTCATCATCATCATCGTTGTCGTTCTTCTCAGCCTTGCTCCCAGAGCCCTCATCGTCAGCGTCGTGTGTTGTGGCTACGCTTGGCGAATCATGGGTAGTCTCTTCAGCACGGGTGTGGCCCTCAGCAGACGTAGTCTGATCATCATGGGGCCGGCTTGCCACTGGTCTCTGTGGCCGGGTTGAACTCTCAGGACCCTCACTTACTCTCGGCTGACTCCCCGGGGTAGGCTCAGGGGGGTTTATCTGAGCCATAGGGAGTATAATGTTGTTCTCCTCGCTGTAGCGTATGACATGTGGATCATTTCGCCCAGCTAACAGGAGGAGAGGGACAGGAATAGGTAATGGTACCAGTGAGCGTACCTCTGGCATTTTCTTCAAATATTGGAGGGCTGGAGTGCTGACATTCTCAGATGATTTGCGTCTCTGGATAGTTGGAGTTGTTCTGCAGAAATGTCGCACCAGCAGTGAAAACCATCTCATGTATGATAGATGTTTGATCTGATCAGTGTCAAATTTCCTTCTTCGCATTTCCAGAATGTCACCCCAGATTAATGAGGCGAAGTCATAGTTCTTCATGAATGCGATGCCGTGGAAGATGTAGACGAGGTAGCCGCTGCATTTGTCGAAGCCACTGTGCTTAGATGTGCAGCACTTGTTCAGTGTGGCCATCAGCGTCCTCCATGGTCGTGGAAATCGTGCGGTCTTGATTGCAGACATCAACCGGAGGGGCTCAGCGTGGCCTAGAGTGATCATGTCCTCAAAGATTTGCGCTTCTGAGGCCAACGCGTCATAGTGTTCCTCCTCCGGGATCTGTAGCACTTGTTGGATTAGCTCCTTTGTGATTGTGACTCTGGTGTTGCAGATTGTGGCAGCTAGGAAGTCATCAATTTGTCTGCCATTCGCATCTACGTCCTTGTCAAGTGTACCCCAGAATTGTTGGAGATACACCTGAGGGACTTCAGCGTTCTTGCTCAGGGCCTTCCACAGCTTGTGGCCTTTCATAATAGAGACGATCACATCATCTTGGCATGAGAAGACTTCAGGGTCCAACTGTGAGTTGTTTTCCTTGATTGGGATCCATTGTTCCCTAGCGTAGATCATGTTGATTGGAGTGTTGGCAGCCATTTCAGTCTGAAAATGATAAAGAGATTAGAGCATATGATCAAAAATGGCTAAGTCCACAACTCCTGGTCACTTGGGCCTTTTTTTTTTAATGAAAAGTGGGGCCCAATTGAAAATGTTATTGGTCTTGATTTGAAGTTGGGCCTGGACTTGATTATTGTGGCCCATTTGAGAAAATTTCCGCTAAGGGTTTGATTCTGGGCTGGGCTGGTAATATTTCGCGCAGCCCTAAGGATTGGGCAAAGACTTGGATCGCGCACGGCCTAATCGCGCAAGGGTACTCGGATATCCTAAATCGCGCAGCCCATCCATATCACGCGAGAGAGCAATCACGCAACTCTGAGGATCGCGCAATAGTGGGATCGCGCAAGGGTCACTCCGGATCGCGCAAATTACTCAGATCGCGCAAGGTAGTGGTATCGCGCAGGTCACTCCGGATCGCGCAAGTAGGCTGATCGCGCAAGAGTGAGGATCTCGCAAGCCACTCAAATCGCGCAGGGCATAGTAGATCGCGCAACCATTGTTCGCGCAAGGCCTGTAAAATAGTGCAGCTCCAGATCGCGCACAGGCTAATTGCGCAACCTCTGAGGTTCGCTCATCTTCGAAGATCGCGCAACCCATTGTCTTCGCGCAAGTTCAGACCACGGTACCTAGTTGCTCAAGGCCTCGAATCACGCAACCTTCAAGAGGTGAGGTTCGCGTAACAGGCCAGATCGCGCAAGGGAGGCCTATCGCGCAACTTAGGTGAACCGCGCAATATTCCTGTTCATCTACTTCTTGGGAGTACCTGTTTATCATCAACAAAGAAAGAATGAAGAAAATGGGGAGATTTTTACCTTTGAAGTTTGAAGAAGAGGAGGAGATGGAAGATGCAAAGGAGATTTGAGCTTTTGGGGAGTTGGAGGGTTTCGCGCAAGGAAGAATGGGGGGAGAGGCGCGTTTTGAGAGTTGAAATAGGCCCGGGGAATTCTCAAAGTGTAATGAGCCCATTTCTGTCTGATTTCAAATTTAAAATGCTCCCCCTCAACACTTGCTTCTCTTTAAGAATGAAAATTTTAGCAAACTCCCCCTCAATTTATACAATTTAGAAAAGCTCCCCCTCAATTTATGAACAGATTTTGAAAAGCTCCCCCTCAATTTATGCATTAAAAAATGATGCATGAAAAATAAAAGGAAAACATGCGATAAAAAATGATGCATGAGAGAAAAAAAATGTGATGCAAAGATAACAAAAATGCAAAACATGAAAGCACACGCACACACACGGTTCAGATGTTACTCAGTCGTTTAGGTTCAGCATCCCCAACTTAGAGATCAGGAAATTGAATCTCTTTTCATCCATGGCCTTTGTGAAGATATCAGCCAGTTGCAATTCCGTAGACACAAAGTACATGTCCACGGTGCCTTTCTCAACGTGATCCTTGATGAAATGATATCTGAGGTCAATATGCTTCGTCCTTGAATGATGGACCGGATTGCACGTGATGGCTATTGCACTTTGAGAGTCACTGTAGATCGGGATGTGTGAGAATGTGAACCCGTAGTCTTTCAGCTGGGTCCTCATCCATAATATCTGTGAGCAACAGCTAGCAGCCGCGACATATTCTGCCTCAGCTGTAGAAGTAGACACACAATTCTGCTTTTTAGAGGACCAGCATACCAACTTGTCACCAAGAAATTGAGCACCGCCAGATGTACTCTTTCTGTCTAGCTTGCAACCCGCGAAATCAGCATCTGAGTATCCAACAAGGTCAAAACCTGATTCCTTGGGATACCAAAGGCCCAGATTGACTGTTCCTTTGAGATATCTCAGTATTCTTCTAACAGCATTCAGATGTGATTCCTTCGGATTTGCTTGAAAGCGGGCACACAGGCAGGTTGCAAAGACAATATCTGGTCGGCTAGATGTGAGGTACAGCAAGGAACCGATGATAGCCCGATAATTGGTAGCATCGACTGGTTTCCCGGAAGGGTCAGAGTCGAGCTTTTGTGAGGGAGACATAGGGGTTTTCATCGTTGACTTGCTGTCCATTTTGAAGCGCTTTAGCATATCGTGGATGTACTTGGACTGATTTATGAATATTCCGTCTGGCATTTGCTTGATCTGAAGCCCCAGAAAGAAGTTCAACTCTCCCATCATACTCATCTCGAACTTGGTGCGCATCAGGTTGCTGAACTTTTTGCAGAAATTTGGATTCGACGAGGCAAAGATGATGTCGTCCACATAAATTTGTATCAGCATGATGTCACCCTTGTGTCTTTTGATGAAGAGAGTTGGATCTATCTTTCCCTTCGAGAAGCCTGATTCCACAAGAAAATCTGACAGTGCTTCGTACCAGGCTCTCGGTGCCTGTTTCAAACCATACAGGGCTTTCCTCAGCTTATATACATGATTGGGGCGTTCAGGATCAACAAAGCCGTCAGGTTGTGCAACGTATACTTCTTCTTTCAAATCTCCATTTAGAAATGCTGTCTTTACATCCATTTGATACACCGTGAAACTCTTGTGTGCAGCATATGCTAGAAATAGTCTGATGGCTTCAATTCTTGCCACTGGTGCAAAGGTTTCATCGTAGTCGATTCCTTCTTGTTGATTGTAACCTTTTGCAACCAGGCGGGCCTTGTTTCTCACGATCACACCGTCTTCGTCCTTCTTATTTTTGAATACCCATTTGGTGCCGATAATGGTTTTCTTGTACGGCCTTGGCACGAGGGTCCATACTTTCAATCTTTCAAACTGGTTCATTTCTTCCTGCATTGCAATCACCCAGTCCGGATCAGCCAATGCGTCAGTCATCTTTGTTGGTTCTTTCTGACTTAGAAAACATGAGTATAAGCATTCATTGACTGATGCCGTTCTGGTTCTGACTCCTTGAGATGGATCTCCAATTATCAGCTCTGGCGGATGTGCCCTTGTCCATTTTCTCTCGTGCTCTAGAGGCTGTGGAGTTATGATTGGATGATCAGGGTCAAAATATTCTTGCTCTGGTTGTGCTTCTGAGGTTTCTTGCGTTGCAGCTTCCTCAGTCTGATCATTAACAGGAGTGTTTGGTTCTTGTTCAGTTTCATTATCTGTATGCTCATCATCATTCTGAGTAGGAGTGTTGGTTTCTTCAGTGGTTGGAGCAGGTAACAGGGGGTTCTGAGTGGTTGTAGCATTTGTAGTTGATGCTGCACGTGGTTGGCTGTAGAAGTGCTCAAAAAGAGAATCCAGAACCACATGCTCATCTGATCTTGTCTCACCTCCCTGCCCTCCTACTCCAGAAGATGATGGAGTTTCATTGTTTGCAGAGGTTGATGGTTCAGAATGAAAATGTTCAGAAGCCAAGTCCGCCATTTCATAGAAGCTCACATTGATGCTTTCCATGACGGTTCTTCTGTCCTTCAAGTATACTCTGTATGCCTTGGAGTTGGTAGAATACCCAATGAATATTCCTTCATTTGCTTTTGGATCAAGCTTCCCCCTAGCATCCCTGTCGTTCATAATGTAGCATTTACAGCCGAAGACGCGGAAGAAGGCAATGTCAGGGAGCCACTTGAACACGATCTCATAAGGCGTCTTGTCAAATCTTTTGTGGATCACCGTCCTGTTCTGTGTGAAGCAAGCCGTGTTGATAGCTTCCGCCCACATGAAGTGAGGAAGCTTTGACTGTATCAGCATGGTTCTGGCTGCTTCCACCAAGGTTCTGTTCCGTCGTTCTACAACACCGTTCTGCTGTGGTGTCTTAGCTGCAGAGAACTGTTGAGTAATTCCCTGAGCTTCATAGAATTCGATCAGTTCCTTGTTCTTGAACTCCGTCCCGTTGTCAGTTCTGATGATCTTCACATTCTGCTGTAGATAGTTCTGTATGGTCCTGATGAACGTCATGATTAAGTTTGCAGTTTCGTCCTTGGAGCGCAAAAACTTGGTCCATGTGTAGCGTGAGTAGTCATCCACAATTACCAAAGTATATTTGCGTCCACTGATGCTGTGCACGCGCATCGGACCACACAGATCCATATGTAGTAGCTCCAGGGGACGAGATGAGGAGGGAAATTGTTTTGACTTGTGTGAAGTTCTCCTCATCTTTCCCAAATGACATGCAGAACAGTGATGGTTGGGGGAGTTCTTCAGAACAGGCAGTCCTTTTACCAACTTCTTCGAGGAGAGGGAACTGATGGCTGGCAAATTCAGGTGTGAGAGCCGTCTGTGCCATAGATTACTTTGTTCTTCAGATGCTTTGGACAGGAGACAGATGGATATGGGGGATCGTACCGATTTCAGATCAATGGTGTAGAGATTGGTTTTCCTCTGACACCTTAATAATGGTGTCCCACCCATATCCATCACACAACATTGCCTAGCATGGAATTTCACTTCCATTCCATTATCACAAAATTGGCCGATGCTAAGCAAGTTGTGTTTCAGTCCCTGCACATACGACACATTTCTGATAGTGACGCTCTCACAAATGACATCTCCTATCCCGAGTATGGGCGATGAAGCATTGTTCCCAAACCTCACATTTCCTCCAAATCTTTCAGAATAGTTGCTCAGTAGTTCAATCTGTCCAGTCATGTGTGACGAGCAACCCGAATCAAGATGCCACACATGACTGACCTGCAAAACAGATTAGTTTCGCTTAGGTACCCATCGCCAGATGGGTCCTTCCTTATCAACAGTGAGCAAATGTTTCAACTTCCTTTTGATTTGGGATCCTAGGCTGGCTGATTGAGAAGAGTTTTTCATTTTTAATTGTTCTGCTTCAGCCTTAGGAACCCATTTTTGTTTGATTTGTTTAATTTTTGGAGCGAGGGAACTTTCATTCGTCCTAAGTGATTGTTCAGATAAGTGGTCTTTCAAGATTGGTTCGCGTGATAGTCTTCTCAGATGTTTGACTGAGTGAATCTTGAGGGGATACTTTAAAAATGGCAATTTAACCTCACTCTCAACATTCACCCTATCAATCTTGGGCTTATTCACAACATTCTTAACAATCACAGGATCTTTTGCTTTGCAAGAAGAAACAGACTTATAACAACAACATTTCATTAATTTAACACAATCCAGAGAAACACATTTAGTACAGCGATTCGAGACAGAAATCTTAGAACTAGAAGACTTAGGAGCCACTCTCTTAGCATAACTAGTAGATGTCTCACTAATGCTAGAGCCAGACTTATTCTTAACATAAAATATGGCGCTCGACCGCTGACACTTATTTCTTAATCTCGACTCTTCTTCTCTCTTCTTCCTTCTTATTTTGTCTTCAATCCACTCTCCTTTCTTCTCGACTCTCTTCTTCACATCTTTCCCTGTCGGAGAATGAGACTTGGGGTGAGAGGAAGAAGTCTTACAACTATCGCTTGAATTTTTAGAAGTGTTTTCAGAACAAGAAGGGGAAGAGGGTTGAGAAGTTGTGTTAGACTGAGAGGCGGTTTTCAAAGAAGATATTTCTTTTAAAAGTTCATCCTTTTCTTTTTCTAAAGCCTGCTTTTCCTTTTCAAAAGAATCTTTTAACTCAGCAAACTTTCTCACCAACGGTGGAATGTAAGCTGGTTTCTCAATTGGTTCAGATGTGGAAGCCTCCTCTCCGTCTTTCACAGCTTCCTTTTCAGGAGGATAGGTCAAGATTTCTTCAGCAGGGGTCAAAGGGAGTGCTTTGGTTTTGTAGCTCTTGTTTAATTCTGTGTAGTCAAAAGGAACCTCTACACCAGCCTTTGTCTTTCTCTTTTCATCCTCAAGGGCATTCGTTTCTTCAGCACCAGTGAAGGCCATGAGTTTGGTCAATCCTATTTTCATGTATCTGACATCATAGAGTTGTCTACAGTTGACCTTTTTCAGGTTCTGAGGATTGGTCAAACCCAAGCCTTCTTTGGCGTTATAGAAACGAGTGTCCTTAGGCTGGTTAAGGAAAATAGTCTGATCTGTTTGGTCCCTTTTGGCTAACAGATCCTCAAGTTCTTTGATTTTAGTATAAAGAGCACCCCTTCTTTCCATTAGCAAATTATTGACACCAAAAAGCCTAATTCTTTCTTTTTCAGTTGTTCTAAGCTTCTCTGTCAACTCTTTCTCACTAGCACTAAGTCGCTTATTCTCAGTTGTGAGCTTAGTGATTGTTTTCTCTGAATTGATTATCTTAATGTTTGAGCATGTCTGTTTTTCACGCAGTTGATTATAAACCTCATACAACCTTTTGTAATTCACCTCTAGCTCCTTAAATTTATCATGCATATCTGTTCTAGAGCAGTTATGAATAGATGAATTAGAGGTACTTACTTCATTGTCAGCATTTCTGTTCTCAGCAGTCAGGGCAGTCGCTACATCAGCATTGGTTGCAGTAGGCAGGTTCTTCTTCTCCTCAGCTTTGTCTTTCTTCTTTTCATCAGCAGCAGGGGTTGACTTCATCTTTCCTTCCTTTTCAGCATCCTTCTCTTTCTCTTCTTCTTCAACAATTGCCATCAAGGCCAGATTCTCTTCCTCATCATAATCATCCATCCAGTGGTCCTTTTCAGCCATGAGGGCACTCTTCTCACTATTTTCTTCCATTGCCAGCAACATCTTCTTCTTGTTCAGACTCATCTTCTGCTTGTAATATTCAGCATCCTTCCTCCTCTTTGGCATTCTGCAGTCCTTCATCAGATGTCCAGTCTTCCCACAATTGAAGCACTTTGGAGCATCCTCAGCAACAATATTCTCAGACGATTCAAAAGATCGCTCTTTTCTCTTGTTGTTGCTGGAAGAGGACTTGCGGAGCTTGTTGTTAGAAGAGTTCTTCTTTTTCTGCATATGATTGTTGAACCTCGAGGTAAGAAGGGCTATCTGTTTCTGAAAATCATGCAGCTCATCATCATCTGAATCATTCCTAAATCCAATGTCACTGTCAGAACTTTCACTTTCTTCAGCTATCATCTTATCCTTCTTGGAGCCAGACTTCGATGGCTTGTCAAGCATCAGGGCAAGGGTGTCAGCAAGCTTGTCCACAGCTCCCTTCCCTTTGTCAGCTGTCACAGAGGCGACCACGAGGTCAGAAAAATCTTCAGCATATTGGTCAAGTGTGTTATACACTGCATGAATATCCATCTCATCCAGATCCTTCGTGTGCCTTATCTGTGAGCTCAGCTTCTTCCAGTCAGCTCCAAGAGAAGATAGAAATCTCACGTTCAGTTCCATATTGGACTTATGCACGCCAATCTTTCTCATCTCATTTATCAGTTGCAGAAATCTCAGGTAGGTGTCTTCGAGTGATTCTCCAAGTTTGGCTTTGAATGAGTCATAAGCAGTGAATGTGCTAGCTTTCTTCGCCTTTACTCCGATCTCAGTGCCTTGCATGATCTTGAAGATCTCATCCCACATCTCTTTTGCAGTTGACATGCTGTCAATCTGCATGTAGATGTCGTTCGGGATGGCTTGCAACAGATAGGTCTTGGCAATGAGATCTGCTCGGAGTCTTGCTCTGTCCTCATCATCATATTCATCTACCGTCTTAGGTCTCCACTCAATCTCAACAGGTGGGTTGTTTCCGTTATCTCTCTCAACTGCTATCATCAATTGTGCAGGTCCATTTGTGATAGAGTCAAGAAGACCTGAGGATTGGTCCTTGCTCTCAAGAAAGTTCAGGAATCGATTCTTCCACACATTGTACTCCCCTCTTCGTAGAATCGGGGGTCTTGTATCGTTTCCAATAGATAGGGCATCCATTTTAGAATTGATCGGGCTGATCAGTTGATTGAATAGGTTCTGTTCTGTTGTTTGAGTCTTCAGTCAGATGTCTTTGTTCTGGTTGCAAAGTGTCTAAATCAGGCAAGGTATTAAAGGATCGCTCAACTTCACTAAGATCGCTCAACTTTACCAACAATCTCTCAACTTTACAAAAAGATCGCTCAAGTTTACAAAAGATCGCTCAACTTATAAAAAGATCGCTCAAGTTGCTAAAGGATCGCTCAAGTCTTAAAAGGATCGCTCAACAATAAAAGATCGCTCAACTTAGCAAACAAACTCTCAACTTCTAAAAAATCTCTCAAGTGTAAAGTCGCTCAAGTTCAAGATAGCGCAAGTATATGTTGCGCGAAATCTCAAATCGCGCAGGAGTTGATGTTGCGTTATTTTGAAATCGCTCAACCTGTAAAATAGCTCAACTCTTCAAATCGGGCAAGTCCAAAAATCGCTCAAGTGAGTTAGCGCAAAGTTGGAAATCGCGCAGGAGATGTTTCAAGATGGCGCAAGAGGTGTTGCGCGAACCTCGAAATCGCGCAAGGAGTCCCTTTTGCGTGATCCTATTCTTCTCTCTGGTGACTTGCGCTAAAATGCAGGATCGCTCTATTCCAGCTAAACCTGTACGCCAACTCTCAGATCGAGATTTTTCACAGAGATGATCCCAGCAAGCCTAGGAACACTTTCCTTCAGCCATTTTCCTGTAAAAACAACAACAAAAATAGAACCAGAAATCGCTCAAGTGCGAAACTTCAACGATGAAGAATCGCGCAGGAGTGTTTTTTCAGCCTTCAATCGATCGATCAGCTCCGGCTCTGATACCAGATGTTAGGTCCCTGTTTTTCTAGTCTATAAATATGTATGTATGGAAGATAGATCTGGGAATGAAGCTTTCCATTGAATGATGAAGAAGTTTACAGAATGATAAACAATTTAGCGTAAAACTTCTATCACTGATATAGGCACTGCGGCACTAGGAATGTTGAAAAGCTTAACCTAGCCTTTCCCTTAAGGCATATATATAGCCTGACGGGAAAGGTAGGTTTTACAATTATTTGGGCTCCTTTTCCTAGGAGGCCCATACCTAAAAAGGTATAAAACCTTTTATTACAAATTGCCTTAAAAGGCCTATTCATTATTCTAGCTAGTCTATTTAATTAAGATGCTAAATATAAAGAGCTAAGAAACATTGATCACAATATAATGAAAATATCTCTAACAAATTGTCAACGGATATAGATATGAAATTTATAGTTCCGGCCCGTATCCGTCCCGTTGACAGGCCTAATATCAACTAGTCGTCAACTTACTCTCCCTTTTGAGGAATCTCAGGTTCAATATTCAATAGAGTGAATTTGATATCAGTTTACCCCAGATCCCCTGGGGGCCCTCCCTCCGACCCCCCCCCCCCATCGGAGGTAAAAAAAGAATTGAACTAACTGGGGTAGGTTGAAGTTACTTTTCTAACTGAATTTGATGAAGTTAGTGTAAAGGATCATTTTAGCTATTTTTCATATTTTTTTTCTTAATTTCATTAACAAAATACTATGTATGTTTTAAATATATTTTTCTCATAAGTCAGTATAATAAGCCAATCTGACCACTTCAACCAAATAATCATAAATTTTAGCAGAAACGGCGGATTCGGCCAATTTTTGTGTTAACTAATGGGTCCTTGAGGATAAAACTTAAAAGTAAAGAGTAAATTTCATAATCGGTTGATGTCATTGACTTTGATCACATTTAATACGTGATTACTGTTTTTTGCTCATACATGATCCTCTTGTCAAGATCTTTTTGGTGATTAAAATCGCCAGAAAGCATCATTAAATTGGACGGAAAGGTCACAAATGATATAAAAAATATTAGTGAAATACAAAAAATGAACAAAATGAAAGACAAGAGTCAAATATGAAATTGACATAAAATTCGTATGACCAAAGTGAAATCAATTCAGAAGTAAATAATTGAGAACTGATAACAATCGAAGTGTTTGAATCCTAAATCCAAGACAAATGCAAAGTCTGGTGCTAATTACTACAATTGCGCCTTATGTAATAAAAATTGCACAATACAAAGCATTAATTAAGAATTTTATTTTAATTGATGAAGCGATCCAGCTCAGCTGGTCGTCGATTCACTCTCCCTTACGGAAGATCTCGGGTTCGGTGGACTGTTTTGCACAATAGTATGAGTGATGTAATCCCGAAGACGGACAGAGGGCATGTGTGGGCGGTGTCCGCGCCACACTGTTTCGGGCTGGTCATGAGATGCATGGGAGTCCGCATGCACCTCCTGGAAGGCGTGTGAGTCCGCAGCAGAAGAAGTAACAACCGGGACATGCTGTGGAGCAACTTCATCATGCACTACTGGATATCCATGATTATCCATGTGATCATAATGCTGGAGCAAAATTTCTGATGATGGATCCGTTTGATCCAAGGGCTTGAGAGGTTGTGCAAGAGGGAATATATTCTCAAAAAAATTGACATCATGAGACACGAAATATTTCTCCGTTCTCAATGTCATAGACAGTCCAACCTTTCTTGCCAAATGGATATCCCAAAAAAAATACACTTTCTACTCCGATTAGCAAATTTATCTCCTTTTGACTTTAAATTGAACACATAGCACAGACAACCAAATACCCATAAAGATTTATAGCAAGGTGGTGCACCAAACAAAATCTCATAAGGAGTTTTATAATCAAGAATAGCCGAGGGGGTGCGGTTAATAAGGTGTGATGCCACGAGTACACATTCTCCTCAAAAAGAAATCGGTAAGTGCCCCTGAAATCTCAGGGCACGTGCCACATTTAAAATGTGTCTGTGTTTGCGTTCAACACGCCCGTAAGGCCCGTTTTGTTGAGGCGTGCCAACACAAGATGTCTGAAAAATTACACCACTACTTCTGAAAAATCCTTCAGGCAATTAAATTCAGTGCCATTATCACTTCGCACAGTAACAATTTATTGACGATCAACCATAGCAACAAAAGAAAGGAATATTTTTAACACCTCCTTTTTATCAACTAATAAATAAACCCAAACTGCACGGGAGTAATCATCCACAATAGTCAAGAAATGTCTAGCACCACACGAAGAAGGGGTCTAATAAGGACCCCATAAATCACAATGCATTAATTCAAAAATAGCATGAGTTTTATTCAAACTAGTAGGAAACGAATCTCGTGTTTGCTTTGCCCTAAAACAAATATCACAAGGTAAACTGCCAGCAACCTTAACACCACTTATAGGAACTAAGTGTTCAATAACTTTTGGAGAAGGATGCCCCAATCGTTGATGCCACAAATCAACTTCAGGTTCCTTTGAGTCTCTAACTGCCAAGATCCTCCCTGAGGGTTCCTCCCGAAGATAGTACAGTCCATTCCGCCGCTCACCCGTTCCAATCAGCCTCTTCAAGTGACGGTCCTATATAACACATAAGTTACTAGTGAATTGAACAAAACAATTTAACTGATCACTTAATTGAGAGACCGAGATAAGATTGCATTTTAACGTAGGGACATATAGAACATTATTTAAATAAAAATATTCAAATAATTCTACACGGCCTTCCTGTGTAGCCTCCACCGTCTGTCCATCCGGTAGACCAACTAAGCAAGGCTCAACCGATTTAATTTGACACAAAGTGCCCAAATTTCCGCAAACATGATTTGTCGCCCCTGTATCAATAATCCAATCATTATGATCAAATTTACATGTCATGCGATCATTAGAAGTTGTAGGGTTACCGAAAAATGGTCAACAAGGATTTCCTTTGCTCAGGCGTGAAACCAGGCAATGACATCGATTGGTTGCTACTTCCCTCACCAACTGCCGAAGCTTTGTTCTCGGCTGTTGAATCAGCCACTGCTGCATGCGCCGCAGTGCCGCCGGATGTTGCACCGTCATCATCATTCGCCATGCTCAAGGATCGATCAAGAGTGCTCTGATACCATATTACTTTTGCATGATACGTAAAGGAGCAGTACGAAAATAAAGAAGAAGGAAAAAATCAATCTTGTGTTTTCAAAGTACTGCGTACATCCTTTTAATATAGCCGCATGGCTTTTACATCCAAAACACGGATCACCCTAAACCAAAATAAGAAAGAAGTCTAAAAGGAATAAACTTCCTAAAATACAATGATTTAGGAGAAAAATAAATAATCCGAATAAGTAAATAAATTAACTCCCAATAAAACTCGATGGAGTGTGTTTTAGCCCTGATTACTCCAGGTCCCCCTCATCCCCTCCCCCAGACGCCCCCTGGAGTAAAAAAAGAAATTTATTTTAATTACATGTAAATATTACTCTATACTTTTTTATGTTTGTATTTTAAAAAAGTGGCAATTTATAAACAAAAAAGAAAGCATTTTGTATATAATATAAACCGTATATTTAAAATTTTGGGCCTTTGAATCGAGAGGCCCTATGCGGTAGGACGTCTTACACTCCCCCTAAACTATTGAAATTGATGAATTTGACTTCATTCATTGGCTTAATGCATGTACTGGTCATAGAGAAATTACAATTAGAATATATTGCATTTATAAAATAAGAAAAATTGTACTATGTATGAAAGTGACTTCGTTCATTGGATTAATTGACTAAAAGGGAAAGTGACAATGTTTTGGAGATAACAAAAAAAGAAAGATGACAAAGTTATAAGGAACAGAGGAAGCAGTATGAAATGAAAAAATACACATCTTGATGTAAAAAAAATTCATTCATTTTTTTACTTGTTCGGTGGTAATTAAAAATAAAATGAGTTTTCTTCATCCACTACTTCTTAATTTGTTGCTCTTTGATTTTCGCCATGGCTGATGTTATAATCACCATCGGAGGGCGATGACAAACCCACAATTACATACGGCAACAGTCAAAGGGCGAGTCACATCACAATGAACAATGAACTAGATCCAAATCTAGAATGGCAGCAACTAGAGTTGGACTGGAGAAGCGGCAACGCGGTTAGGGTTGGAGAAGGTTCCGGAACCTCATAATTGGATGCGCATTGTAACTAAAAAATAGGTTAATATGGCCGGTGGTGGTCATTGGTCAATGTTGGTCACTGCACGGTGGATTGTGGGCGATGGTATCACTGACTCGCGGTGGTCACTCTGACAAGCGGTGGTCAGTGTGACTGGGATTATATGTAAAACTCCATCCCATAGGGCCTGAGGTATTTACTTCTGCACACCCTTCAGACTTCTAATACTTGTCCTCACAAACCACCACAAGCATTTCCCGCGCACTTTGTGCTCACTCGTGCGCGCACTTAGAAACTTCTCAGGGGATCACTCATCTCAAAACTACTCTCGTGCGAACATGCTTAACTTGAATTTCTTAGTTGATGAGCTCCTTAAAAGGAAATGCATCTTGTTGGTATGATTAACATTATTTCTTAGATGATAAGTGGCTGGCAAAACCACTTTATTCTCTCTTTTTTTGTGATCCTATTTTTTATCCGTGGTATTATTTTAAAAAATCCTATTTGTTATGACATTCTAATTTAGAGCCTGTTTGGTAATACTTATATCAGTTAATTCTGTTGAAATTTATGAAGTTCTGGCTGAAGTGATTAGATTGATTGATTCTGCTTATTTATGAAAAATATATATTTAAAATATATTTTATTAATATAATAAAGAAAAAATCTGAAAAAGAATAGTTAAATGATCTTCTACAGTAACTTCAGCCAATACAGCCAGAAAAGTAACTTCAACCTTACTTTTTATTATTATTACACAATTTAGTACGATATCAAAAGTTACGTGTTTGATGAAAAAGTTACGAGTAATTGATAAGCCTAAAAACGTAAAAAACAACAAGGTTACCAAACAGGCTCTTAGTATTTGCAATTCTATATAATATTAACTACAATGCTTAAATATATAAATTTTCATTAACAAAACTGAAATTTAGGAAGTTAATATTTAAGTTTTGTTAATATAAATTTATCAAAAATTTAAGTTAATATAGTACTTTATTTCAGTTAATATTAACAAAAATAAAAAATCAAATGTTACAAATCAATTAGGAAACTAGGAATATTTAACATATTTGATTTTTTTTTTATCATATTTAACATATTTGAATTTTTTTTTATCGAAGGGGGCTTATATTGATAAATTAAAATAGCATTCAGCATGGGTGAAATAAGACAAAAAGACCACATGTAACCATCCGCCCTTGGTCGAGACTCTGAGTTAATCGCCTTTGACAAAGCAATATAACTCGCTAGACCTAACTTGGACAAATTAAATCTAACGACGATTACTGTAGGCCTCTCATCCCCCAAATTTAATGCAAGAGTTTTACAGCAAAGGAAAGCATAAAAACAAAACATAACAGTCTGACCGTAAAAATAAAAACGCAAAAACACAATAAAATAAACACCAAAACTCATTTTCTTGAGTAGAATCACCACGTGCACCATTGGCGGGTCTAGAAGTCCTGACCCGCCGCCCCATGGCGGTGGTTCAGGAGCAGGCCATACCATTGGTACCACTCGAATTGATCCTCCATTGTCGATCGAAAACTGGCCTACTCGAAGCTCGTTCAACTCTCCTCGTCCCACGTACAAGTCGGCTATGTTCTCCACCGGCCCCCCTTCGTGCTCTCGTTCTTCCTTATGCATCCTACAGGAATTCTGCAGAAAGCATCTACTGCTCCTCCCCTGCGACGAACCAACACAGCCGCTGCAATTGGAATTAAACAAAACCCAATCAAAGCCGACTCCACGTGACAGGGAGAGATCCCTTCATCGTCAACCCCCCTGCTTCGAGCCCTCCCCGCCTTTCTTCCTCGGCCGAAACCAAAAACCAGATACTCCCAATACCCTAGGCCCCAAACCGAAGCTTTACACCTTCCCAAATCCCTATAAATGAGCCGTGCTATATCGATTGCTACTCACAAGCCAAGAGAACAGGCCGTTCTTTGATCGGAGAGATCGAAAACGGAAAATCGCAACTCTAGTGACGCTAACCTTAGAGAGAGACCGCGGTTATTAATACATTACTAGACTTTTAGCATATTTGAATTAAAAAGCTGAAAAAACACAAATCTGTTAGAGACGGAAGAATAAGATTTACTTGGAGAGAAAAGTGTTCAATCCCATATTTTATCCTCCGTATATGTGTGTACACACTACACACACACCATTTTAGAGTTTTCATTAACATTTATTAATATAATTAATATAATTAGGATGTTTTTACTTGAACTTTAATTTGATGGCCTGGTCTGCATGATCTCTATATATTCTATAACTATGAAAGTTTGTTTAAGTCTGGTCTGACCTGTTTAAATTTGGCTTGGTCTGGAACTGAAAAATATTTTTGCTACAAAATTCACTTAAACATACTTTACAAAATATCCTTAGGGTATGTTTGGTTCAAGGTAATCAATCCCTCATGCAGGCCGGAATCTTGTGTCAGGAATGTGAGATATATGCGTTTGGTTCGTGAGTTTGAATAATTGTTAGGAATCTTACATTCCTTAAAAAGTGAATAATGCATCAGATGCCCACTAATGTCAAACCCACCACTCCCTTAGGTTATCTTACATTCCCTTATAATTGTAAATTTTCTTCCAAAAATACCCACCCTCTAAGCTTGGATCGGAAGGTGAAGTCTCTCTTCAACCACCACCTCTTCCCAATAGGCCAATTTTTAAAAAGTCCTTTTTATTCATCTATGCTTTCCCTCTGCTAGTCTGCCACCGTGAAGGAATACTAGATAGGGATTACTCCTAACTCCATACATATTAAATCCAACTAAAGTCTGCATTTACTCATGGAAGAAGAAAAGTGAAAGAAAACATTATTTGTTTGAGAAAACAAACTGCTTCACTAAAATGTTAAAAAAAAACTAAAGTTTATGAGTTATGATTAATGATTACCCCCTTCGTCTAGTAAAACTTATTTTTTAAACCTTGTCTTATCGTATATGTTATAGGAGATAACTCAAAAGTGATATGCAAATGTTCTTGGTTAAAATACTTTCATAAAAGTATAAAATTAATAACTTTCATAAAATTTTACTAATCGAAATCATTGTCCAAAGTTTAATACTCAAAAAGTTATTATGCATTTACTTAGTAAAATTATTCAAAATGTTCACTAATATTAAATTAGTTTTAATTTTAATTATTATTAAGATATTCCGTTTTTTCTTTAATTTTAATTATCTTAATTTAGGGCGTTGAAGTAATTCAACAAATATACCATATAAGATACCATTGAACCAAACAAATTAATGTCACATTCCCTTAATCTTAACCAACACAATTTGGATACAAATTAAACACATTCCCATCAATCTAACATACCCAGTAATCTAACATTCTCATGGTAATCTGACATCCCTTGAACCAAACGGACCCTTAGTTTTCATTTATCTATCAGAATATTAAAGGTTATTCTCGTTTTAATCCATAGCCATCACATACACAAATACTATAGGATCAACCGCTCAACGATTGAGGATGTTTTTACTTGGACTGTAATTTGCCCTAGACCAGACCAGACCAGTCCAGACCAGACCAGACCAGACCAGACTTGGATAGTTATAAAAATACAAAGAAACCAGACCTTACCAGACCAGACCAGACCAGTTCAGACCAGACCAGACCAGATCAGACCAGACCAGACCAGACCAGACCAGACCAGCAAATTACAGTCCAAGTAAAAACATCCTAAATGACAAATTGAGAACTCATCAAATCAAATTAAAGTACAGCCTTTTAGTGAGACTTAAAAGGCTATTGCCTCAATTCCAACAACAATTTATATAATCAGGAGAACAAAGTCAATTAAACATGTGTGCGCGCCGTTTATGTATCTGTATTTATTAGCTCATTATCAAAACTACCAAGTATATATGATTTATTTATGTTTCATAATTCTGTGCCAATAAAGCGTAAGAATTTTAAAGTCAAAATGGTTTTAGAATAAAGTTCTTACGAAAATATTAATAATATGGATAGATAGGGTATGTTTGACACAAATAGTTCAAAAGATACTTTTATGAGCCTTTTTGTAACTGTTAGTTTTTAGTTACTGATAACATATTAAAAGAAAAAGATAATAGTTGTTTCATAAAAAGCTGACAGTTTGATTTAATTAGTTGTGTTTGGCATACAAGCTGTTGGAACTAATTGAAACTAAACATTACAGACTTATCTGAGATGCTACTCGCTGTAACATCTCAAAAAAAAGATTTTTATTTTTATATAAGCTCTTAAAAATTGACATATCAAACTTTATGAGAGCTGGGGTATTGATGACACGGTACGCACAAAAAGTATTGATGGTCTTTATAGCAACCTCAACTTTCACCTTATCAAATTTTACTAAATACTAGAATATGTTTTGGTAATATTGAACTAGTTGATTAGGCTGTAATTTCTAAAATTGTTAGAAACGGCAGAGTTTACTAAATTAAAAATATATATTTATAATATATTTTATTAATAAAAAAACATATGACAAAACTACACCTTTACTCTTTAGCAAACTCAGCCAGGGCCGGTCCTGAGAATTCGGAGGCCCTGTGCAATGAAAAAAATTGGGCCTTTTTTCCATGTTCCAAACACAAGTGATTTGATTAAAATAAAAGTTACTAATGAACATAAAAATAAAAATGAAAGTAGTCATTAATAGAACACAGTTGAATAATTTTAAAACATAATTATTCTCAATTCAATTACTTAATAACTAATAAACCATTCAAATAAATAACTAAATAAGCAAACAAAAATAACACAAATAGGCAACAAATTGAACATAGAATAAAGAGATTTCACTAATTTGCAATTCAAAGAATCAAATAAACAGGATAATCATAGACTGATTAATGATTATACTGTTCCAGTGCTTACCGGACTGGTGTGATGGTGTCTGAATGTCTGGTGCAGACGTCCAGTGGTGCTGCGTCTTGACTCCTGGAGGCGGGCGTCACTGCTTGTCTGCTTGGTGCCTTGGTGGCACTTGGCGGAGTTGGCGAGCTGGAGAAGTAGAGAGTCGAGTGGCGAGTGGCGGCGATTCCGGCGAACCCCTTCGAAGCTTCGACCTTCACAGTTCTACTTCGGCAGATTGGGCTTGCGGTTTAGCCAGTTCCCTAACTCCCTTCGTTCGTTCCTACTCCGTATTTCCTTTCGCCGTTTGTTCAAAGATAGATGATAGGATATTGGGCTGAATAATACTACTAATAAAAAATTTTTTGGGCCTTCCAAATTAAAGGGCCCTGTGCGGTCGGGCTGGCTGCACCTGCCTTGGGCCGGCCCTGAACTCAGCTATAAAGTTAATTACATCCTTACTAATTTAGATTACTACATAATTTAAGACTGATAAGGCCAAAAACCATATTATGATATTACTAATTAGGTTCTCAACTTTTAGTTTTACACATTAACTTGCATAACAATAAAAAAGACTAAGAATGCATTTACCTTTTTGTGGCTGTTATTGGGCCACGAGGATGTGGTGCCAACAATTTTTGGCAGCTTGTTGGTGCAATCGAAACATGGCGCTACACTTGTTCAGTGAGGGGGTGAAAGGCTGCTACACTATTAACAAATGTTTTTTGGTGTGGCGGGAAGCGCGTCGATCCTACAAGTGTTATCAAAGCATAGCTAGGTCACGAGTTCGACCACAACCATAACATGTTGTGCAATTTAATTAGGTTGAGACTGAAATGGGTTGGAGGATTGTTGGGCCGCAAGGATGCAGTGCCAACGATTCTGCTAGCCTTCCGGTGCAATCAAAACGTGGTGCTATGACATCTGTCCTATGAGGAGAAAAGGCGTGCAATACTATCATCAATTGCTTTTATTAAAGCGGTAAACACAACGATCTTACAACTTTATTTACTCAGCATGCGTTGTTTTTTATTTTCCATAATTTTTTTTCTTTATTTTAATATATATATACACACACACACAGAGTATGTTTCCCATACAAAATGCAAAATCATCTCATCCGTCCAATATAACAAAATCAAGGGCAAGATTTTTTTGAGCATTAATACCGGCCGTATTAGTGGGGGAGATTTTTATCCTACCACCACTAAATACCGACCAACACATTTAATAAGGGAGTTTCCTCATTATCTCACTAATACGGATGGTTAGGATCAATTTGCACTTTGTAAATTAGGATTAGTTTGTATGTGATCTTAAATCATATATATATAATAAAGATCAAATGAGAACATTGCTTAACGTGAGAACGTGAGAACACTACATTTACCTCGACGTGTTGCACAATGAAGTTTGTATATTTCACTTTTTCGCATTTTCACAATATTTACCAAAATGTCATCACCGTGTTTATTTAATATAGGCTTAATTCTAGCAAATTGGAAATGTGCAACATAAGAGCCCCAATGTGCATTACATTGATTTAAATGTCAGTGTTCTCATGTTAAGCATCCTTCTTATTGGAACCCCACCCTATATATATATATATATATATATATATATAGGGAAAAGATCCCATGAGAAGTCCCTTTTAAACTGAAAAATGAGAAGCATTATGGACCGTGCGATCAGCCCATAGATCTCTTCGTCATTAATGGCATTTTTGTAATTAAAATCAACTTTAAACCTTTCTTTGTTATTCTCTTCTTGCTTTCCACCATAGATTGTCTGTCCTCCAAAGAATAAGTCTTGTTGAAGGGAAAGGGTGTGGCAGTGGTTTCGTTGCAACTTGGAAATCGGCGACCATGTTTTCGTTGATCAGTTCATTGGGGTTCATCGATTGGGGCGTCATTGGGAAACGAGGACCGCACTCGCTTCTGGGAGCTATCTTTCGGATTCACCGTTGGAAATCAATTGTGGCCGGCCGGAATCTGCGAAGAGACGAGGAAGACTATTCGAATTGGCGCAACAACCTTCACTGAATTGAAGATCCAACGACCTGGAGAAACCATTTGGGAGGCTGCACTCTACAACTCAACTTCATTGGCCTGGGTCATGGGGCGGCGAAATCACAAGGTCTTCCGATCAGTCTCCTTTTTGCTGGCGTGTCTTCAGATCGGCGCAAGGATGGATGGAGGGGAGTTAGGCAACACTAGGAGGATAGGGTGGATCCTTGCTGCAAAACCTCTGTTCCCCAAAGACGGTACTGCTCTTCAACATATTCTGAGCAACATTTGGGGAAGAAATATCGGTTTTCAATTGAAAGCAAAACTTTTTCATTCAATTCATATTCTACTGCTATGAAGATCCAATGTTTGAACTTTTAATGAATTTGTCTTGAATAATTCCTTGTAAGTACATGTGTTCTAACTGTTCAGACAAATTGATTTGATTTTGCACATCAAATGTTTGATATATTATTATCTGTTTGTTATCCTATCATTTTTTATTTTTATCTGCACATAAATAAAAAGAAGTTTCACATGGTTCCTAACCTTAATTTTGGCTGCTTAGAAACCGGATTTTCATTTGTCAAAATATTGAGTTTAGTTTATGTCTACCAACTGTTTGTCAAATGTTTCATTAATAATTGGTGAAATGGACTTCATGTACGAATATAATTTAACACAATTTTCGATGAAATACTTGTTTGGCATTGATAAAACTAGCAATCTATTTTTTCTTCACCCGCATAAAGAATCAAATTATTAATCCCAAATATGTGAAAATAATATGATGAAGAAGAGTAGATAATAGAGGAAGGAATTGTATTTACTTGGTATTGTAGGTCAATCATGGTTACCAATTGAGGTTTGATTATAAAGGCACCAACTTGAAGAGTTACTCTTTCTTATATAATTCCTTTTGTTCAATTTCCTCCCATGTTTTCCTTCAAGCTTATGAGGTTCACATTTATTCTTTATTTAAAAAGTTACACTTTTCTTATAAAAAGTTACACTTGTAGTATACAAAGTTACACATTCCAGTTGTTCACTAATAACTAATTCACTATAGACATTACTATTTTACAACTGCTATGCACTTCCTCTTTATTCCTGTGTGTTTCAATCTTTTCATGATACAACTTTTCTTTAATATCCCTTTGCTGCTCTTTTTCTTATATTGCAACCACAACACTTCTATTCTTATCTTTTTTATTGAACTATGATTAGCACCATTAGAGGTCTGGAAAGTTTCTGCCAGCATAATGTGAAACTATCATCCTCTAAGGTCTACAACTTATTGATACCTAAGGGCCAGAAGAGGGATTGGATGACCATCATTTGGAGGCGGTTTATATATTCCTCCTAAGTTCTCGTTTATTGCTTGGCTAGTTTTTCGGGACAGATTGGCCACTGTGGATAAATTGGTTTACTTGGATGGGGCTAATATATGCAGCTTCTGTCAACTGGAACCGGAATCCATCTCACACCTCCTTTCTTAGTTGCCAACTGCAGGTATCTGTCTTGAAATTAGGAGATGGTTGGGGATTAAGAGGAGCATGACAAACGTCGCTAGTACAATTAAATGGATTAAAAAGGATTATGGAGGGGCACGGATCCGGAGTTATATCGTCTCCTTGACTTTCTGTTGTGCTGTCTACACAATATGGAGGATGAGAAATGCGGCATACTTTGACCATATCAGTTGCTCCCCCAGGATGTTGACATTAAAATCAAGGTTGTGGTATACCAGATCTTGTTTACCATGTATCCCAATGCTGCAATTGATTTTTAGTTTGATCTTTGTATTTAGGTTATGCCACTTGTTTTGCCGTTTGTTTTTTGTGCTTGTAGTCTGTTGGTCCATGTTTGGGAATTTTCTGTTTTGCACTACTGGTTGTACTTGATGGTGTCATGTGTAGTTTGAAGGGGATATGTCCCATTTCAAATTGCTTTGTCTTCTAGCAGGTTGTGCATTTCTCGCAAACAACCTGCTATGGTTTTTCTTTGCTCTAGGGGTATGCCCCGTTGACCTTGTATTACATTTTTTAAATGAGTTCAACAGGTACATTTTAGTCGTTGATTGAACTATGATTGGGTGAAACAGATTTGGAAAACAATCTTCTAATTTGATATTTTTTGTAGAAAAGTAAAATGGTGTGATAATAAGGCACTTTGGAAAAGAAATGATAAATAAAGTCAATATATTTCAAACTGTTCCTTTAAAAATAATATTACAATTTGAATATATATTACAAGTAGATTTTTTTAAAGTGTAACTACTAGCAAGTTCCTGTATTTTATGCCCTCTGGACTGATCTGGCCAAACAAAAACAAGCAATTAAGCAAACAACTTTTCAAGATAAATGGCTAATGCTGAATGTAGGTCAAAGATCAAAACCACATGGTTTCGAAGCATGAAAATGCCTATGGTCATACATATAATGGATTTCATAATCTGCAAAATGTTGTTGGTTTCTTAATAAAGACACCAGTTCACCACTACAATACTCCAACAACCAGCCATATTCCCAATTTCTAGGTGTCCTAGTCAAGGTTTGCTGCATCCTCCAATTCTTCGTCCTCAGGTACCCCACGAAGATATAGGACATTATTGCATCTGATCAAGATCTCTCCAAGAGTTCCAGTGGATTGTCCGTCAACATATTCTTCTGCATTTCCTAACTGCAAGTTCATGTATGAATCAGCAGAGACAAGAAAACCCTTTATACTCCATTCCCCACTTGACTTTTGCAATAATAGTCTTCCCAATCAAACTGTTCAGGAAGGGTTTGGGATTAAATGGTACAGTCATCCCGCCCTTTGGCTTCTTCTCGGCCTCCATTTTTCGGTTGCAGGAGGTGTCTTCTCCGGTGCTGGCTTCTTCTCAGCTTGTTTCTTCTAAGCTTTCGCCAATACAAAATCTTGGTCGGTGGGGATATAAGACGAACGGCGTGGTGTAGGCTGCATCCGACTAAGGGGGAGAGAAGCAGCTGGAAACGGAGAGGGCAATACAGCGTACCACCGTTTGGTTTGGCTAATATTACAAGTAGATAACATTACTACAATAGCTCCAGGAACAACATCTGAGGAACAACAAAATCATAGTTAAATTGTCTCTATTCTTTTAGCACCAATGCATGCTTCTTTGGTTTATCCGAAGTTGTTCTCATCTGCAAAAGTGAGAATAAATCTTTTATTAACACACACTAAAAGGGATAATATAACAACTAATAAAAATAAATTCATAACTTGTAGTCTAATAACTTCAAACAAGATCCAAAACGTTGAATCTAAAAAAGGGAAGAAAAGTTAGCTTCAATACCATAAACATCCACAAAAGCATGTCGATGTTTGAATGATTCTTCGACTACATTATTAGAAAAAGTAATATTTTTTTGTTTTCTTGTTTTAAAACTTTGTTCTCAGAATCCTGCCTTGAAAATGCAACTAGGATATAGATAAAGTCATAATTTGTTAGCACACACTAATACAACCAGAATGATAACTTTTAAAGATAAATTCATAACTCGTAGTATCATAAACTTCAAATCTTACAAAAGAAATTAGTTAGAGTACCAGCAATATTAACAGAAGCATGTTGATCTTTCAATGGTTCCTTGACATTATCATTGGCCACTTCAAGGTTTTCCATATCAACAATCAAGAAAAATACTTTACAACCGCACTACTAGAGCCTAATTCATGACTTCTTATAAGATATTCGTAACATTTAGTCTATTTACTTCAAAAGACATTTCATTGTAGCCTATTCTATATTCAGATGGTCTTACGTAAATAGTCATTTGTGAAAAAATGATTTCGATTTATATCTATAATGTGTAATAATATTTTAATGGTAAATGATATAATTTCACTTCGTTAAACTAAATATTTTTTGAATAGTCACTAAATAGCCATGATACTTCTTATTGTCCACACTTCTATACATTACGCTTAACTTCTAAGTCTAAATCTTTGACTTTTAGTTTGAAATTCATAACATCTAAGCAATAATCAAACTGATTTTGGGCATGTTATATATAAAAACTATTCAATACTTTTCTCTCAATTACTAATGAGACACTTATTTTCTCATAACTTCTAATTAACTAAGTTTCACTTCTGAAAATAAATGCATAACTTCTATTTCGTGTTCTAATTTGAAAGAAAAAAAGTGAATTTGTTTTCATTAAAAATGATATTCAGAATATCTTTGTTAGCTCTAAACAATCGGAATGTTTTATAAGTGAGAGTCTTTTTTACCTAAAATAATTTAACACTCTTTCAGGTTAACATAAACTAATAAAGCCAGAATCATAACATATAGAAAGAAAGTCATAACTTATAGCCTCAAAGCCCTCACTTTAAATCCAATAGAAATTACAGGCTAAGATGTATGAGTTTCAATAAAATGTGGAAGTGTGAGATTACTTAAAAATCAATGAGTAGCCCTTGTCCACATTTTAGCTCATAAGTTCTAGAGACAAATAATGAAAAAAGAAACTAGAAACAACAGCAAGAGTAAACTAATTTCTTAATCAGGAAATATCAAAACATATTATGGATATACTAATAGAACCATGAAATTAACTTCTAACCAATAAATCATAACTTATAGCTTAAATGTGATGTACATAAAGGAGCCTTAGATGTGTAATTCTTCTATATTAGTCAACAGCTGGAGGGTTTTACATGCTTGAACAACAATTTATCAATCTTAATAAGAATTGAATCATAAAAACAAATTACATAAAGCCACAAACGAAATGTGTAACAGAGTTGAAGAAATTTGGGGAAAAACATATAATTAGATCGAAATCAACAACTTAAGGTGGGTAGATTTCGCATTTAAAGGATTTCTTTAAAACACATTCGTGTGTAAAGGAATTGACTGCAACAAAGAACATGTTGAATAAACCTCGAACAAATCTTATAGAGCACAAACAGAGAATAGCTAAGGGACTAAAACGCAAAACTAACCAAGCTTACCTTTAATTGCTATACTTTAATCATTTGTAACAAATCTTAATGAAAATCTACAAATTAGGTTAAATCGGATAACTTAATATATTTTGAAGTTGGATATAGAAGAAGTACTGAACTTATTCGAATAAACATTAATTTCTTAAGCAACTCACCTTTGAGAAATAACCTAGCGCCGCAAGTCTTCGTAATCTGGCCGGTGTTCGTAATCTGTTGCACTTCGTCGGAGTTATTGTGATGTTCGTCGTTGAATGATTGAATTCGTAAAGGTGATTTGGGAAGGTGATAGCTTCTGAAACGGCGCATAACTTCTGAAACTCTGTCGTGGCTGTTGCAGAGAGACATTCGTTGTTTACCAGACCTTCGGCCTTCTCGATTTTAAATTGGGCCTTTGATCTACTTTTAATCGGACGGTTTCTGTTGCTTCTCACTTTTCAGCGGAAATAGGCTTCGCAGCTGATCCATTCCGTATATATATATATATATATATATATATATATATATATATAGGGAACTCTTCCGGTAAGGTATACCTTACCGGAGCCGCCGTGCGGCCTCCACGTTTTGAGGGTCTTCCCGGTGGAATTTTTCGATGCAATTTTTTGAGCATGTTCTTCATCAAGTCTAGTACATCCATACCAAATTTCAGCAAAAAATTCAATCGGGAAGGCAGTCAAATGATTTTTGGAAGATAACTGCAACCTTTATATACATATAAAACGCAGTTATCTTCCAAAAATCGTTTGACTGCCTTCCCGATTGCATTTTTTGCTGAAATTTGGTATCGATGTAATAGATTTGATGAAGAACATGCTCAAAAAATTTCATTGAAAAATTCCACCGGGAAGGCCCTCAAAACGTGGAGGCCGCACGGCGGCTCCGGTAAGGTATACCTTACCGGAAGTTTTTCCTATATATATATATATAGATAGATAGATAGATAGATAGGGAATAGATCTGGTGAGAAGCCTGCTAGGGATGAAAAGTGAGAAGTAATACAGAGCGTCCGATCTTCGCAAATCTGGCGGCCAATTTTTTAATGACCTTTCGCTAGTTTATTAATAACAAAACTTCATCGCTCTTCTATGACTATCTCTAGCTCAAAGTCTCTGTTTATTCGTTTGAGAAGGCAGAATCATCCGCGAAGAAACCCTTCCGCTGAGAAGGCAGAATCATCCGCGAAGAAGCCCTCTTCCACTGAAAAAGCACCGATTTTTCATCATATTTAACTCTAGGTTCGTTTCCGCCTCACTCTCTCTCTCTCTCTTCTTGTATCTCATCTTCTTCATTGATCCAATATTTCTAACTAAAACGAGAATTTGTGCGATTCTACTCTACTCTAGGTGTGATTCTATGACGAGTCGATAATATGTGATTCTTTTCGACCTCCTTTCTCAATTCATTGAATAGTTGAATCATATGTAATGAATTTTTGCTAAATCCTTGATAAATAATTTTTCCTTAAAATCACCCCCTTACGATTTTAGGCTTACAACTTATGGTTTATATGAGATTAGTAAAGATCATTATTGTAATGAAAGCTTGTCTGAACTTGCCAGCTATTTGTTGAAATAGATATTGAGTTCAAGTTATGTCTTTCAGTTATTTTCTGATTGTGAACTTAAGTTATGCCTACCAACTATTCGATAAAATGTTAAAATGATTATGGTTCTATTAGTACATGCATAATTTGTTTTCATTCTTTCTGAATGAGAAATTAGTTTACTCTTTTTGTTGTTTTTAGTTTCTGATTTCCATTATTATTCTTGAGATCTTTATGATCTAAAATGTGGGCAGAGGCTACTCATTGTTTTCCTACTAATCTCACACTTCTCTATTTTATCCAAAATCATACATTCTGTAGCTTCTAAATTTTATTAGATTTAAAGTGAGACTGTAAGTTATGACTTTCTATCCTTATGCTACATTATGGCTTTATTAGCTTATGTTAACTTGAAAGATTGTTTGATTATTTTAGAGGTCTTGGGAGTTTAAGTAAAAGTTAAGCCTTTGGGTTTAAAAGTTACTTTTTGCCGTTTACAAGTTATATTAATTTTTCATAAAAGTAATGGTTTCTTCAACATTTCTAAATATAATTGAAAACTAGAGAAAGTGTGAGTTGATGTATTTGCTGTTTCAGACTTCTCTATATTGATAATTATCGGTAAGGATTAACAGTTATAGGTGGGAGTGTGTCTACTTATGTTAAAAGTTGCGAATATTTTTTTACAAGTTATGAATATTTTATTAAAAGTTATGTTTTTTATTCCATATTTTATTTTAAACCATGTTGTTTTGATTGTTCTCATTTCTTTTTTCATTTCAGATTTCACTCTAAAATAAATTCAACGTTTTAAAATACATAGAGATATGGTAGATAGTGAGTACTATGTATAATTGATTAATGGTGTGATCTAATGAGCAATTTTTAGCATAAATTATATATCTTTAATGACTTATAACATAACTTATAATAAAAGAAAAGCCACAAATGATCAAGCACTTGCTTGTAGGAACATTACAACTCCTAACCTTAAAAATATAACTTGTAATAGAAATGCAACATCTTCATGATAAAAGTTGCATATTTTAGCATAAGTTATATAACACTACTGACTTTGATGTTATCAACTAATGTTAATTAAAAGTTATGAGTTTAGTTTTAGAAGTCATTATTTTGGATCTATTAGTTATAAACGTATATCCCCTTTATCTTTATTGCAGATGATCGAAGAGAATATTGAGGCACTAAACGAAAATCACATTGGTGTTGCGATGAAGTTATCCCAGATGTTGGTCAGTGGTGATGTACACAAATTAGCTCTCAACACTAAATAGAAGAAATTGACAAGGACAACACCGCCGAAGCTAAGAAGAAGAAGAAAAGTGAAACATATAAGATATGATAGAAGCCACTCTATTAAGAAGCAGAAATTTTGTTAACTGATTGTATGTTTTTTTGTTGCAAATGGAGTTGAATGTAATTCCCTTAAGTTTTTTTTTTTAAACAAAAGGTCCGGTTGGTGTTAGTAGGAAGTAATATGCAACAATCAAGTTTGGATGTTTCTCAATTTTTCTATTGTTCTTCGCATAATAGAGATATAAAGGGTGAAGTAAGGAAACGAGTAATAGGACCAAAGACTCCGTAAAGTTGCAATATCATGCACCTAAAGACTTTTGTCTATTTTTTGTCTTTATTCGCGTATAATTCGCGTATAATACATTCAAACGTATAATTCACGTATAATACTCCCGTTTATGAATTTTTCAAAAAATTCTGAAAAATTCACGTACTTTAACGATAAAATGTATAATACACGTACCGTACGTATTGATACGTATTTTATTCACGAATAATACTCTCATTTATGAACTTTTCAGAAAATTTTGAAAAGTTCACGTACATTAAGGATTAAATGTATAACACACATACTATATGTATTGATACATATTTTATTTAAAAACACACACCATTAAACGGAAGCGCAATGGAGTGATACAACTGAAATGAAATGTCTAGCTGCTCAATATTATTTATATTGCTTAAAAAAACTTTATGCCTTATATGTTCGTTAATTGTTTAATAGTCATTACATTTAATAAATTAGCTTCTTAAATTCGTAATCTGTTTCGATATTACTATTGTACTACTATCGTATTACTTTTGTTTTCCACCCATACCAAGACTCCGAAGAGATCGAGAAATGTTGTGGCGGCTCATCAAACGGTCACAATAATAACAACTATTCTCTAGTAATATCTCTCTACTTCTACTTAAATAGGCAATGTCATTTTTATTACTTATTGTACCTATGCATTCAAATCCATATATCTGAAAAAACTATTCCGTACATTTTAAATTGTTGAAGAATGTGGTGGAAATGTTAAATAACTCTTTATTTATATCATTAAATTAGTATATAAGACACATACTATATGCCGTATTTTTTAATTGTGAAACGTTTAAAACACGTCTGTATCTTTATATATTTCACGAACGTATGAAACATGTATTAAGCCGTATTTTATATTATTGTATCGTATTATACACGAACGTACGTATTATTGTATTATTCAAGAACCGTATATTACTAACAAAGGATGCAATTCATAAATTAGATTTGAATATTTCAGCTCCATGATTTGAAAACAACAACTCCCTGATTTGTTAATAAAATAAAATTCCATATGTAACAATTTCACCTGCAAAGAAGAGAAATGCAAGTGTAGAAAACTCATCTTTCATTCCAATCCTGAAGGCTTCAATAAATAGCAACATATAAACGAATTAATATAACTTGTAACAAGTAATATAAAACCTTTAATAAAAAGTTCAAACCACATATAATCAACGTCAATAGCAAATTGCCTTAACTCCTACATTGCCTTGTTTTTCAAGATTTTCCATTAACAAGAATCAGTAACCTTCACCTTATGCTGTTTGCGTTTGATACAAAAAAAAACAGAGCATGATTTGCAGTGGAGCTGGCTAGTGTTTACTACAAGAGTATGCTCTTTGAAGTCATTAACATCAATACAAATGACAGAATTCATAAAAGAGGGGTCATTCAATACATTACACAAGAGCAATAACTCTTGAGCCCTGCTATTCAATTTTCATATAAATAAAACATGAGAGGGATAGATACTAGAAAACTCGGACTAATCTCTCTAATATCTTCAGCTAACAATTCTATCGAGGAGAAACTGAATATGTTTGTAATATCTGAAATCGCTTATAGAGCGTCCAATTCAATGTCTACCGAATCAAACTTCTGCCCTAGTAGCCAATTGATAGATCCTCTAATGCTAGAAAGCTCACCCTGTAAATTAAAGTGTATAAATATCCCATCCTTGGCAGCGCTGCACCCGCGATGAATTCCCCGTGCTCATCTCAAAGAATACATCCAAAACCACACTTGTGACGCATAACAAAAGCATCCACGATCATCTTTACTCTTCTCAGGTTCGTCCACCTCTAACAAGAAGTAGTCAGCTGCTATGAAGCTCTTTGTTTACCTGCACCTTGTTTTAATTGAACCCAACTATTCACAAAGGCAGCAACCTTCTGCTCAAACAGCACTGCACGCATGCCAATCCATTTCCAAACTCTTCTATTCCTTTCGCATCACAGCCCCCAACACCCCAAGGGCCCCATGCTAAGTTGTTGAACTCTGTCCCTTTCTTCATGGTCATAAGATGATATTATCACCTATATGATACAATAATCCATTAGTGCACAATGAGCTTGATAAGTCCGTATTTTGACACGTATTTGATGCGTGTTGGGATCGGTTTTGATGGTTTTCCCTAGCTTTAAGGTGTTGCAAGTCTCAATTTTAGCTCAAGTTATGTTTATCGGGCATTGGTTCGAGTTTTGTGTTGTTTGTAGTCAAAATCAGGAAATTTGAGCCCGGTACCGGCACTTGAGGAACAATCGGGATGATTTGAGAAACATTTGAGAATGATTTCAGAGCTCAACCCTTGAATAGTAAAAAAATGGAAAACAACTAAAGCATCCCTAGTACCATTCAATTTGAAGGCTCTTGTTTTGAGTTCCTAAGTCAATTGTTTGGATTTCCTAAATCAATCCAAATAAAGGACATAATAACTTTAAAATTAGTGATTTGCAACTTAAGGTTACATTCTCTATCAACACACAACTTTTACTGAAATTACTATAACTACTAACTCAAAAGACATAACTTTTATTGAAAACTCGTATGAGGTTTAAATTGATAGTAAAAAAGGTACCTGGACAGTATGGGCTACAAAAACTGGCAGGTTACCTCAAGATGTGTAATCTAGTGGTATCTTAAAATGGATGTCGGTTTTTTTAACTTTATAAGGTGTATCATATTTTTATGATGTTGTTTTCGTCTTCATATCAATTCACCAATTCTTTTTATGTGAATCTCTTATTCTCTTATGATTTTGGTGCAAAATATATATAGTAGTGCTTATTTGCCATTTAGAACTTGTTTTCATATACTATGCATCTTGTCATCTCAAGCAACCTCATAAATTTTGTATGCATGACCGTTGAGTACGTACAAAGTTGTTTTTAGGAAGTGATTTGGGTGCTTAACAAAGGAGTCCACTTTTCTGTGAGCCCCCAAAATTACTACGTAATATGTAATCGTAATAATTTGTTTGATTGTTTTCAATTATTATATAATACTCTAAGATGTGTATTTTTTTTACAAATGCTGAAATATAAAGAATTTTTTTTAGGATGTTTTTACTTGGACTGTAATTTGCCCCAGACCAGACCAGACCAGACCAGTCCAGACCAGACCAGACCAGTTCAGACCAGACCAGACCAGACCAGACCAGACCAGACTTGGATAGTTATAAAAATACAAAGAAACCAGACCTTACCAGACCAGACCAGACCAGACCAGATCAGACCAGACCAGACCAGACCAGCAAATTACAGTCCAAGTAAAAACATCCTTATTGTACAACCTTACAAAAGTAGCTAGCTAACTATAGGCCATGTAATTTCTCATTTTTCAATGATGTAATTATTTAATAATGTACTATCAAGGTAGACCATGCAAATACTCCATAATAAACAAGAGGTAGTATGTATGTAGTAGAGGGAGTCCACTCATCTACTCTGCGTTTATCACAATCCATTCTAATTATTTAGACTTATTTTTTTTCTTTTAAAAAATAAAAATTCAGACAGAAAGTTAGGACTCTTAAACTACAATACACCACTTTGGAAGAGTCATACATTAAGTTAAATAACGAACATATTTCAATAGAAAGGAAAGTAGTGCACTCAATAGTTTGGCAATCATAGCAATTGAGAATGAGTGTCTAGAAAAGATATATAATAAAGATTTCATTAATGAGTTTACTTTGAGAACATGAGGAAGAAAATTTCATTAGGTGAAAGCTCACCCACTATGTAATACGTAGTATTGTTTTTTATTATCTCATTTGTATACTTTAATTTTAAAAATTATTTTTCAATGAACTATCTAATGTATTTATAATTCATCAATTTAGTTACATTATATATGACTAGTACTATTTTACTTTTTGCAGGGGCTCAATCCATCATTAATAACATGACCACTAAAGTTTATGAGGCGATCCTAGTTGAGTACACATGTCATAATGATAAAATGCATCATGTTATCTTCTACAATGCAATATATGAACTTTAAAATGCACATGTCATAGTGATACAATGTAATATTTGATCTTTGAAAATGATTATATAGTGAATACAAATATCTCAATGATTAAATGTAGCTATGGACTTCCTAAGTGCAACAATTAATTATAGTAAATTTCAGATCAAGTAAATTTCAGATCACTGTTATACAGATAATGGGGGTGTTTGTCACTTAGCGGTTAGCAGTTTGCTGTTAGTGGATTTAATCAACGGGTATAGTAGTAAATAGTGGATTGAATCAGCGGATTTGACCAGCGGGATAGTTTGGCGGGTTGTAGAAAAACGTTTGATAACTTAGTTGTTTGTTTATAGCGGATATTATATAAAATTACAAAAAAGGACATTTTAAAATTTTAGTATGCCTTTTTGTTTAATGTGAAGTTATGATATTTTATTTCACACTTCCGTAAATTATATATTTGGGTTAATACTTTTAAAATTAGCTAAATAAAAATATAATGATAAAATATACATAACATTTAGAAAATGAAATCAATTTTGTTGATTTTTTTTAAAACAAATCATTTTCATTAATCATAGATCTCCTTTTTGTTGAATTAGGTAGATGTCTTCCAATTATTTACTCCACACTTCGTATTTCAGTAGATGTCTTGTCGAGGAGAAAAAGCACTCAACGCAGGAACATGCCTTCAATTCGCAGCTGAAATGAAAATAGGAATATGAGAGGGCCATCGTGGGAATTCCATAATTTCTTCCAGCTGCCAAAACCTAAACACTGCAATTTATAGCGTTTTGGTTTTTGGCGGTTACGTCCGAATCGCTAAAGCCAGCCGCGGTTGTACCATACTCAGAAGATCAACGGTTGCACCAGTCCGAATCGCTAAAAACAGTCAAATCCTCTGTTTTTTGGCAGAACTGCCAATATCCAAACGCAACCAATATAGTGACCATCTCATCTGACTAAGGTGCGCCCCTTATGAATTATAAATATAACTCGGGAGATGAATTTCTAGGCCATGCTTCGGAGAGCGAAAAGAGAACTCCCATTTCAGGGTTCGAAGATCTATGGGACTTGGACACAAATCAAGATATATGCAACAAGGCTCGTTTGGTCACGCGAGAAAATTGCTTACCTACACAGAACCTTAACACTCAAATGAAAATCTACAGGATAAAGCATCAACGATCGTATCACATGAGAACGAGATCCCAATCACATGCGGATTTGTATTGATTTCAAGGAAATCAAAGCTTTAATGGGATAGGGGTTTTTTGTGTTCTTCGGGTTGGGTTGTTTTGATTGATTGTTTATCTTTTTTCTTCCCCATTGCACCTTTTACTTTTGTAATTTGTTTTCACCTCCATCAATAAAATTTTCCTTTTTCCAAAAATAAATAAATATAACATTGATATATTTTATCAATATATATGAACTTCTAATACAACATACGCAGACATTGACAGTATATTATGAGGGGTCTCAAGTGAGGTAAAAGTCTAGAGGGGAGGTGAATAGACTTTTAAATCTTTTCCTTTTTCAACCCTTTTTCCTCTAACAGAATGAGTTCCAATATCTTTTGGGAGATATTGAAACATACAGCGGAAGTCTTGACCTCAAGAGTGTGAGACTTTATAGAAACAAGGGTTATGACCCTTTTAGTTGTGAAGAGATGGATAAAACAAGGGTCAAGTGTGTTTGCCAGAATCAGATGGCTCAGTGAGCAGGCTGCTGAATCATTAGGAGCTGGCTGCCAGAATAGGGAGCTGACTGCCAAAACCTTTAGGAGCAAGCTGCCGAAATGAGCTGTTGCTTCAAATTTTAAGGTATACTAATGAACTACACTCTAACACATTGGTAGGCTTTAGAATATGTCTTAACACATAAGTATGAAGGATTTAGACCTATAAAAATAGATCACTTTGATGACCAAAAAACAAGGAGTTGACTCAGAGTGAACTTGAAGGTTCACTGGACAGTTTTAGTAACCAAGTTGTTTTGCTGTGAAGTTGTAAAGGTGAGTGAGAACTGAAGTATGTGTTGGGAGCAGAATATAAAAGGTGACACAAGATATATTTGGTTCAAATGTGGTGTAATCCTCCTACATCCAGTCCCAACCTATTTCAGATGGATTTCCACTAAATGAATATCCCATTATATTTAGTGCCCAATCTGTACTTGGCGCAGGCATAGATTTTGAGTTTTTTTACGAGGAATATCAACACCACTCTAAGCTACTCAGTCTTCCCAAAAATTTTCACTAATGATATTGACTCGCCAAGAGCTACTCATGTCCTTTCCCTTTCTCACCTTCTGGATTTGAACAAAAAGCTCTCCAGAATGTATAACACTAGTCTAGTTTACATGGGTGAATCTAAACTACCAACTAATCTAAGCTCTATAGGTTTGTATGAATTGTAGCTAATCTAAGAGCATTAGATGAGTGGGGTGGTAGCCGAAGTAGTGAAGGAGAATCAACTGACTGGATGTGAGCATGTAAAACTTAACTCCCTTCTATTCCACTTGGCTCCTCCCGGTTTACCACATTTGGTCTTCCCGCACTCCTTCTGTATTTATAGACTGATCGATCATTGAATCTCCACCGTTGGCTGAGGAAATCAATCTTGACCGTTGCTTGATCTACTTGCATTGTTCCACTTGACTGAGGAGAGCATGGTTGATCTCTGTCTTCTTGTGACACAGATCAATATCTTCACTTCAACTTGTTTCCTCATTTCAATGCAGAGATAAAGATAATTTATCTTTATTTCTTTTGTGCGTAGAAACTTAGTATAAAAGCTGAGTGACGTTTCAATGCTTCCTTACAAATAAAAAAATACTTGCTTTTAGCAAAATAAATTCATAAGAAATTGTTAATGTTAAAAAAATCTCTTATAAATTTACTTTCTATCAATTTGTTATTTTGACTGCAAGTTGGTCTTTTAATTTGTTTAATTGTTTTTGTGCTAAGAGAAGAGTGAGTTGATTTCGGATGCCTTAATTGGAAAACGGAATTTAAGCTGGCTGTTAAGTTTTCAGCATGCTGCTAAATTCCTATATTTAGTTGGCTTCCTTTTTGTTTTATGGTACGTTTCTTCTCTTTTTAGTACTCTTTGCTTTTCTTGAGTACTTTATCACTAATATAGAAGCACATTACAATAAACAAAATAGAACTAATACAAGTGATACTAGTCTAATACAGGAATAATAAAAAAAGTAGCATAATCAAATCAATACATATTAATCATCAAAATCACTAACATATTATAAACATTTCATAATCTTAATATGGAATCAGCATGTGTGTTAACTTTGGACCCATAATCTTTACAATTTACCGTCTATAGGTTCTGAAAATGGAAGGTTAACCATGAAGTGGTTAACTCCATAAATAAAGGAAATCATTTGATAAATGTTACCATTAATAATTAATCAACACATGTAAGCTTTGAGGCAGTTTACGAAACCATCCTTGGCATAAATGAGTATACATATAGGGAAAGAGCCAGGATGTTATCGTAGGGGGCGGTGATTTCAATGTATCATAGAATATAGAAACATTCGTACACTAGCTATTAGAATTATTTGAGACTTTCTAGGACTATTCAAAATTACTCTTTTACAACAAGTTTATTGTGAAATAATGGGAAGGGGTACTCCAATAGGAGTCTTAACAGATATATTTATAATAGAAGAGTTGTCAAAATACAAAATATTCCTAAATAGATATTAGGCAGATTCCTAAATAGATATTAGAGCATCTTCAATGCTATAATGTGCGCGGTGCACATGTGTCAGCAGTGATAGCCACATAAATATTAGCAAATAAATTATCTATTTCCTTATTTGAATGATTTTATACAATTTTGGTAAGTTTTTTTCCTGCAATGTCAACAACAATGTCAACATTTGACGGTCTCTTTGACATTGTGGAGAAAAACTTACCAAAACTGTATAAAATCATTTAAATAACAAGAGAGAGAAATTAATTAACTGATATTTATGTGGTCATCTCTCATGCCACGTGTGCACCGTGCACATTATAGCATTGGAGATGCTCTTAGTCTATTACACCCCCTCAAACTGTGCGGTAGATACAACGCGCATGTTGTCCTTTTACAAAATGGAAGTGCAAACTAAAAAAAACTCTTAGTAAATATGTCCGCCAGCAAAAGATTAGAAGGCACATCTTTGACAATAAGATCTTCATGAGAATAAATGTCTGCAGCAGCAAGCGGCGAACTCAACAGCGCACTTGAAGCAAGCACCGTGGTCAGCGACGCAGAGAAGGTGGGTTGCGCGACATAGGCAGCAGCAAGCGGCGAACTCAACGGCACGCTGGAAGCAAGCACCGTGGTCAGCGACGTGGAGAAGGTGATCTGCGCCATATCAGCCGCGCTCATCCTCAAAGGCTCGGAGACTGCCGTAGATGTGGCGGCAATCGACCCCGAGGCTGCAGCGGCTGTACTAGGGTTCATGGGAACCGGAAAAAAAAGAGAAAAAAATGTGTCTAAAAACCTAGAGCTCTTGATACCATGTGAAATAATGGGAAGGGGTACTCCAATAGGAGTCTTAACAGATATATTTATAATAGAAGAGTTGTCAAAATACAAAATATTCCTAAATAGATATTAGGCAGATTCCTAAATAGATATTAGTCTATTATTTATATCATGCTTAGGAAAGAAAAACTAATACAATGAAATGATATTTTGTGTGTGTAGTTTTGCATCACACACTTAGGAAATTAAGTATGATTAATATTTTAAATTATATATATATATATATTTATATATTTATATTACTCTCTAATTATACAAATAGACATAAACGGAGTACTTCGTAAGATTAAATTTATCTCACGTCAAACTTAATTCATCAGATTTGATTTAAAAAAAGAAATCCAACATATGTATAGATCCACCCTATTTTTCCCCGTAGTATATTTCAAGTTCAAAATATAGTCTTACTGGTTGAGTTTTTTTTATCTTCATAAGAAATGAATAAAGTAATAAATTTATGATTACATACGGTTATAAATCTATCAATCATAAATAATACGGAGTACTATGTATCATTTTGATGTCACAAAGTATGAAACTCTACAATATTAATATATAATTAACATTTGACTACTTATACATAAAATTTCAATCAGTAGATTCTAAAAAGCCTTTACATAATCATTAATAGTATTTAAAAAATGGGGGGGGGGGGGGGGGGGCTACTCCTAAACATAAATTCGTCCCTGTATACGTAACTATTCCTTTATGGATAGATGAATTATGTATATCAATGCATTCAAGTACCTTATGATCCGATAGTATTATTGTTGATCTCCCAAAGAGGAGGTCGCAAGTTCGCGTCTCATCCCAATCAAGGATGAGACATCTTGTCATTTTGCGCCATTTGTTTAACAAGAGCAGAATATTATACGAAGTAATAGATTTAGAAGAATTTTTCAAAAAAATGTATACCAATGCAAATATCTTACGATGCACCACACATTATTAACTTTTGATTTTACACAACCTGATGCATGAGATTAAATTGCACTATGAATGGGAGGAGTATGAACTCAACCACTTCAGCCCGTTTCAAAAATATTTATTAAACACATCTTGGAATTTTGTGCCATTTGTTTTGAAAAGGAATAGATTTTGGCATAATTTTGATAGGCATTGTGACAAAATTCTAAATATTGTTAACTGAGATGCTGATAAATTTAATTACTTAAGTATGCATATTTTGCTTATAGTGATATCTTTAATACTCTGTACATAATATGAGATGTCTTTTATTCAATTACTAGTGATATCGAATGGATCATATTGTGTTATTTGGTTACATAATTAACCAACAATATATGCATGGATCAATTACAAGTTTTTCATTGATATATATGCGTGAAATATAAAAATTGCATCTCATACAAATTCAAACAGTTATACGAAGTACTATGTAATAGATACAAATGCAAACAATTATACGTACGTCGGAATACATAATAGATAGATTCTTTTAACATCACACACATATTTATCTTCAAAACCTAAAGATATCATACAAATTGCCCGAAATGGCGATAGATTTGATGACTTTAAATTGTACTTAGATGACTAATCAAATGTCATGGATTTTAAGGGTATCTATGATCTGTGATAATTGAAAATTTTGTTAATTCTAAATCAGAAATGTGTGTATATATTGAGGGTTTTTTCTTCAACCCGTAGGCCCAACACGTAACCCATGGATTTCGAGCGGAGAGTGTATGTGAATATGAATTTGTAGCAAGTAAGATGGGCTTAGAAGTATCTTCAACAGTGGGTTGTATCTTATTAAGTAATAATAAGAAGTTGAGTACAACATACTAATGTTATCTGGCCAACGGCCGTTCGTCTGTCTTATAAGGAGAAGAGCCGTGAACACTGCTATGAGCTATAAAAATGCTAGAATGCTAAGGCGGGTAAGTTGTCAACGCTTTACAATGAATTAAATGCTACCAAGGGGCAGATGAATATGCTGATGTGGAGAGCTTTGGATGGATGGGTCTCAACCACCAAATCTGCAGCATTAAATGCGCTTTCCACCGGAATCTCGGTTTCCCGGCCAGTATCTGGAGACGAGTGTCCTCACGAGTCATGGGCCTTTCCGTGATGATGCCACGAAGGATGGTGAGTCGTACGTCCTCCGTCTAGGACCAGGCTGAGCATCCTGGGTGGGGATGCACGTTGGTGGTGCCTTGGGCTGTGATGGATAATTGCCCCTGGTTCATTGACGACGTTCGTCTGGTATCAACACCCTTGTTGGGTCAAGACGTTCGTCGATATAGGAGGCAATGGACCGATCTCTTGATTGGGCCATTAACCAACAATATGATTACTATGAATAAGAATTTTGAAAGGATAAAATGTGTCGATGTAACACACGAGTGATTGAAAACTACCATCTAAAGTGTGAAATAATCTTTACCTTGACAATTTAATATATAAGTGACTGTATTGATGTAAAACCCGCATGATTAATAACTAGTTAAGATATTTTTTTGATGATACTACTAAAGGTTAAAATATCATAAACTTTGATATTATGAGAAAAAAATAAAAAAAATTGTAGGAATATAATACTCCGTATGTGTATGTAAATACCAAATGGAGAAAGGAAGGGGAGGCACAGTGGGGGAACGTGTTACGTGTGCATATACAAACCCCACACCTATTTAAACCTCTCCTCTCTCATTCTCACTCTTTACTGCTGGCTGCTACTCTCCATCTCGCTCTATAATAATGCTATAAAAGTAATCCCCATTCATTCATGTGTACAGTCGCATTCTCTCAAGGGTTTCCCGTTTTACTGCGCTGTCTCTCGCTTTCATCTTCCTTCCCTAATCGTAACGCTTCTGTGCTCTTCATCTTCTCATCTCTCAGTCGCCTAGATTGAAATTGATGTCTAATCTGTACCACCAGAACGTCAATTTCTCCCCTGCCAGAGCTGTTTCTAACCATATTGATAGGTATTACTCTCTTGCTTATTTGTTTGGTTGGAATTTCGGGGCTTGAATCTCAATCTGTAAAGCTTTTTGGGGTTTGTTTTGATTTTGTGTAGTCAGTATATGGCAGAGCTCTTAGCGGAGCGGCAGAAGCTTGGCCCCTTCACGCAAGTTCTTCCCATATGCAGCCGTCTCTTGAATCAAGGTTGTTTGTCTTTTTGTTTTTGTTTGGTGCCTCAGATTTTGTTCTTGGATTCTCTTTTACCGATTCCATATCTTTTAACACACTTCTCTTGTGGACACAAAAGTACAGTTTTTTCTTTTTCTTTTTGGCTTGTTGCAAAGATTGGACTGGTTAGAGGACACACTTCATGTGCTGAATTAGCTTTACTTCTCTTTTTCAATCATAGCTCTTGGTTACCAGCACAAACTAACTGTATCGCATCTGATTATTCTCATGAGCATATTCTTATTCGGTGTGGGGGTTCTTATACCAGCCTTCTCAACTTCAGGGTGATCCACACTTGTTGAATTAACTATATTCTAAATTTGTGGGATTGTGAGATTTGATAAAATATGGAGGCTATTGCACTAGAACAGACCATTGCATTTTTACCCAGTAACTAGTACTCCGTAGATACCTGTAGTCTGTTTGCTTTTATGACATTATTTTTACTAACTAGTTCGTAATAATTCTTTTAAGGAGTGACTTATTTGCGTTTATGACATTGTTTTACTAACTCAAATTATATTTTAACAGTAGAATAAGATTGGAAGGATATAGTTTTCATAATGTAGGGACATGGGAGAAGAAATAAAGAATATGCTAAAGAATCAGCCAGTGATACATTCCAAACCAAAAACTAAAACCTCTTTTTAAAATTTTGCTTCCATTTTAATGACAGAAATATTAAGAGTATCTGGGATGACTACCAACCAAGGATTTACTGACTTTGAGAGATTGCAACGTGGAAGCCCTAGACCAATGGCTTCTCTTGACATGATGCATGATATTGGAGGAAAAGTTTTAGGTGGTTGGGGCAGTCTTCAACAGGAGGTGAGAAGACCTAGACATCCTAATTTTAGCTAAATATAATACACATTTTAACATATTTTTTATCAGTTTTCTAAGTGGCAATCCCATTGACAATTTGTTTAACAACATCCCACATCTCATCATTATTGCCAATTTCCTTTAAATCCAATCAACTAACTTCACTGGTAGAGTGGTGTTATCTTTGAACAATTGAAAGGCGAAGGAATGAGAAGGACGTTCTTTTTCTTCAAGGTGATGAGAAAATTCAACTATCTTGAACATCTTATATGCTAAAAGTTTGAAAGACCAAACACTGGTACACTTGCTCATAGCAAGCAAGTTTGTTATCTTGGAGCATGTTAAAACTAACTGAGCAGACTGTTACTGAGAGAGTATATCTTGTCATCCTTAAAAATAATTTTAACAGTGACAGAACCCTGAGTTCCCCCAAAACCATCCTTTGTGCTGACTGCTGATTCACAAAGTACTCTTTGCAAGGTTATGACAAAGTCATCTTTGATGCATGTAATTTCCCTTGTAGCTCCCACAGTTTTCGATTGACAGCTCATGCTATAAGGTGGAGGGGTGGTTTTTATTTTATGTTTATTATTACATTTATATAATGGAAATTTAAAGAAAATGAGTGATTTTTTTTATAGAAAAACATGATACAAGTGAACATGTAGTCGATGTAAATTTTAGGAATAAAAAATAAAGATAAATTTGTACAACAAAGATCGATGCTCCCCTCCCCTCTAAAATCACTCAACCAGACAAGTCATAAGAGTCAAGTGAGATAGAGTTATTCTACATTCTCTTTATTCAACTACAGATGGAGACAAACTAGAGAGAAACAATCTTATGGCTCGATTTTCTTTGAACTATTTATGTACAACGTGATGTATTCATGTATCTAGTTGAGGATATTTGGACTGGATTACTGACTGAGGTCGTGTTTGTTTTTGTTTGGGACCAGAGACTTGGCGGGCCACAAGGGATGCCGATTGATTGGCAAGCAGCATCTGGAAGTCCAAGCTCTTTAATAGCAAAGAGGATCTTACGATTGGATATACCCGTTGAAAGATATCCAAATGTAAGTTGAGTTGGAGATTATGCACCATGATTTGCTCTGTGTTATGTTGATTTGCAACAATGAAGCACAACTCACATATTTTTTTCATGGGACAGTACAACTTTGTTGGTAGACTTTTAGGCCCTCGTGGAAATTCTTTGAAGCGGGTCGAAACTTCTACTGGGTGCCGTGTATTCATTAGAGGAAAGGGCTCAATAAAAGACCCCGACAAGGTATAGTGTTTGTTATAACTTTTTTTTTGTCAATGCCACTTAGGGTCCGCTTGGGACTTGGAAAATGCTTGGCCAAGCAACAGGAGAGGAAAATAAGGAGTTTTGGAAGGAAAGAAAATGTAGGGAAGAGTAAAAATGCATCAAACTCAAAATAAATTTATATACGGAGTATTTGTTAAAACTCATTTTTTTGTATGATATAAAGACTTAAGAAAAATACATGTACTTCAAGTTCTTTAAAACTGTTATTATTTTTTTCCTTCTCATTTCCAAGTTAAAACCAAAAATAGAAACAAAGGAGTATGGTTTTTAGCATTTTCCCCTTTCCTCACCATTTTTCGTGTGCCAAACAGATCCTTAATGAATTATTTTTTGGTGATGAGCTCTTTCATGGTTTTTAGATTTCTTCTGGTTATGGATTTTTGTTTCTTAAATTCCAGGAAGACAGCCTAAGGGGACGGCCTGGTTATGAGCACCTAAATGAGCCATTGCATGTTTTGGTTGAGGCAGAGCTACCAATAAATATCATTGATTCACAACTGAAACAAGCCAGGGAAATTATTGAAGAATTGCTCAAACCCGTGGTATGCTGTCTACTTGTTTTTTAAATCCTCTGTTCACATATCTACTGTTGAGTATTAATGGAGTGTGTTATGCCTTTTTCCTTTAATATTGTAGTTTGATTTCATGTTTCGTGCATCAAACCAATAAACTGAAACACAGGAAAGACAAATGAGTACTAGGCTAGTATATGTTAATTTTTATTTTTCCAATGTAACTGCTGCTTGGTCAATATGTCAATGGCATTGCATTATTGCAAAAATTCTCGACTTTGGCTGTTTTTGTTGTGTTCATGCTTTGGGTCACCTAGTTCTACTTAGATCCTGTAGAGCCGTGATTAATCCTTGCCTAACTAACATCTTATATTAGTATAGACAATCATTAGTCAAGCTATTTCCTCTTTCACTGTTTAATTTCTTTACCATTCTTTTAATATAAATTTTTAACTTGGATTCCTGTCTAGCACAGCTTATTTTTCATGTGCCGTCTCACAATTTTCTTCCAGCTTAGACTTGAGAAGCCCATTTAGAAAATGAAATTGCATGGTTGAAGTTTATTTAGACAGAAAATGAACAATATCACACAATTCTTTATTAACAGGAAACCTGATAGATTTCCCCAAACAGGTTAACGGAAAGGAAATTACTGGGAAAGGATGTGATTTCTAAAATTTTAAGTTTGTGTAATAACACTCTGTAAAATATTATAAAAATAAATAAACTGTAATTGATTTCAAGATGTGCATTAAAGAGAATGATTTTTGCATGAATATGGATGACATAGAACTAGTGAAGACTAAAAGGTTTGTAACACCTAAAGTTGATTCTTGACTCTTTGTGATGAGCTTTTTTTTTGTACCTTGAAACACAGGACGAGTCTCAAGACATGTATAAGAGACAACAACTTAGGGAGCTTGCTTTGCTGAATAACAGTTTCAGAGAAGAGAGCCCCCAACCAAGGGGTAGTTTATCTCCTTTTAGTTCCACTGGAATGAAACGTGCCAAAACCGCTTGGTGATAATGACTGAAAGTTCGCCACCATGGTTGGTGGATCTAAAATTGTCGCTGATCTTATGAGTATGAGAACTGCAAACCAGTGGATGTGTATCTACCAACCAACCTTGAGGTGCCAGGCTATGTCATATGTTAGGCCTCATACTATACACAACAGGTCATAACTGCTCTTACCGATTTGTTGACCGTAGTAGTTTGTACTTTGCTGTTTCTAAGAGTAGAGTGATTATTTGATTTGTTTGTTCTTGAGCTCTATAGTCCATAAGCTTAACTATGTTTGGTTTGCCATTCTTTTTCCGTTTGTGTAATAAATTATCATTTTGTTGTCAAAAATAAGTTGGATGATAAGTTGGATGTTGACATGTCAACTCATGACCAAGGTTTTTAATCATAAAGTTGGTGCCTTATCTACCTCAGTACCTCTATTTGTTTTTCCTACATAATGCATCATCAAGTCTGTATGTATTGAGGGATGTTTGGAATTGGTGTTGCTTCTGTTTCTTTTTTAAAAAAACAGGAGGATGCGAATAAGTTTTTCAGATGTTGGTCTTTCCAACTTCCGAAAAACTGTTTTTAGGAGCAACTCGGAGCACTTAGAAACATTTCTACACTTCCACCCGAACACTCCAATATTTGATTCTACCATTGAAGGAGCAGTAGTAGTTTATGAAGCAAATCCGTTGCTCTGTATTTGGCATCATCCACCTACAAAATTTGCAATAAACTTCACTGTTAAGTGCAATTTAATGACACCATCGGAATAAATGTGGCGCATTTGACATTGAGTCATTGGGATAATAACCCTTTTACGGCCTTTCCTGTATGTTATAGTTTTGTATTTCTATTTTTTCAATTGTCTATTTTGTTGATGTTTTTTATCTTTAGTTTTCTACCCTTTCTTTTTTATTTTACTCCTGCAATTTGGTGGCACGCCAAAGTTTATGCAACCCATCCAAAATTATGTATAGAAGGATGCCAAAGTGAGTGTATGCACCCTTGGATGAGGGGTTTGCCACTTGTAATCATTGTTGTGCATGGAAGAGAATGCATGGATCACACTCGGGCCTGGACTCGGGCTGGTCGGACCGAACCGGAACCGGTCCGAACTGGTACGGTTCCGACCCGGCTCGGGAACCGGTCAGCTGGATGGTTCGGGCCTACCTGGCCCGGTAGGTAGGCGGTCTGGGCTCGGGCCTTGCAAATGACGAACCGGCCTGACCGGGCCGACCCTGATCCAGGCCTCCAACGGCTTTTTTTTAAAATAATTAATTAATGAAGGCTCCCTAGCCGTTGGGAATAATCCCAAACGACTCTATTGCTGTTGGAGGGGGAGGAGGGGGGGGGGGGGTCCGGGGGTGGGGGGGTGGGGATACCAAAAAATTCCTATTTATACTCTTATTCTCTCTACATTTTTTACACCATCTTCATACAATCCTACTCTCTAATTTTCTATTATCTCATACTCAATCATCTCCATCTTCATCTTCTCCAAATTTCTCTACATATATATTATTTATATAATTAGTATATCTACTTATATATTAATTATCTACTTATATACATATATTATATTACTAATATTTATTATCTACTTAATATATATACTTATTATCTACTTATACATCTCCATCTTTTTAATATTTACTTTATTATCTTTATTTATTGTTATTTACTTATATATATTAAAGTATTATATATAAGTGTATTACTCATCTTATAGTACTAGTAATATACTTATATATTATATACTATAAACATTATATTATATATTAGTTATACAATAATCTACTTATATACCTATATTATATTACTAATATTTGTTATCTACTTAATATATACTTATTATCTACTTATACATCTCCATCTGTTTAATATTTACTTTGATATCTACTTATTATCTATATTTATTGTTATTTACTTATCTATATTACTTATCTATATTACAGTATTATATATAAGTGTATACTCATCTTATAGTAATATACTTATATATTATATACTATAAACATTATATTATATATTAGTTATAGAATTATATTAGTTACACTTGAATTCATAGTAATTAAATTCATCGTATTAGTTAATTTTTACATTTCTCATTATCCTAATTTAGTTAATTAATTACATTTTTCATTAAAGTATAAAACTAGTTAATTGTTACATTTTTCATTAAAGCATAAAACTAGTTAATTGTTACATTTTTCACTTATTAATAAAAGTAGTTAATTGTTACATTTTTTCATTTCGCTATTAGTTAATTTGTTAATTGTTGCATTTATCATAAAAGTATAAAACTAGTTAATTGTTACATTTTTCATTTCCCTATTCTTTAATTTGTTAATTGTTGCGTTTATCATATAAGTAAAAAAACTAGTTAATTGTTAATTGTTGCATTAAAGTATAAAACTAGTTATATATTACATATTTCATTTCTTTATTATTTAATTTGTTAATTGTTGCATTTATCATAAAAGTAAAAACTAGTTAATTGTTAATTGTTAATTGTTGCATTAAAGTTTAAAACTAGTTAATTTTATTAGTAAGTGGATTCTTGGAAATTTGCTATAATTTTATTAGTCGCATTTTATCATTACTATTGTACTCATATTAAAACATTTGATATCATATAATATTTGTTACATTTTTAAAATGGACCGTGGTAGACATTCCGTAGATATGAGTAATCTCCAACGCAACCGAAGGAAGGAGATTGCGACAAGGCATCCTAGTTTACGCAAAGACAAAGGTAAAGGGCGGGCCGAATCTTCTTCTCAAAGTCGAGAAGATTTTGAAACGGGATACCAAAGGCGAGATGTGGATGCAATGTCCGACGAGCAACTACAACAACTATTGGCGCAAAATGATGGTCGCTTTTTCCAACAACAAAACATCTCGGAGTCCATTGATGAAGAGGAGCTCGAGGATGACGATGCGGAGGACGACGAGGGGGGCGACGGGACTCACGGCACCCCGGATGATGAGCAAGAGTTGGAGAACGAGGGCGGTTCATCCCAAGTTGGTAAGAAATCTAAATCTCCTATTATAGAAAATAATTTTACAAAGAGGAAAAGACAAAACAGCCGATAAATGGTACGCAAGTTGCGATCATTGCAAGGAGTATAGCTTGGGAACTTCCGACGGATACGGGAGCCTCAAAAGGCATCTTAAGTCCGCGCACTCTATGGAGTATGCGAAAATAGACAAAGGCAAGGGGAAGCAAACTTAAATATCGAGGTTTGTAAATGACCAACCTTTTGGTAATTTCTCATACAATGATGCACGAAATTTGACTGGTATGGCTAACTTACTTGTTGAAGAAAATTTGCCTTATTTGTTTTCTAAAAGTCTTGCTTTTAAAGAGTATGCACAAACTTGTTTAAACCCTCAATTTAGAGGTTATAGTCGCAAAATGGTTAAGAAAGAAATTATAAGGTTTTATCGTGCGGAAAAGGATAGGTTACAAAATTTTTTGCAAACTTTGATGGCCGTGTAACTATTTGTTCTGACATTTGGGAGGATACTTATCATAATTTACATTATTTGGGCTTGACTGCACATTTTATTGATAATGATTGGAATTTGCATAAATGTGTTCTTACTTTTCGTGAATTTAATGATCGTCACACCGCTGAACATATTTATATTTTGATTGAACGTATTTTAACTGAGTATAATTTGATTAATAAGGTATTTGTTATAGGTTTTGATAATGCTAGTAATAATACTGCTGCTATACCTAGATTGCGTGAATTGTGTGGTTCTAATACTTTGACGGGTAGATTTTTTCATCAACGATGTGCATGCCATATTATAAATTTATGTGTGCAAGACGGTATAAAAGCGTTAGGAGATGCCATGGAAGTAGTCAAGGGGGGGATTAGACGTATTTGGGGCAATGGTCAACTTAAATTAAAATGGCAAAATTATTTGATTGAAAGAGGTGTGAAATATGTTGCTTTTTCTAAAGATTTGTCTATTTGGTAGGATAGTACTTATAAATTAATTAAAGTTCTTCTTAGATATAAAGAACATTTTCCTGCTTTTTTAAGACAATATGATAACTATATTTTAAACTCCGCTCATATCGACACTTGCGAAAAAATTTGTAATGTTTTGATATATTTTAATAATGCAACTGATAGTTTTAGTCATGTTTATAAACCTACCTCAAACGAATTTATTCGTGAAGTTGTTAATCTCACCGGTGCTTTTAATGGATTTGAGAATGCCACTTACGTGAGTTATTTTTGTGGTTTTATGAAGGAAAAGTTTTTAAAATATTATGCACATATTCCGCATATTTATGGTATTGCATTTATTCTCGATCCTCGTTATAGACTTGGTAATTTGGAAGAATGTTTGAAGTTCTATTATAATGCCTTTTTTGGTCCATTTCCAATGTATGACGATAACGCCATAGGTCTGCAAGTTGAATACAACGAGGTTAGTAATTTATTTTATGTCTTATTTAATGAGTTTCGTGCACAATATGACAACGCGCCCCCTCTCCCGACACACACATCTTCATCTAAAGGAAAATCACTTTTAAATCTGCTTTTGGCAATCTTGTGAAAAAAACTAAAACAACTCACACTACTGAACAAAGTGCACTTAATGAGATTTCTTTGTATATAAATTATGAGGTAGAATTTGACGAAAATGAGGAGTTTGACGTTCTAAAGTGGTGGAAGTCAAAAGAAAGAATGTTCCCGATTTTGGCACGGATGGCTAAGCAAGTGCTATCAATGTCAGTTTCAACAGTTGCTGTGGAACAAGAATTTAGTTCGGTCGGCAACGTTCTAACGGCATCTAGAATGAGTTTGAGCACTGAGTCTCTTGAGACGCTTATATGCTACCACGATTGGTTGAAGGTCATACATAGAATTCAAGAAATTAGCATCACCCCCTCTCAAGACTTTATGGATGAATCAACAACCGAGGGTGGCTCCTATGCCGGAGATTCCGATTGATTAGTATTTTACAATTTTTTATAAAATGTATTTCATGTTTTAATTTTCCCCTCAATTCTCTATTGTAATTTGTAAAGTTGTAGTTCATATTTCAAATAAATATACATTCTTTTTTTTAATATGTAGCACTTCTCAAATTAATTAATTAATTGGTTCCAAACTTACAACTTACAACTTAGAATTAATTATATTAGTATTTATTGAAAAATGTATTTCATATTTAAGTTGAATTAATAAGTAAAAAAATTACATAGGCCCGACCCGACCTGGCGGGTGGCCTGGCCCGGGACCCGGGCGGGTGACCCGGCCCGAACCGGCACTGGGCGAAGGACGGGCCGGTTCTGGGCCCCCCATTCTAGGACCGGAGGCCCAACCAGGCCTAGGCCCGACCCGACCCGGCCTGAGTCCAGGCCTGGATCACAGATGGGAGACTTAGGAGAAAAAATCTCATATTTTTTTGAAGTTATAACATTTTTTGTTTGCACTCTAGTTTTTATAAATTATAAAAAAATGTTTGCTGTACACTTTTTTATATACACTATTTGTACACTTTGTTTGTCTACACAGACAGAGTTGTGTCTATACAAACAATTTCTAAATTGCAATATGAATTGTCAGTATAAAACTTTGTCTTTGTGGATAGACAAGGTGTGCGAAAGGTGTACACCAAGTATTTTTGTAAGTTATATGCTCCGTTCGTTATTTTAAAGTTTGCTACATTTTTTATTTTGGGTTGTATTTAAAAGTTTGATACACTTTCCCATGTTGGTAAGTTTGCCCTTTAAAATATTCAATACCTATACCTCTTCTATTTTTTATCTTCTATTTCATAATTTTATACCATTTTCCATTTTTTCTACACTATTCATTATCTTTACTGCATTCCTCTTTAAATAATGTGTCTAAGCTGATGTAACAGTCTTTAAAATACAAAGGGAGTATCAATTTTCATAATTTTTATGATCTTTCATGTGACATCAATATTATATTTGTATTCTTTTGTTTTATTACACTTTCCTCGTTGGGAAGTGTTCTTTTGTTTGATATACTTTCATTTTTTGGTTATTTTTTTGTTTTAATACTCGATCACATTTATTTTTTCTACTTTTTTATACTATTTTCTTTCTCGTTTTTTTCATTTTCTTTCCTAGTTTTTCAACACTATTCATTACCTAAACTATGTTTTCCTTTAATATTATGGTGACCCATATTGTAGATAACAATAGAATAAAGAGGGAGACTACACTGGTTCAAAAAAAGAGGGAGTCTACAAAGTTTGAATTTTTTTTAAAGTTTCGACTGCTCAAGGCTTTTAAAGTATATCCGAGTGCTACAAATAAGATCTCATTATAAAAAAAATTGTTTTACATCTTTCATTTTTGTTTTCTATCATAGGTTTGAAGTAACAACAAAAAAGTTAAAGGGAAAATGGAAACTAATAATCCAACCTTTTAACGGTCTTCTTATAATAATCCAACATTTTGGTTATTCATGAATAATCCAACCTTTGCACCTCATCTTCATTCACTGGTCCCTGAACGGTTGATGACCTGCTATTCCAAGCTATTTTCTTATCTTTGCAAATCATCATACCATAAATTTCATCTTTCACAAAGATAATATTTTGCAAAGATAAGAAAATAACTTGGAATAGTAGGTCATTAACCGACCAGGGACCAATGAATGAAGATGAGGTGCAAAGGTTGGATTATTCATGAATAATCAAAAGGTGGAATTATTGAAAGAAGACCGCTAAAAGGTTGGATTATTAGTTTCCATTTTCTCAAAGTTAAACTCCCAATATATTTTCTGTTACATTGGAATATTTGACTTAAAATCGTAATCATTCAAAAAACTGAAAAAGTGACGTATAGCAATCCTCTGTCTAAAAAGGTTTGTTAAATTGACTTTTCTTGATCAATGATAGTCAAAATTGAGTAATGATATATTTTAGTATGGAATTATTTTGAATGTTGAAATTATGTTCCTTATTAAAAATATTTTCATAAAAGCATATAATTTATGAATCACATACAAATAATTTTTCAAACTTTGCCATCATTGATTACAAAAACTTTGCCAACTTTTTTTGGAAACAGAGTTAGTAATAAAAGTTTTAATAAAAAATTTGTGTTGAGTAATTATATTGAAGGTGCAAAGAAAGTTGAATTGGTCAAGTAAATACTACGTATCATATTTTGATTGTCTGGTGCATCAATAAGCCATGATAGTGATGGGCGGATGGGTAATAAAAATTGGGGTGAATACTTATTAGGGGTGAATATTTGTTCCAATTTTGAACTAGACTGGCATTGGACATGTAAAAACTATTTAGAGTTTAAACCATGACCATTTTAATTATGATTAGTTCATATTTGATTGCAAAACCTAGAACTCAGTTGGGAGGTTCAGCTCTAATATGCGACAAGAACAGAAATTTCAGTTATATGATTTAAAATATAGTGAATGGTGGATCTTTGGTGGGCTTTAAATAACATGAATATAACGATATCAACATAAATATGTGTGAGAATTATACCACAAGTATTCGTACTAGTGTAAAGAGAGTCGCAGAGTTCCCTATACATTCCGACTGCACCGAGGATCGACTCGAAATTATTTTTATTTGCTATATAGTCACATGAACTAATGAAGTCAATTCAGGAAAATATATACCATGATACATGATGTTTCCTGACGATATTGTGTTAATTGATGAGACCGAGGTGGTGTTAAAGTGAAGTTTAAAGTATGGTGACAAACTAAAAAGGGTTTTAAGATTGATGCCTTGGTGTTCACTTCAATGATAAAGAAAATTTTATGAGTATTAAGATGAACTTATATCTTGTGGACTATATCTTTTGTTGTTTATATGTTACATCAAATACCAGTTTTGTGTTCTGATATCATGTTAAGACCTAAGGTTACCTTTTTAGGATAGAACCCTAGGTCTTAACAACCTCATCCTCTCTCCCTCATCAATGAATGTTTTGTTTAATCAAATTAGGAGTTCAACCATGGAGTCTAAGGTCAAGCAAACTGAGAAGTTTTATGTTTCACAGTCTCATTCAATTTATGTTGCTGTTTCTGGCCATTTTCCTGTTTAGTCATTCAAGTTGTGGACACTCCGAAGATGTTGTTTCTTGTACAACACATAACATTGTGGCTACATCTGTACTGACTAAATCATCTGAAGATAGTGATGACATGTCCATTGGCCTTTTAACTGAATCATCTCAAATTGTCTCTTTTCTCTAGAACTTTGAAGTCATCACACACTGTCATCCTACTTGTCTTATTGTGCATGCTATTCACATGCTACCACTTACCATTTTCAATACAATGCCAAGACCTTCAAGAAAATATCTTTACATGTTGTGTGCTTAGATTTCAATTGTGCATGTACTATTTGAGCAGTGAAATTACATGGCGTAGAAATGTTTCAAATCAGGAGGTAACTTCTTTTTTCATTGTTTGCTTCACTTCATCGTACATTCTTAAGAATGCAATGTAGCGATAACTTCTTTTTTCATTCAATAAATTATGAAATAAATTACGAATATTGTTATGTTGTGTTTGAACATCTGAAAGGTTTGAAATACTATTCTAAAATGTTATAAAAACAAATATATTCTAAAACATTTCATAGCTAGATAGTTTAAAATGATGATCTAGAACATAAACAATGACAATAGAGATAATAAAGACATAAGATTTTTTTAAAAAAATCCTTTATGTAATAAGAAAATTGGTTATCATATTGGGTGGAGTATCAAATTTTTTAAACGTGGGGGCAAGGTTCATAGCAATTTTTTCAATGTATAGTATCTATTTCAGACGGTTCTATAAATTTGTCACAAGTTTCTCTCATTAAATCTAAGAATAACAAGAATTGATTCTTAAGTACTGTTCATTGTTCCACCGTATAGACAATTTTTTAGGAAATGCATATATGTTTTTTTAATAAAACTTACCTGTTTATTAATAAGAAAAACAAAATTACATGGTAGGGGGATGTGCCACCAAAACCTACCTAATTAGAGAACATACGGTAACTGATAGCATCAAATTTGACAATGCCTATGAATTTACTATAACTGTTTGGGTTACTAGCAAACAAATCAGTGTTTAGCATTACATAATGTGCTGCCTTATTACATGCTTTCCTAATATGAGGGTAGCTTAAACTGTTGTCTTCATACAACTCTTTATACTCATTGAGAATAGCAATCACTTTCCATGACGGTCTATCTCTTCCCTGGAGGGTCTGTATTACCTAAAGATTTTCACATTCAATAATGATGTTAGTGCAATTCCTCTCCCTAATCCAATACCAAAGCTTGACCAAAATATCACAAATGTTAAAGGTACAATCAGAGTAAGTGTGAAAATTAGAATTGTAGTGTAACATAAGTCCTCTATTGTCCCTAATAATAAAACCAGAAATGGTGACACCGGTCCTTGTACCTAAGGCGATGTTGATTTTTATGGAGTCACCCGGGGGTTTGTTCCAGGTTGCAATCTGAATAGAGTGCTTTTGAGGTTTTGGTTTGGGTTTATCAATAGCCTCATAAAGAATCATATTACTATCATCATATATGTACCCATTTCTTCTCTTCCAAATGGTCCAACAGATATAAATAGCAACTTCACATTGAAGGTTATAAAACTCATCTTTGGCAGTAAACCAATTTTTTAAAAGCGAGTTGAGATTGTCACGGTTATTTTAAGCGGTTTTGAATAAGTTACCGTTATGGGACCACAGTTGTTTGCTAAAATCACATGAGGTATAACAGTGATCTCTAGTGTCAAAATTATTACAAATGGGACATTTGAAGGGGCCGTTACTGCCAAAGCGTTGTAAAAATTCTTGGAAAGGTTGGAGGTTGTTTATGACCTTCCACATAAAGAAAGAGATTTTTTTGGAATATTTATATTCCAGATTTGTTGAGCATTAGTTTGAGTATTTCTTTTGTTTCCTATTTCCTCATAGGCACTCCTAAAGGAGTAAGATCCGTCGGGATAAGAGTCCAAACCATAATGTCCCTTTCAGGCAAAGTATTTCTTTTGTTTCCTATTTCCGAGACAACCTTTGGCACGGTTTTTGGCTCTGCTTTGGCAGGACCATTTCATCCATAAAATCTGAAAGATTTGACTCGCCATTTTTCCGTGCCAACTTGGCTCAGTTTAAACAGTCGCATCTTTACCCGGATGAGGTTTCGAATTCAAATGTTTCAAATTTTAAATTTTCAAATTTGAACTTTGTCTCGAAAAATTCCGAGCCAAATGAAAACCATTTTAAAAAACAAATAACATACACGTGTACGGCACAGCCGTACACGTGTACGATATATGTTTTTTTATAAGAAAGTACTCCAATAAACTATAGTAATAGCACATAATAGAACAGTCTAACAGGAATAATAAAACCATGACAATGTCACATTGATAAACCCCAATAAACTAGCCGCAAAAAACCATGACAATGTCACGTGAGCTTTATTTGTCACTTTCCTTTTCAGTTCCCCCAAAAATCTAACAACATTGAACAAATGTAATTATGTCATAATAATATACGTATGAAATTTGGTGAAAAATGATAAAATATTTACCTCTCAAAGCTGTACATCCATCTATAAAATGGTGGACCTCCTTTTCTAGCTTCCCATGGAAGATGGATAAGTAGATGCTCCATTCCATCGAAAAAGGATGGAGGAAACACTTTTTCGAGATTACACATTACAGTGGGAACGTTGCGGTGAAGGTCCTCAGCAGCTTTTTTGTTTAGTACAGGCGAACATATTAACTGAAAAAGTTGGGAAACATCAGCAATACACGCCCATACATTAGCCGGAAGATTTTCCTTCAGAGCAACTGAGAGTAAACAATGCATGATTACGTGACAATCATGACTCTTCGTTGTTTTCATTGACAAATTTTCTAAGTCAACAATTCTCTGGAAGTTGGATGTGTATCCATCTGGAAATCGCAACTGAATAAGCCACTCCAATATTTTTTACTTTTGTTCAACCGTCACTTGGTAAACAGCTTTCTTGTAGGGGCCTTCATATTCCGGTCCCATAGCTATTTTCAGCCTATCACAATACAAAGCTACATCTTTTCGGGATGATAGACCATGTTTGGTTTTCCCTTTGAAGTTCATGATTGTGTTGAAAATGTTATCAAAAACATTTTTCTCAATATGCATTACATCCAAATTGTGTCTAATGAGTAGATCTTTCCAGTACGGTAATTCCCAAAAAATACTTTTTTTGGTCCATTTTATGATCAGTCCTATATCCATCCGGACACTCAAGAGGTTCATCTATGGCAGAAGGAATGTGCTGAACACGATGATAAATTTGATATCCTGTCAACCTCGGAGGTGGAGGATCACGCTCAACGTGCCCCTTCCGGAAAGACTTTTTATCCTTTCTGTATGGATGATTTTGAGGGAGAAACTTGTGGTGACAATCAAAATAAGATGCTTTGCGGCTATTTTTGAGCCAAAATGCATTTGACTTCTCCATTCAAACAAGACACCCCATAAGGCCTGCGGTACTCCAACCAGATAGCATTCCATATGCTGGGAAATCACTAATTGTCCATAAAACCGCAGCTCTCAAATTAAATATTATCTGCTCTGTCGAAACATCATATGTAGGAACACCTACATCCCATAGTTGTTTCAACTCCTCAATCAATGGTTGTAGATACACATCAATTCGTTTCTTAGGATTACCAGGTCCCGGACACATCCACGATAAAAACATAAATTGTTGTTTCATACACATGTCCGGAGGCAGATTATACGGTGTGATGATAATTGGCCAACATGAGAACTGACCGCCAAATTGACCATACGGGGCAAAACCATCAGCACACAACCCAAGACGAACGTTGCGTGGTTCGAAAGCGAATTCAGGATAATATCGGTCCAAATGCTTCCATGCATCCGAATCAGATGGGTGACACATTAATCCTTCTTCTGTGTCATGCTCGACATGCCACATCATGTATTTAGCGGTAGCACTTGACACAACAATCTTTGTAAACGTGGTGCTAAAGGAAAATATATCAATTTGGATACTGCAGATCTTTTTCGTGATTTGTGGCTCATTGCTGACATAGGCTTGTACCTATCCTCATTACAAAATTTACAACAGGTAAATCCCTCGTCATTTTTCCAAAATAACATGCATCCTCCGGGGCATGCATGGATTTTAATCATAGGAAGACCCAATTCAGAGACGATTTTTTTCATGTTGTAATACGTGTCGAGAAGAGAATGATCACGTGGTAACATGCTACTAACTGAGTCAAGTATTCTGGACATGCAATTCTCAGACAGATTATATTCGGACTTTATATTCAAAAATTCAGAAACCGCAGATAGCTGCGAACATTGTTCTAAAACTCGCTAGGCGCTAGTCGGGCGGTTGAGGAGCGCCTAGCGCCTAGGCGGCTGACTAGGCCGATTTTTTGGCCGACTAGGCCGATTTTTTGACCGACTAGGCCGACTAGGCCTCTACAGTGAGGGCCGCCTAGGCCGCCTAGGCCGATTAATCGGTCCGCCTAGGCCGATTTTTAGAACAATGGCTGCGAATGACCATCACAATAAGAATACAGTGGTTGATCCGTACTTCTAAGAACATCTTGAAATCGCGTGCCTAACGCATCAACATCATAAAAATATGAACTTGGTCCCTCGCCCGCATTACTGTGTGCGGTGAAATCATTATTCGGATAGGTGTCCGGATGGGTATTGGGAAATGCAGAAGAATCAACCAAATCATAAATCATTCTTTGCTCCCATTCTATATCTGCATAATTTCCCCACGCAGCCATCTCGTCAAGAACATAGTAAGATGTTCCCACAGGTTGAGGCAAATAACATGTCTCGATCGGTTCTCCTTGAGAAGTCCAATTGTAATAGTTTTCGATAAAACCATTAGTATATAAATCCCAACACACGACCTCACCAAGCAAGAATTTGTTATTTTTACAGTCCTTACACAGACATCTTATCTTATTTCCATCCATGTACCATGTTTGTTGTTGTGCCCACTTAACAAATTCAATAACTCCATTCTTAAACTCGTCTGTCAATCCTCTACCATTGCCAACATGTTTATTATCCATCCAATTTCTATTTTCTCTATTCATTGTGCCTGAATATTTAAAAAATTAAGAAATTATTTATTTATTAAATAAGAAAGTACAGTTAACTAGTAAACCTTCAAGTCATTGTAATGAATGAATACATAATAAGATGTGTTCTATTTATAGAATTGTTTGGCAAGGTTTTTGGCACAGAATTTCAAAATTTCCGTAAATAACGGATACTTTTGAGACGGAAAATGTCTCGGAAATCAACGGCTACATTTGGAAATGGAATTTTAGTTGTGTACACTAGTAAAGGTTTTATTAAAATATATCACTAACATATCATTGATGTCATTAAGATAAACATAATGATAAATCAATGATACAGATGAAATTAATTTAAAAACACTAATAAAGAAAATTGCATACCTGATAAAACAGCGATACCAATAATAAGAAATTCAAATTAAGTACAAAATGATCACATAGCCAATAGCAACAATATAGTTTTCATCTTCCATCGAGAATTCATCAATGAAAATAGTCCTCGAGCAAGACACATTAAAGTATGAAATTTTGTAAGGTGTAGTTTATTTTACAAAAGCTAGGTGTATATATAGATGATATTGGCACGGAATTGTCTCGGAAATGGCTCGGAAATTTAACAGCTATTTTTGACGGATTATTTGACTCGGGAAAAAAATAAATAAATCAAACGGCTATATTTTGGCATGGAATTTGGAACAGGTTTGGCTCGAAAATATAACGGCTATTTTTGGGTCCACATTTGGCTCGAAAAAAAAAAAACTAAATAAGCAGATGACTAGTTTTTGGCACGGATTATGGCTCGGTTTTAGCGCGGATAAGCAACGGCTATTTTTTGACTCAACAATTGGCTCAGATTTTGGCTCATTACACTTTGGCTAGGACCATTCCGAGCCAAACCAAAATACAATTGTTTTTCGATTATGGCACGGAAGACGTTCCGACGCAAATTGCGACGGTTTTTGGCACGGAATACTTCTCCGGCCAACTTCATTTATAATTTATCAGTATTGGCTCGGAATTTGTCACGGAATAATAGAATCTACATTTTGGCAGGGCTTTTTTGAGCCAAATCCGTCACAGTACCGCGTTTCAACGTTTCAGAGCCAAATTCCGAGCCAAACCTGGTTGGGCATTTTTCCGAGCCAAAATTCCGTGCCTATAGCAAACTTTTTTGGTAGTGATATGCGGTAAATTAATATAAGAATATAATCAGGTATAAGATTCGGAACCTCAGAAAAGAAAGAAGGGTGAGAATAAGCCTCCCTGATAGTTATGTAATGATGTCACCTCCTCATTATGCACATAATCCATGAGCCTACCGCATTCCGACCAGTTGGATTCCCAGAAAGAACTTTGTCCGTTACAGACCACAAGAGAAGTTATATTATCAAGGGAAAACTGTCAAATAAGTCCTCGTACTATATGCAATAAGTCAATTGAGTCCTTGTACTTTAAAATCATCCAATTAAGCCCTTCAACTCTACAAAAACATCCAATTTTGCATTTTAGCCGGTTAAGCATAGGTAATGCCGGTAATAGCTGATGTGGTTGGCTATGTGGCATTAACAGGGTTGCCACCCTGTCAATTTTTTCATCTCTCCCTCTTCCCTTCGCCATATGCCTCTCTCTACTGACGTCTCTGTGCTTCTCGACTTCTCCTGTTCCTCTTACGTTTATCTTTTTCTTATTTCAAATTTTCAAGTACTGAAACAACACTTACAAAAACATAGCAGTAATCTTTTATATGAGTCGATAAGAATCGAATTTCTAAATCTTTTGTTACAGAAATATTCTAGAGCTCTCTAGTTGGAAAATAAGGCGTGGGTTTGCCAGAGAAATATACAAGGTCAATTGACAGTAGTTGAGCGTGAGAATTAGAAATTTTCTTGAGTATAAATATGAATCGATCTCTGGTGAGTCAAGCTAGAACGGAAGGTGCATAATCTTGTGAGCAAAATTAATTTTAGCAAATCATAGGTGCACTGCCGCTCTTCCTCCTTCCTTCACCCATGCATATACTATATAGGAAAAATTGACAAGAATAATCCCACCTTTCACTGGTCTTCTCATAATAATCCCACCTTTAAATAATCCCAAAATAATCTCACCTTTGCACCTCATCTTCTTTCATTGGACTCTGACCATGTTTTTTACTCTTTCTTTGAAAATTATACAAATAATCTCACCTTTCACTTTTTAATTATATCCTTATAAATGTGAGATTATTTATATAAGATTTTTAAAAAAGGTAAAAAACTTGGTCAGGGTCCAATAAAAGAAGATGAGGTACAAAGGTGGGATTATTTGGAGATTATTTAAAGGTGGGATTATTATGAGAAGATCAGTGAAAGGTGGGATTATTCTTGTCAATTTTTCCTACTATATATACAATAATATAATTTAGAGTGCTCTTCTCATCAGGCCGGCCTGACGGGATGCTCCGTCCGGCCGAGCCCATTTGGGCACCTTCCCAGTGGAATTTTTTGATGAATTGTTTTGAACATGTTCCCCATCAAGTCTAGTTTGTCCATACCAAATTTCAGCTCAAAATTCGATCGGGAAGGCATTCAAATCATTTTTTGAAGTTGACTGCGTCAAAATATACATATAAAACTACAGTCAACTTCAAAAAATGATTTGAATGGCTTCCCGATCGAATTTTGGGCTGAAATTTGGTATGGACAAACTAGACTTGATGGGAAACATGCTAAAAAAAATTCATCAAAAAATTCCACCTGGAAGGTGCCCAAACGGGCTTGGCCGGACGGAGCAGCCCGTCAGGCTGGCCTGACATGAACATTCCTCATATAATTTATACATACACACATATATTGTTGTCAATCTGCCTAAAAATCCAATTCCAATCTCTGCTTTTGTCTGTTATGCGAAAGAAAATGAAAGAGAAAGAACAGATCCAGAGGAAGAAAATGGGAGAGAAAGAAAAAATCGGAATTGCCGTCAGGGGTGTGCTGGTGGCCGGCGTCAAGGGTGTGCTGGTGGCTAACGGGCTTCAGCCAGCTCGTTGCAGAGAACACGATGGCGGTGAGCCGGTGAAGTAGTTGGGCATAGCCGCATATGGATATGATTCTATCGTACAAGAATGGAGAATAGAATACAATAAAAGACAAAATGAAAAAAAAAAAAAAAAAAAAAAGGAAAGATTAAATGAATTTAATTGTCACGTAAATTTCCACGTAGGCCACCACTGTGAAAGTAACCGGGAGAACCGGTTAGTTACCAGCAAAATGGCATAACTGAACATTTTTTAATAGTATGAGGATTTGATTGAGTGTTTTCAAAGTAGGATGACTTAATTAACTTTTTTAGAATAGTATGAGGATCTATTTGACAGTTTTCCCTATTATCAAAAATATGCTTCACAGTAGTCAAACCTTTCCAAATGTAAGATTTGGTGGGATTATTAAGGGTAGAGTACCAAAGCCCCCAAAACCCAATTTTATGGGCAGCCTTCCACATACATTTAAGATAAAAACATTTTTGAATAGTGAAAAGATCCCTGAAGCCCAGCCCATTTTCCTTAACCGGGTAAGTGATCTTATTCCAATTCCTCCATATGTGTCTGTTTTCAAAATTGTACCATAAAAATCTAGAGCATTTTTGTTCAATTTTATGAATTACAGTTTTAGGAATAATTGCAACTAAAGTTTTCCAACGTTCTTTAGTGATGCTACTACCGCAATAGCATTATCTTATAAAACAAATTTGAGATACAATGTAGATTGACTTCTATTTGTATGATGCTTGCTTCCCAAAGGAAAAAATCCAAAGGAGACAAAATGCGAAATTAATTGTTGGGGACCAGAACCGGAACACATCCAAGACTTGGTAACAAAAACCGCCCACCCCGGTTATGGTTCTAACCAGGAACGAAATGGCCAATCTAAAACCCGGTTAAAACACCAGGCGGTTCGAGGCCGGACTGATCCCAAGACCAAAACCGTGGCCACCCTCAAATATATACCAAGCCTAGTTAGTTTTTTTCTTTTTGCGTTTCAAATGCATTTTAAACACGTACCGTTTTTATTTTTTTTTACTAAAAAACGCGTTTAAAACGAAAAATAATGTCGGTCCATTTAAAAAGAAAAAAAACTCCAATTTCCCGTATAAAACGTATTTCTCTCGTATATTACAAAAACATAAACATGAATTGACCAACTAAATGAATGTATTAAATGTATAAGAGATCAACAATAGTTTAAAACTAAAAATGAAAATGTCCTCCCCGTGATCCCGTGTTTTTGTATTGTCATAATACAATTATTAAATACTGAAATTAATTGCATGACAGCTAAAGCTAACATACTAAAAGACAAAAACTTAAAATACTACTAGTATGCTGATGTTTTTCCTAACAAGCATATCAAAATTAAGGTTTTTCTAAACCTCACATTTTTTTAGTATAAACATTTACACATAAACAATAATAAGCGTAGCAGTCGCATAAATATTCTCATATGTCATCCGTCATCTTGATGAGAATGATGAGTTTAACTTGAGTGTTATTTGATGATTTTAACTTAAGTCTCATTCTATTGATATTATGCCTTATTTTTAACATAATTTTGTAGATTTATGTCTTGGACTTGATTACTATTTTTATTTTTGTCATCGACTTAAGCATCTATAAATTATTCTTTTATGTAGTAATGAGCTTTTCTACTTGAATATGTGTATTTATATTTCTTTTTACTATATATGTTATTTTGTGAAGTATATAAAGTAAATGTTTAAAATAATACCCCGTATTTTTTGTTCGAATTTTTGTAACAGATAACATATTATACACGTATACGTATTTACACGTTTTTTGAAAGTCAACGTTTTTTTCAACGAATTTTTTATCGTTTTATTCATTCATGTTACTGAATAAAACACGCACGTATTAAATCTCATTTAATTCTCATACCATATTTAACTAACTATGATACCAAGTCTCTAATCGGTAGCTCGCTCCGTAGCTATAATGGCTTCATTTTTCTTTTCAATCATCTTTCCTTTCAAAAGTTACAAATAAGTTTTATCATTGTTCCAAAAGGTGGAATCTCCCACTTGAGGTGCCCCCACAGGCCACATCCCGACCCGACGGGATAGTGAAGGAGTAAGTCACGGTTACTCAGTCGACCCAATGGTGGTAAATCTTATACCCGTGCGCATCAGAGGTCCAGCCCAACACGCAGGAGTTGTAACTTCCACACGGGCGCTGCGGGTTTTGAACCTTAGTCATTGTTCCAAATTTCCCGCCACTCAACCAACTGAGTTACCCGTGCAGGCAAATAAGTTTTAACAAACAGACACTAAAAGGTGAAGTATGCCTATTTAAAGAAATCAAGCACGTGACAACGTGAAGATGTACATGCGCATGCATTTGCTGTGAGCAATACGTATACTGAATAATAGCTCAAATGGTAACATTCCAAACAATACGTAAATTATCTCTTTACAGAAGTTTTCATTTTCGGTATTAATTACCTATCAAGATAATTTACAAATATTTCTTCTTTTCGATCATAGTTGGAAGTCCCTCTTTTTGTCCTTGCAATAATCTTGCAAAAGCAACAAAATGCTCAAATACTTATACGCCAATGAGTAATATATACTTACCCAGGAAAACATAAAATGTCCTTCCTCAAACAAGTAAAAGTACAACACAGAGAACTTTTGTTTTGCAGTAGAAGTTTTGAGGAAGTATCATCTGGGAGAGATTGAAGGGAGAATTCCACTGAGAAGGGCACTACTAGAGACATCCGACGAAGCAAAAGGATGTTTCATAGGCGATGATGACGGAGATGTACTCTTGTTGGCCTTGACTGTGGCACCCATATACTGAGATTCTTTAGTCCCGCTATCCAGCTCCAGCATCATACGGCTTATACGATCGAGTTCTCGAGTGACTTCGGCCATTGAAGGCCGGGCATCTGTCTCCTCTTGGCAACACCTTAGGGCAAGCGTAACAAATGCTTCCACACATTCTAATGGATAAGATCCCATTCGTTCATCAATGACATCCAATATCACACCATCGTGGTATGCATTGTTGACCTGCAGAGGTAGATGGACAAGCATGTCCATAGAAAATATTAGGACTATGCAAACCTGCTTGCAGCTTTTTTATTCCGTTCAGTCTGGTTTGATTAAAACCAGAGCAGGGATATAATATCTGAAAGAATACCAACCTTGGTTTGGTTTGGCTTCGAATTGGCATATGCTTATTGGGGTTTTTTTAAAAATCTGTTTTCGGTTTGGTTTGGTCCAATACGGTTTCAGAATTTATTACCCAACTAAAACCAAATTACATGTGGTTTAGTTGTAGTTCGGGTTAATTCAGTTTGGTTAGGTAATTTGATCAAACCGAATGTCCACTCCTACAAAATACTCCACTTTCCGTTCCAAAACTATTAGGCCATTCTGATTTTAGTCTCCGGCTTTCATTTATATGACTTCCGATGCACGACTATTGATTTTCTTTCCACTTTCAGTCCTTTCCGGTCAGGTCTCAGACTTAAACCAACCAGAAATTGTACACTTTTTGACCTGATATATGGTCACAAGCCCCAAAAGTTGCAAGGAATCCATAGTGATAACCACAAATGGAATAAAAGAAAGTCAAGTCAACCTCCACAGCTGTGAGCCCAAAAGTAGAATATTCTTGTGTCTAATATGGGGTGAATACAATGTTCTAAAAAGCCCGGTCCCGGCCCTCCTTAGACACAAGGCCCAGTCTGCTGCCTAGCACTTTTTAGAATATGGGGTAGATAAGTAGTTGCAAGCAACTAATTGTAGAAGATGGAGATTTTCGCCTCTTTTTGGTGTTCAAAAGTGTAAACGTAAAATCAAAAGTGGGATAGAACCTACCTCCCTAACAATGTTTTTACCATGTGAAATAGCAGGCCTTCCAGTCAATAGCTCAAGAAACACAACACCAAGACTGTAAACGTCACTCTTGTCAGTGAGTTTGTGAGTGAGGAAATACTCTGGATCAAGGTATCCCTGAAAACATTTCAATAGTGAATTACATTCTTTTACCACATGACCATTGAGATAAACCCGGTGCAGGGAAACTTTAAATAACATTTCAGCGCTTAGAAAACATTTCTTTTTATTTAAAATGATGACATCTCCATTTACCATATACATTGTTTCTTTTGTTTCCTTGTTAGTGTGAAGAATATATAAACCACGTGTTTAGCCGATTACTTGTTGGGTGTGTTTCGGAAAATAAAGAAAATTAATTAAAATAAATTAATTAAAATGACGAAAGAAAACAGAAATAAGATGGAGCAGAAATTAGTCAAAGCTCGTGCTACGCACGATGTCCTTAAAACGTATTTGTTGCCTCCCACGGTGCTAGGAGCGTTGCAACAAGCGTTTCCCAGGATACGATGACTGCGAACAATCGTTTGAGCACTCAAACGAATTGTCCCGGCGAACGAGAACAAGTCTAAACACTCAGGAATTTTTAGAGGTAGCTGGAGGTGTTTTTTAGCTGAAGAAATACGTGAGCTAGTGTGTAAGAACGCATAAGATCGTGTGTTGTTACAAACCACCTGCCAGCCATTATATAGGAGGATTTGTTGTGTGCAAATGGTGAATTAATGGACCTGAAAGTTGGACATCAATGACCAGTCCGTTGGACATTGAATCGTGCATGCACTGTCCATTTAACGCTGCATTAAAAGATAAGAACGTTGGACATTTATTGTTGTAACGGACAGAACAGAACACCCCAAGGTGTTATGTCCGAGCTTCGCAAAAGAGGACTCCTAGGCCTTCTGTCCGAGCTCCGTAGCAGAAGACCCCAGGCCTTGAGAGATAGATTTTTGGACGACATTCGTGTCCGCAGGTCGCCCGCGCACGCAAGTCGCGGTTTTTCTTCTCCGATTTCGGGATTTGATTTGCACCCTCCACGCGCGTGGACAGAGCCTTTACCCTAAGGAATCTTAACTCTTTAAAGGGGGAGTCCCTTTATAAAGGGTTGCAAATCCCTTGGGTTTTCCGGTGTGGGAAATAACACACTAGAAACTCATCCTTTTTCCCAGTTTTTCCATTCTAACGGGTAAACTTCGAAAAGCGATTTCTCATTCACCCGTTATCCGTTTTGAGCGTACCATATATCGAATTGTAGCCCTTAACAAGGACAATCCGAAACCACTTTGACCCGACCCAAATCGGAAGTGGACCCCACTCAAAAATTGCCCCAGAATTACCATTTAATGCAATTTTCAACACATTTTTCCAACATTACCAAGGGTCTGTGTGGAACACAGCAACACAGACAGTGATAGGAAAAGAAAATCTGGTGGAAAATATAGGAGAGATAGCAAATGAAAGAAAACATTGAGAAACATAAAACATCAGTTCAAACTCAATTAGCTTATAAAATATAGTCGCTCGAATTGATTCCAATTTATTTGTTTGTATTATGTAAATGCTAAGACGTATAAACATATGTAATGTAAAAAAAACATATGCAATATTTATGTATTACACACACTCACACACATATCAAACATATTTCACTTTCCTTTGCATTCCCTAAATTAGATCCAAACATAATACAATAAAATTCTTAGCATTTTTTTCTCTTTCCTACTATGTTCCTAGATCTGAACATAGCCTAAAGGGAAGAAGAAAAAAAGAGAGAGAGAAGTCAGCTTCCAAAAAATGTATTTTTACATATTTTGGAAAGAAAACTGCATAAAGTGGGGAAAAATAAGGAAATGTTAAAATACCGGAGTACCCTTAACAAGGGTTGATACATGGTCGAGCAAAACTCCTTCACGGTCAGGAACAGGAGCAAGCCTTGAAAGTCCGAAATCAGCAACTTTAGCTGTGAGTTTTGAGTCTAGGAGTATGTTGCTAGCCTTGATGTCTCTATGGAATATAGGTGGATCAGCTTCTGCATGCAAATACAGAATCCCCTTTGCAGACTCTAGGGCCACTCTCAACCGCTGATCAAAGCTGAGGGGCTCATCAAACTTTCCTATTGTACCACAGAACATAAAGTCCCATTATGCTCCAAAGATGTTAGTTAAAAGTCAACCAGAAATCATCCCCTTCAAATTCACATATATCTATACATTTTTCACGGTCGGAGATAGTAGAAACTAGCAATAGTAGAATATTATATGAGAGGATGCTTAAAATGATGGTGTTGGATTAGATTGTACACTCACAGAAAAACTTAACACTACAAATAATAGAGCTTAACATTTAGTATTTACTGTCCCAAAGCTGTTTCAAGAATCACTTCTCATACACGTTCAGAAAATTTGGTCCCATCCAATCTTGAGAGCACATTAGTGATTCTAATTTGTTCAATTATATCGGGTCAATCTTATCCCAAACTATGTCGGTCATTAAAAATAATTTAATATCCTGTACCAAACCCATTCGAGTTCTTCAACAGCTCACACTAAGGTCAACAATCTTGATAATCTGACACATTCAGCTTGTTGACATACCTCATGTATAGTCTTTTGTATATAAATCTGACACATTCAGCTTATCCCCATAGAACATAAGTCACAGTCGTACTTTTTACATAATGAGGCAATGAAAAAACATGAAAGGATACATACCAGATAGGTGATCTCTGAGAGTACCATTACACATGTATTCATACACAAGCATCTACATGTAAAAGATAATAAAAGAATAAATTACTGCAAAATATTAAGCCACAGAGTTTATGCTTGGCATAAAATCATATATTCATCATTTTTTTACTAGCCACATAGCCTAAGCCTATTCCTAAACATACTGCTTAAACCAACTTTTTGAACATATAACAAATGACAAAAATAATAATAATAATAATAATAATAAGAAGAAGAAGAAGAAGAAGAAGAAGAAATGACATGTGACTAAAATAAAGATGGACAAAAATGTGACCTTTTATACAAAAATGACTATATTAGTAACTTTTAGTGACTATAATTATTCCAACTTTACACTATAGTGACCATGAAGTTATAGTCAAAGCAATATTAATCACACGTTTGTCCATAAATGTTACTTTCAGTGATATTCTAGGGAAAACCCTAACAAAAATGGATGGGACTCAATCCATCCATTTCTAGTAAATGGATGGTTACTGCACCATCCATTATTACAGATACATTTAATTATCTTGGATCACATTCAGAAAATGTTCTAAATGCATCAGAGTGGAACCATTGACATTTTCAAATTAATTACTCTCTGTCCCTAATTATCTACATAATTTCTTTTTCATGTGTCCTAAAATTCCTTCCAGTTTCCTTTTAATCAAAATTATATGTGTTTCACAACATCTCCTTCTCCTATATATAAATCTCAACTACACAATTTCCACTCTCTTATGTTTTGTGCCCGGTCGAAGTGGCAATAATTTTGCACGGTAAAAAATTACACATTTTCGACTACATACTCTCAACTGCGCATATGTATGCACTCATGTATCATCTAGACAAGTGAAAAATAATAACATGGATTAGTTAGATATTTACCCATGAAAAACATTGATAGGAGAATTGGATAAATTTATTTAATTGGATCATGGATGAATTGATTGTTTTAATAAAGTTTTCAATCCATGCATTTTCCATCATTTTTAAAATTTATTTGGTTTTCACTGCTTTAATCACATTGTAAGATTCATAAGTTAGCTATACCTTAGCATGCTTATGATTCATTTTGCAGCGATGTGTGGACAACTATTACGAAAGTGACTGTCTACTAACACAACAGTCTCAAACACAAAAGGATATGCAGTGGTGAGGCTACCTGATCACCTTCTTCATCACAGTATCCAATCAAAGAAACCAGGTTCCTGTGATGTAACCTAGAAAGTAGTTCGATTTCTGTAAGAAATTCCTTCTCGCCCTGCAAAGATCCCTCTAGAGCACGTTTAATGGCTACATCTGTTCCATCAACCAAAATGCCTTTATATACTTTGCCATAACCTCCTTGTCCAATTACGCACGAATCGTGAAAGTTTTCTGTTGCCAGTGCCATTTCTTGATAAGTGAAGTCTTTCACACCATCAATTTTGACAGAGATAGAAGCTGTAAAATGATGTGGCGTAATCAGAACTGGTATGAATTGCATTATAAATTATCAATGCATTCAATTGAGATAAAATACCACAAGAGTTACATAGTCACATACGAACATTGTTTGGAATGCAAGAGTTAGAGTGTTTGGTTAGACTTATTTTCAAGGATTAAGTGTTCTTAGAAGAAGGAAAGTTACTTTTGATTTAAACAAAGTTTGGAAGGAAAATGGAAAGAGGTACTTTTAACAGTTTAAAAACTCTTTTAATGCCAATTTAGGAAAGCAATAGATTGGTGACATTTCAGAATGGGTGTGATGGATTTGGATTCGGAAGACAGAGAATTATGAAATTCTTGGAAATTGAATGAAAACTCCAAACGTGATTTTATCACATTCTTGGTAATTTGATTTCAAGCACTAAATAAATCCTATAGGCCTGAGAGTTTGTTGGTTTGAAGAGAAAATGGGAAGAGAGAAATGAGGATGAAAGAAAAAGAGTCGTACTTTTCTCTTGTTTGATAAGCAATGAAACGGGAGGGATACTTTTCTCCTCGTATAAGAAGAAAGGGGAAGGAAATTGGAACAATCTTGTTTTTCCATTCACCCATTCTTTTCTTATATTATACAGAGCATATTAGAGGGGTACCTTTGTTTTAAAGAAACTAACAAACCCTTCTTTCCTTCCCATTTCTCTCCTACCAAACATCACACAAAAATCTACCCTATTTCTCTATTATTTTTCTCTTTTATTTCCCTCTTCTCTATTACTTCCCTAAACCACCAAACAAAGGCTAAATGTGGATTAGGACTTGAGTCATGCTAGCAAAATCTCCAACTACTCAACAGTAAAACATGAGAACATTGTCTCTATAATTTCAGCTATAGAAAATTGAGGAATGCATTGAGATACTCACTTCGACGCTTCTTAGATACTGGATCGTGTTTTTGCACATGTAGCCTCAAAATGAGGAGCGCTACACACGCAGAAATTGCGACTGCACAGGCAATTGCTGCTACTATGATGCCAGCAAGAAATCCTTTGCTTATAGGAAATGGTGAATGGAGAGGAATATCTGTGACAGGACAAAAACCACAAAATGGGTGATATACACAAGCTTAATCTCCCAAATTAGCATAGTCCTTGGACATTCTATTAACATGTGCTTTGAAGTAGAATGGCACATGAAAGGCCTCCTTGTCCCCAGGCAAAGTATAGATTGTGGTAATAGTGTAGTACCTATAACCACTATCCAAAATAGTCAAGTTTCATCTAAGTGAAACCATTTCACTTTGGAAGGTACAACTTTTCTAAATTATCAAATTCTACTTATATTTTGGAATCTCTGCGTTTTCAGCCAATTTTTACATACTTAACTTGTCTGGTATATCTTTTTAGGAAAAATACATTATATTCAATTAAAAATAACTTCTTTTGTTTAATGACTCTTTTTTTTAGATAAAAAATAAAAAAAATTGAAACGCGACTCCTTTATGAGGGATGGAGGGAGTGTAATACGGCATAAAGTTGTAATTATATTAATAAAACCCTGAACGAATTTTTTTTAATTATATTAATAAAACCAAACCAAACAAACACAAAATAATTAATTAATAGAAAACAAGAAACCGGCAAGAAAATAAAGTGCCCGATGTCATGGAGGATAATGGTAAAGAGACTTTCACCTTCTTTATAATTTCCCACTAGATTGAAACCAAGAAGTTCATATGGTCCAAATAGATCACTATCAGGTATCAGCCATCCAGTGAACATACTCATTATTCGAAAGAGTTCACTCTTATTGAACTCATGTAAACTACTGCTGTCAATATAGGTTGGAAATAGCTTCAAGTTCATTTTTACCCGAGGGCCTTCTTCCCAAGTAAATTTATCAATGTCTAGCTGTGAAAAGTTCAGCATAAGTCCAGTTGTCAGGTAATCCTCAAACTCAATCTGGTGTGGCAGGAAGTCTCGAAATCCAGGGCTTTTTAGTCTATACTCCACTAGTAGAGGTAGGCCACAGAAGCAACTATTAGCAGGCGGGGCATATACATAGGGAGGGGGGCAACCCATGACGGGACAGGATGTGGAGTTGTTCATGTCCAAGTTATCATTGAAATTGTCATCATCAGAGCCACAGACATCAATTGTGTTTGCGTTTCTACACAAGGGGTTTCCATGGAATCTAAAGAATTTCAAATCAATAAATAAATAAATTAGAGGAAATCAATAGTAGAAAAATGGTGTGTCGTGTTGACGTGTAGTTTTATCATAAATATGTGGCCTTGTTTGGATTGGCTTCAGGTTTCCAGGAATGGTATTAGATGAACATGTTTGGATTAGGAAACCTGGAGGAATTTGGGAACTCCCAGTTTTGACCAGTGCACGCATGTGAGTGGTTCCTTGGAATTGGATAAATTCACAACTCCCATCCTCCCATACATGATTTTATCTAATTCCCAGATTCAATCCCAAGCACTAACCTGATGGTGATATTTGGTGGTATGACTAGACTTCCCGATATATTTGAGAGCAAATTGTTCTGAAAATCCCTGCAGTAACCAATAATAATATTATTAATTCAAATGATCTCAAGTTTTGAAACACTCCATTGACATCATGGACTTAAGAACACAAAAGAGAATGATAGCATAGTAAAACAATATTCACTTTACTGACTTCAGAGTAGTCAGATAGTAGCATTTCCATGATACTGAAATAACTCACTTCACGGCAATATAGCTTAAAGTGGAAATGTGATGAAGAAATGTTTTCAAGTTTTAGGCCTTACAAGATGAGTTTCTTAGTACCCTTGAGTTTCTTATTTTGCCAAAATTTGGATGGTACAGAACCCGCTAATGCATTGTTTTCAAGTGACCTGCAAAAAAAGATGACAGAATTAAATATAAATTCCCGTACACACAAAGCTTAATGGAAACGATAAAATAATCAACATCCTTTTACTTTCAGATCACAAAATTTCAAGAAATGAAAGATGAGAATTTCTTACAATCTTTCCAAATTAGGGAGGCTGGAAAAGTTTGTAGGTATAATTCCACTCAGATTGTTGTGTGATAGATCGCTGCAGTATGTAGAAAATAAATAGTAGGTTCAAAAGCAGTGTAGTTTGAGGTGATCCAGTAATAATTAGGAGATACCCAGTGGAGGGTTAAGGTGCTTACATGGTTGTGATATAGTCAGAGAGCTTATGTGTTGGTATGCTCCCTGCAAGCTTGTTGAAGCTAAGATCTCTGCAAGGTGATAATCATATATTTAACAGAAATGAACTCAGGTGTAGTTTGGTAGACCGAAACAATAGGAGATAGCAAAACTAATCAATTGATTATAAATTAATGATAATGGATTAGATCTAGTCCACCCATTTGCATCACCTAGAATCTATTCCTTTTTTAAACCATGGGATTGAATTTTAGAATCTTCAAAACCCTTCTGAACCATTTGATTTTTCACATCTATTCATGACATATTTTTCTTTTAGTATTTCTGCACTCCATGTGTCTGTCTAAAATAATCTGAAGTATCATTATATTCATAGTACTTAGCAGGGCCGGTCCTGAGAAAATGGAGGCTCTGTGCAATAACAAAATTTGGGTCTTCCTTTCTGACATAAATATTGATCGACAAACAGATGTTCTTAAAACATAGCTGCAGCAATTATAAATTTATTAAATATAAATAGCCTAATTAACTCATCAACTAATTACATTTAATTCTAAATAACAACCAAATTTTTAAATTTCATTATTTCATCAATTCATCATACATTATTACATTAGTAGAGTAATAGTACTACTACTAAAAATTTTATTTTGGGCCCTCGATTTTTTTGGGCCCTGTGCGGTCGCACACCCTAAACTCCCTCTGGGCCGGGGCCGGTACTTAGAAAATTGGTAATGTAGTGAAATAAAACATATTTTTAGTGTAAACGTGTACACTCTGCACTCCATACATGTGCATTTGATTAAAAAACATTTCATTACGCATTTTCTACTCATGGGATTAAAAGCCACATTCAGAAAGAAGTATTACACATTTGTTAATGAGACCATCATTGTAAGATATGATGAATTCATAAATACATGAGCAGACACCTTATGTTCACCAAAATACTCAAATCCATTGCATTCTTATCTTCACATTCAGATCCAGTTATGATGCACAAAACTTACATATATGTAAGGTTTTCTATGTTGCTCAGATCTGGTACTGGTCCTTGCAAGCTGCAGTTCCTGAGACTCCTGAGAAAGATAAGGGTGGGAAAGCCAAATGCTCTTGAATGAAGTTATTCTTAATAAACCATTCCACAATTGGAAAGGTAATATGCTAAGCCAAGGCACATACAGCTTCAACAGGTGAGATATCTTTCCATAGGAAACAGGTATCAGACTTCCTTCAAAGTTATTATTGTCTAGTTGACTGCAAGAAGAGAAAGAGATAACTCTTCAGAAAGACAAAAATATGATTCAACAATCTACATGCTACCATGAATACAAAGACATGTGCAACGGAGAACATTTTGGGTTATTTCCCTTTTATACATGTGTGATCTTTAAATATAACCATCCAGAGTAATATAAAAAGAATCCCTAAATAGTTAGGGAAAAAAAAGATATCTTACATTATGCGCAAATTTGGCATTTCAGCTAGTTCTGGTGGTAGGTATCCAGATAAGTTGTTATTATCAAGTAACCTGTACAATAACTTATTCTATTAAAGATAATCAAGAAGCATACAGTCAATGTGACAGAATACTCTGTCAAAAAGCAAATATACAAAGCAAGGAACTCTTAGGTAATGAGTTCCAGGTATTAGCGAAAAGTTCTCAAAAAAATGAGGGGGTAACTCAGATGTCTTTCTAAGCTGCTATCGAGCAAAAAATAATAATCAAATGGGCTGTTATAATGGTTTTTATTTAGAAACAATCTCCTCTTCATCCATGTCCTTGAGCGTTCTTCATCCTTGGAGATCAACTTGTGCAACAAAAGAAAAGGAAAGAACCCGGTAGAGAACTTACAAGTGAACAAGCATCGGAAGTCTAGAAAGCTCAGGTGGGATTTGTCCACTAATTGAATTGTTATTCATGTGGCTGTCAAGAAACAAAATCTAAATATTAATAAAGAAATGATATCAGCACATGTAAAAGGTAATTTGTTACAAGCAAAACTCCAGAGTGCTAACAAGGTGATATTTAATTGCATTTTAAGCCCCATACATGAACAGGGTCCCTTACAAGTGTTTTGTTCGGTTTAAATTTGCGAAAGTTGCAGGCAAGGGCCCAGATATATGATTCTGGTCAATTTGTATCCTATCCAAGTTAGGAAGATGGCCAATCTCTTCAGGTAAGGAACCCGTCAGATTATTTCCATTCAGAAGCCTGGAACAAACGTTAAGAGTCCAAAAAATTATAAAATAACATGAATGATAAGAAGTATTAGGTGATGAGAAAGTTCAACTCACAATAATTTGAGTGACGTAATATTCCCTATCTCGTGCGGTATACTCCCGCCAATTGTGTTCCACATCACATCTCTGTCATAAGGACAAATAGAGATGAGTATATCAGTTCAACAAGGAGAGTAAGGAAACAAAAATATACAAAGAAATGATTGTAGTGAAAGCGTGAAACACGAATGATTCTATGATTTCTATCTAATACTCCTTCAGTATGTGAAGATTGCTGCACTGTCCTTGTAAGGAAATATTTTATTACTTGTTCCAGTTTCCTTTTTTGGTAAATATGAGCTTATCAAATAACAAAAGTGTTCCTAAATATTCTCCTTTTCTTATTTTTGAACTTCTGATACCTAACTTCTTCCTATATGCAATATCCTATATCCCTATCATTTTTAATCTTAAAACTCGTCAATAGTCTACTGGAGCAAGTTTTCAAATTCAGAGGGTCAGAGGGAGTCAAAGAAAGGCACATATGAGATATCTCAACTTACAGTATCTCCAAATAAGATAAGCGCCCCAGCTCAGGTGATAAACTTCCAGACAGGTTCATTTTCAGTAGTTGTCTGGTGCATGAGACAATGAAGATGCAATAATATTGACACCATTTATTAGAGCGCAGGGGAACAATGTCGGAGTTATACTTAACAAGTTATAAAATAATAAAATGCTAAAAACAAAATGCGGGACGGGAAAACTGAAAAACTTATGAAGAATATATCTGTTGTTCAATCTCCACACGAATTATGTGGTAGAAAAATGAATAAAAAATGTTCAAATCACATTTTAAACCATACAGTTCTCGCACATGAAGATAACCGTCCTTCTTTGTTGCATTATAGCATAATATACCAGTCCAATTTGAAGTGCATGGATCTCCCTTCTTCCAATTTCTGAGATTCTTATATGGGTCAACCAAACTTTCCTTGATGGAACGCAATGCTCCCACTGCACAAAACTAAAAATATTCACTGAACATTTCATATTTGTGTTGCGTAACTTAGTCTTGCTCATCAGATTTTAAAAAAAAAAACATTTTTCTAAACTATTACTCAAATAGAATATATGGACAAAAATTGACTGAAGTTACAGTGGGTATAGTGTGATGATCATTGCAGTGCAAAATTGAACATAGTCATGGTCATTAAAAGTTACTCTCTGAGACCCATATCAAGGTTTCGTTAGCAAAATGACACAATTTTTTAGGCAAGTAATTAAATAAAAAAGTTTGAGCACAAAACATTCGAGAGCGGAAGATTAGAAAAGGTAAATAACTAAAGTAAATAGTTGGGTGGGTTAAAAATTAATTGTGTAGAGTACTTGATGGATAGTGGTGTTATCTGGGTGTATTAGTTAAGAAGTAATGAAAAAGTTATCATTTAACACCTTCAATTTTTCACAAAAAGCAAGGAGAACTTTGTCACCTTGAGATGAGACGTTCAAAAAAGATAAGTGAGGCTCTTAAATTGGGGCCGAGAGTACTACTGCAATCAAAGTGTTCCTTTTTACTATCTTTATTTTAGTAATATATTAGTCATTTTATTTATTTTTGGGTAAAAATGTATTTGTTTGAAATTCTCCAAATGCAAAAAATAGAGAACATTTCCAAAGGATCTCATATATTCATTTCTCGTAGTTTATCCTTTTCAAAAGTCAAAACCCATTTTAATCTTCATTGACTTGAACAAAAACTTTTTTATATTACTCTTCTCTCAACATATGAATTGTTAAATGAAATAATGACCAATATATGAGTAAAAATGAAGATAGTAGACAAGTATGTTTTGACTTTTTACACACACTAATTATAACAATAAACTTCATCATTATCCTGTTCAATTTCACATTATAGTTACCATGGCAATATATATTCATTGTAACAGCATTGACATTTTTGTCCACAAAGAACATTTCAGGAATATTTTTGGAAAAACCCCTTGTTAATTATAGTAGTGAAATAGGAAAATTTTGCCTGTGTACACAAGACAGTTCTTTTGAAAAAGGCAAAAAAAAAATAGTTTTTTTGAAAGCTGTCTGTTTGGTGTTACAAAAAGGGCGTGTACACGCCTCGGCGTGTACATAAAGAACAATCATATAATTATATAAGCATAGTAAGCTAAAGAACTTAAACCCAACAATAGTCATACCTTCATCAGGATTGGTAAGTTGGCTGTTTCCTCTAGTAAGCAACAAAGCCCAATGGAACCACACAAAAAAGAAGCTTGCTCCAAACAAAGAGTTTCTTAAACTGGCCATTTCAGAGATGTCCAACTCTTCCAAATCTTCAAACTCAAAGTCTTACTGAATCATTGGCACCATGAAACTAAGAAATATTTGGGATTTAGATAGTCAACCTCTCATATACTGTGTATTAAGAAAAGTATGAAGGAAATAGGAAGGGAAAAACATTACTTATCAACAAGGGTGGAGCCAGGACTTAGTCGTAGGGGGGCCAAGAAGGAACACAAATAATAAAGAGAAAGTTCACTAAATAGGATTAAAACAAAATAAAGCACATAAAAGTATTATCGTTGTTTTATTCTCAGAATATGACTTATTCACTGCTATTTTGACAAAATTTAATCAAATTATTTTTAATAGGACTAAGTAAGATCTATTTGAGAAATAAAACTTATTTTTTGATATTTTTAATCATATATATGAAATTATTTCATGAGGTGCTTCCGGGTTAATTTTTTTGCTGAAATTTTTTGATAATGGTTTTCATGATGTGTAGATGATTTACACCTAATTTTAGTTTAAAATTCAATAGGGAAATCAATTAAACAAATTATTGAAAAACACTGCGCCAAAATATATATAAAAACGTGTTTTTTCATAATTTATTTAGTTGACTTACTGATTGAATTTCAAGCTGAAATTTGGTGTACATATCTACACTTCATGAAAAACATGGTTACAAAATTTCATCAAAATTGTTTACTCAAAAGCATCTCAAATAGAGGCTTCTATCAGGTAGTTCTGGCCCATTTTTTCCTGATTATTTCATATCTAATGCTAGTACTACTAAAAAGAAAAGTTTGGAGGGCCAAGGCCCTCTACCCCTATACCTACCTCTGTCGCTGCTAATCAACGGAAAAACAAAAAAAAAACTGGTTAAGAACCAGCAGTTTACTATAGCGGTTTGGTTTTCCAAATTTTGGAACCAGAACTACCTGTTTTATACTCCGTATATACTATATAATAAAAATAAATAAAAATATTGCTACTTGTAATACTAGTAGTACTAGTAGTAGTAATAATAATAATAATAATAATAATATTATTATTATTATTATTAGAGTAGTGGTACCAAAAAACATAGATAAATATATCCAATGTACTAATTTGTTTTTAATTTAAACAATTACTACTGTTCTTCTTATATACTCCGTAATTATTTGAAATATTTCCCTAAACTTTACACTCTCAATTTTAAGTTGTAAATTCTAAGAACAATAATTCATAATAGTAAAAAAACACTTCTTTATTATTTTGGGAACCCTTTAATTTAAATAATCTTATTAGTTATTCATTACTTACTCCATTTTCAAAACAAAGTTAACTAAATTATTAAATCTAAAAAAACTTTAAACCAGAAAACCCAGACAGTCCACTTTTTATTAGATTCCTACAACTCTTTCAAAGTAAAGTAAAATATCTAGAAGTATTATATTGAAAAGTCCATCAATCTAACTACCAGTATACGAATATACGAAAGAGTCTTGCGTTTGAAAAAGTTGTAGCATGCCTCCTTTTCAGTTGACTTGGTGTGATTATTATTCTCTACCCCATTAAACATTTGGAGGCAGATTTGTCTTACAAGTTACAACTTTCCAGGACAGGGCATTGTACTCTGATTCTATTACATTACATCTCTCCTTCTTAGCACCTATCCAAGCTCAATTTTCTTATATTTTTTCAATCTTGGACAATTAAGCATATTAGCAGCCCATTAATCTAGTACAGTTCCCAGTAAAGCTAAGAAGGAAAAAAACATAAAAAATCAATTCAGCAACTTACAGATGAGTATAGAACAGGGATGGTGACACAAAGAGTAGCCCGGCAGAATAAGGCGATGGGTCCAAGGAAGCAGAAAGATGTGGTTTGGCATAAAGTGAAATTTGTAATGTGGGAAAGATGGGTAGTTAGATATCAAATTCGTCATTATTGTTGCAATCGATAGAGATAAACTCAAATTGGAAAAAAGCTGCTTTCCGAACGGTTGTCAGTTGAGCGGTGTAAATAGAAATGGTCGGATGAAGTGACATGGGTTGTTCTTTTGTGTACAAGTCATTTTTAAAGTGAGACAAACAATTTCATACACATTTTTTTTTCAAGTTTTAGGGAGCTGGGACTATTTTCTTTAGAAACAATTACGAACTATATACTTATAACTAAAATAAAAATGGTTTACAATGTAACTAGTGATTAAAGTAGTAACGAAATAGTAACATATATTCAATTTTTAAATCGAAGTTGTAATGACACTACATTATAGTAACTTTTAATCATATTTATGTAAATAAGTTTTATTTTGGTAATATTTTTCAAAAAAAACATTTTTTTAAATAAATTGGTTGTTTACATAGACAACCAGATGTGAGTATTAGTGCAAAAATTAGATAGAATCAATTTGGACTGAATCTGGAATCACTAAAACTTTCCATCATTTGCAATGGAACCAAAGATTCATTATTTTTTTGTTTGAAAATATGATGGAATAAAGCAAAATGGCTCACTGAACTGTCTGCGCTTCTTTGTTATGAAGCAACAGTCAGTCCATGCAATTTGGACGCGATTTTCACTATGGGTCAACCGGAAACAGTCTCTATGTACTTTAGTACAGGGGTAAGACTGCATACATCTGACCCCCTCTTACCTCACCGTAGGTGGGAGCCTTTGTTGGGTAAATGAACATGAACTGGAATCACTAAAACAATTGGACCATAGTCTGGATCAAGATAATTTTGATCCAAGACCGGACCGGACCAAAGTCGGATTTTACTTGCATTTATGTTTAGATGTTTCATTTTTTTAAAAATAGTTTTGATTATTTAAACATTATTTTGTTAGCTTGAGATCCGTGATAATATTTTTATGTTACTTTATTTGTGTATGATGTTTAGATGTTTCAATTCTAATTTAATATTTTATATTAGAAATAGAAGATCCCCTAATGTGATCATTTTTTTGCCCTGATCCTCTAATATGATTATATTAACTCATTTCTTATATTTCTTATTTGAAAGATTAGATCAGTGAATGATTTAATTTATTAGCTTTACAAGTTTAATAAAAAAAATAGCTCAATTAATGATGTACTCCCTCCGTCCCGGAAAATTGTTCCCGCATTGACATGGAACGGAGTTTAAGAAAGTGGGAATAAAGTGGAAATGTATGGTCGTGGTTGAGTAAGAAAAAGGTAAATTAATTGTACCCACAAAAAACTTCCCAAAAGGGGAAAGTGGAACAATTTTTTGGGACGGCCCAAAAAGGAAATCGGGAACAATTTTCCGAGACCGAGGGAGTATGTATTATCATCAAAATAAGATAAAGTTCGTGAATAAAAAGCATCCACTTAGTCCTCCAAAAAAACATCCACTTAAGTTTTAATGTTTTAAGTTATAAAATCTCATTAATCTAAATATGTAAATAATGTGCAAATTGAACGAATGCCTAAAAATCTTTTTAGATTTTAATGTATTTATATATGTAGGTATTTATGTAATATTAATATAAATACATTTATGTGTAGTTGATAGCTAGCTAAATTGGGATAGCGTTAGTGATAAGCAGAGAGCTAAGAAGACAAAGCTAGTAAGTTAGAGAGAGAAATGCGGGTCATATTAATGATTTCTGAATCGTTACATCTGTGAAATGGGCGGTTATTTATACTAGCCCTAAATGCTAGGTGCATTAAATGCACATACACATGTAACATAGTCTATGACAGAGAGCTCTGATGTATGGCAAATCCGAGCACGAGACGGTAGTTGGACGCTGGACGGTGGCAGACTGAGGGTCCTTCGAGACGAGGTCGAGGGCTCACCCGAAGACGAGAATGTTCTGGATTGTTCTGCCGATAATCCATTTTGTGAGTCGTTGTGGGTCATGGCCCTTGGCAGCCCACCAGAGGTGTAGGCAGTTGCTTGTTTGTAGCGTTGGGTTTGTTGTAGCATAGTGTGATTTTGTGGACAAGGGTCTTGGGTCATATAATATCAATAATTAATATTTAAATTCCAGCCTTAATCAGTCCAGATTGAAATATTCGGGGTTGTGAGTTGGAGCAGAATTGCAAAACTCCTTGGAGTGAAAATCATTGTTACGATTAGGCAAAGATAAACGATAAATTAAGAGCAAGAACACAAGAATTTACGTGGCTCACACAATCGGAGTGATTGTGCTAGTCCACGGCGAACGAGGGAGAGAGGATGTATTATTATCGGCGTCAGGGTTTACAGATACACCAGAAGTGTTTAAATAGGTTTAAGAAAACCTAAACAATGATTAGAGCCGCAGGCCCAAAATTAAGCTCGTAATTAAAAAAAGTCTCGTATGCCCGATCGGGTGTAGCCTTGTACCCGATCGGGTATGTACTCCAGAATGCTGCCCGAGTCAGGAAATTCATCATATCCGATCGAGTAAACCCCTGCACTCGATCGGTTGTAAAATCCAGAGTGTTGCCCAGGTAAACCATCACGCATACTCGATCGAGTAAAGCCCTGTACTCGATCGAGTATAGAAATCAGTGAGTTACTCGAACAAAACCAACCTTATACCCGGTCAGGTAATCCAACATCCCCAGTCGGGTATATACTCCTGCATTCAAAACAAGGCTCCATCTTCAACAATCTCCCACTTGGAGTCTTGTTCAACAGTCATCTGCCATCCAAGAGCATGTATCCTCTGCAAAACCCTGATCTCTCTCTCGTTCACACCTTCTCATCAAGTATCTGGAAGGCCAATTGAAGCCATGCATAGCTTCAACTTCTCCGTTGTCACCACCTTGGTAAGCATGTCTGCTGGATTCTTCGTACCAAGGATCTTCTTCAAGTTTATGATACCGTTTTCAATCAACTCTCGGATGAAATGGTATCGCATCTTGATGTGTTTCGTTCTGCTGTGAAACACTGGATTCTTCGCGAGATGAATAACACTCTGGTTGTCACAGTATAGACCGCAATCCCCCTACTTCATGCCCAACTCCGAAAGAAAGTTCTTCAACCAAATCATCTCTTTGGCCGCTTCAACAAGGGCCATATACTCTGCTTCTGTGGTTGAAAGAGCCACACTCTTTTGTAGTCTGGACATCCAACTGATTGTTGTACCTCCAATTGTGAACACATAGCCCGTAGTGCTCTTCCCGGAATCATAACAGCCCCCCAAATCAGCATCGGCAAATCCTTCTAGAATTACACCATTTTTCTTGAAACAAAGGGCAGTTTCAGAGGTGCCTTTCAAGTAGCTTAACAGCCACTTGACTCCTTCCCAATGTTCCTTTCCTGGATTTGACATGAACCTGCTAACAACTCCCACTGCATGAGCAATGTCTAGCCTTGTTGATACCATTGCGTACATCAAACTGCCAACGGCTGATGCATAAGGGACTTTAGCCATTTCATTTTTCTCTTCATTGGTCTTTGGAGACTGCTGCTTGGAGAGTTTCAACTGACTCCCTAACGGTGAACTCCTTGGTTTGGCATCCGTCATTCTGAACTTCTCAAGGACTTTCTGAATGTACTTCTGCTGTGAAAGCTTTAAAGTACCTTCCACCTTGTCTCTGACTATGCTCATCCCAAGAATCTGTCTCGCCTCCCCTAAATCCTTCATCTCAAATTCTTCAGACAACTTCTTCTTGAGCTTGTTGATCTCCTGCATGTTTGATCCAGCCACCAACATGTCATCAACATAAAAAAGAAGAATAATGTATGATGACTTGAATTTCTTCAAGTAACAGCAATGGTCCATCTTGCATCTAGTGTACCCATTCCGCTGCATAAAACTGTCAAACTTCAAGTACCACTGCCTAGGAGCTTGCTTCAGTCCGTATAGACTTTTCTTGAGTTTGCACACCAACTTCTCCTTCCCACTCGCTGAGAAACCTACTGGTTGAGTCATGTAGATGTCTTCTTCAAGGTTTCCATGGAGAAAAGCAGTCTTCACATCCAGCTGCTCCAAATGCAAGTCTTCAGCGGCCACGATACCAAGAATCAACCTAATAGTTGTCACATTCACAACCGGGGAGAAGATTTCATTGTAATCAACCCCTTTATTCTGTTGAAACCCTTTGACAACTAACCTTGCCTTGTATCTTTTGCTGTCATCTGCTTCATCTTTGATTCTGAACACCCACTTGTTCTCCAAAGCTTTCTTTCCCGGTGGTAGCTTGACTAAGGACCAAGTTTGGTTCTTGTCAAGTGAGTCTAACTCATCCTCCATGGTCTTCTTCCAATGTATGGAATCTTTCATGGTCAGCGCCTCTGAGTAAGATTCTGGATCTCCATTCTCAGTCAGCAATAGGTAATTTGCTGAAGGAGAATATCTGTTAGGAGGTCTTCTGTTTCTGGTGGACTGTCTAATGTGAGGAGTAGCTGCTTCTGAACTCCCACTATCTTCATCACTCCCACTATCTTCAGAAATTCCTGTATCTCCTGAGCTTCCACTGCTCCCTGAGCCTCCAGCCGTCTCATCACAACCAACAGGTTGTGCTAGGTCATCTTCAGTCATCCCATCAAACACCACTTGTTGTTTGATTTCTGGTTGTTTGCCTTTGCTCGTATCTGCTACAAGACCATCTTTATATAATACATTCTCGTTGAAAGTGACATCTCTACTCCTGATAACCTTCTTGCTGTGGTTGTCCCAGAACCTGTAACCCATGTCATCCAGCCTGTACCCAATAAAGATACATTTCTTTGCCTTTGCCTCGAGCTTGTCAACATCTGCATCTCTAACTTTGACATAAGAAATACAACCAACAACTTTCAAGTGATTAAGAGATACCTCTCGACTTTTCCATTCCTCTTCTGGAATTTTGAAGCCTATGGGAGATGAGGGTCCTCTTTTGATCAAGTATGCTGCTGTGTTCACCGCATCGGCCCAGAACATTTTGGGAAGTCCTGCATGCAATCTCATGCTCCTGGCTCTCTCATTTAGTGTTCTGTTCATCCTCTCTGCAACACCATTTTGCTGTGGTGTTTCTGGAACCGTCTTCAGCATTCCGATCCCCTGTTCAGCACAATACTCTACAAACTATGTGCTACTGTACTCGCCCCCATTATCACTCTTTAAACACTTAATCTTGAGATTTGTTTCATTCTCAACTGCAGCTTTGAACCTTTTAAAAGTGTCAAAGACATCAGATTTATTCTTAAGAAAATAAACCCATACCTTCCGTGTAGAGTCATCAATGAATGTAACATAGTACCAGGAACCTCCAAACGAAGAGACCTTTGTGGGTCCGTAGACATCTGAATGAATCAACTCCAGCCGCTCAGTCTTGGGTTGTTGTCATGTCTTCACAAAGGTTACCCTCTTTTGTTTGCCAAGAACGCATGGTTCACAAAAGCTCAACTTTGAATTCTTCAAATATGGGATTTTGCCCTTTGAAGACAGCATCTTCATTCCGTTTTCACTTATGTGCGTAAGTCTTTGGTGCCACAAAGTAGAGACCCCTGTATCTTCAACTGCTGCGTTTGCTCCATCTGTGGACACTTCAACCATGTACAGTGTACCATGCTTCTGTCCACGAGCAATGACCAGCTTTCCCTTTGTCACCTTACATTGCTTGTTGCCAAAACTAACGTTATGGCCTTCCTCATCAAACTGTCCAACTGAGATCAACATCTTCTTCAGGTCTAGAATATACCTCACATCTTTCAGTCTCCAGGTTGTACCCAAAGTGGTACTGAGATCAACATCCCCAATACCTGTGATCTCCAGAGATTTGTCATCCGCCAAATGAACTCTTCCGTTGTAGGGCCTAAAAATTTTCATTAAATCCCTGCAATGACAAGCATGAAACGACGCACCTGAATCCATGATCCAGGACTCAATTGAATTTTCAACGCTGCAAATTAGAACATCTGCATAATCCTTTGCCACGTTCACCTCCTTCTTGCCTTTGTCTGCAGGGGCTTTTGGGCACTGATTTCTGAAGTGTCCATTCTCCTTGCAATTCCAACAATTGATGTCTTTCCTGTTCTTGGATTGACCTCTCTTTCTCGACTTTGATCTTCCTTTCTTGTTACCCCCTCTAGTGGATTTTCTGCCCCTATCTTCAGTACTCAACAAACTGTTGGAGCTATCCCCCGAACTCCTCCTCCGGATATCCTCACCAAGGATTAAGTCACGAATACGTTCAAAGGTAAGCTTAGTGGTTCCAGACGAACTGCTAACTGCTGTGACTGTACCGGACCAACTATCGGGCAAAGATGATAACAAAAGTAATGCTTGAACTTCATCATCGAATTTAATCTCAACCGAGCCTAACCTGGATATGATTGAATTAAACTCGTTGATGTGATCTGTCACGGATGCACCTTCCTTCATCCTTGTGTTCACCAACTGTCTGATTAAGAAAACCTTGTTGGCCGCTGAGGGTTTCTCATACATGTTGGATAATGCCTTGAGTAGTCCAAACGTTGTCTTCTCGTTGACGATGTTGTAAGCAACGTTTTTCGCCAATGACAACCTCACCACTCCAAGGGCCTGTCGATCCAACAAGTTCCACTCCGCCTCCGCCATCGATTCTGGTTTGTTCTCAGACAAGGGTAGATGAAGCTTCTTCTGGTAGAGATAATCCTCGATCTGCATCTTCCAGAAAGCGAAATCTTGACCATCAAATTTATCGATCTTAACCTTCCCTTCGTCAGCCATAGCTCTGATACCAATTGTTACGATTAGGCAAAGATAAACGATAAATTAAGAGCAAGAACACAAGAATTTACGTGGTTCACACAATCGGAGTGATTGTGCTAGTCCACGGCGAATGAGGGAGAGAGGATGTATTATTATCGGCGTCAGGGTTTACAGATACATCAGAAGTGTTTAAATAGGTTTAAGAAAACCTAAACAATGATTTGAGCCGCAGGCCCAAAATTAAGCTCGTAATTAAAAAAAAGTCTCGTATGCCCGATCGGGTGTAGCCTTGTACCCGATCGGGTATGTACTCCAGAATGCTGCCCGAGTCAGGAAATTCATCATATCCGATCGAGTAAACCCCTGCACTCGATCGGTTGTAAAATCCAGAGTGTTGCCCAGGTAAACCATCACGCATACTCGATCGAGTAAAGCCCTGTACTCGATTGAGTATAGAAACCAGTGAGTTACTCGAACAAAACCAACCTTATTCCCGGTCGGGTAATCCAACATACCCGGTCGGGTATATACTCCTGCATTCAAAACAAGGCTCCATCTCCAACAATCGGATCAATATGTAACCGATCTGGGTCCGATCTCATCTGAGTGATCCAGTTTGGTTCGGTTTTTCAGACTTGATCGTGTGAATTATGTTCAGTCCTGCAGACAACTAAACGGTATGTGCAAACATATCTTCGTGCTATCATATGGTGAATATGGGAGAGGAAAAGGAGGGTTAAACTTTATGGAAATAAGCAAGCTGGAAAAGTAGAAAGGTGATGGCGTCAGTTGGATGCAGCATCATTTTATAAAAAATGTGAAATTATGTACAACTTTGACAAATAATATATTTAATTCAATATTATTAAAATTTAAAAATTAATATTTTGATAAAATGAGAGAGGTTTAACGATAATTTTCAGAAATTGAATTTATAACACATCAATAAATAAAATGTAGTAGAAGTAGACCATATGAATAGTGTAAAAACGAATATGTTGTCTATTTAAGAAGGGATGTAGTATTAAATTGTTTTTTGTAATTCTCTAGGAATTTTTTTCTTTAGAAAAAAACTTTTTGCAAAACCAAATAATTTGAACAAAACTATTCAAAGGGTATCTTTTTACATTGGAATATTTATCTTTTGAAGGTATAATTATTTCTCAAAAGGATGAGTTTAAAGTATTTATAAAAACAAATGTTGGAATTTATTTGACGGGGTGAATACATTATTTCACATTAACCGAATGCATATTTAGATTTATTGAGGAAGTGGTTTGCAAGCAGCATTCTAAAAGGCATTCTCAGGGTAATAGGCCAGTGTAGAATCTGCCTAATATCCCGTGAAGAAATGGAACTCGAATCTGCTTAGACCCAAAGCCCGCTCACTCAGGCGCTCAACCCAATTCGGCGGCATGCACCGCGTGACACCACTTCCCAGCATCATTTAAACTAGCAATAACGAAGGCCTCAGTCGGCATGCTCAATATTGTTGGCGGGAAAGCAAGGGTTTTGGCGAGAAATGTATTAAAAGCACCAGATATGCAAGATTTGGTGGTTGAGAGATTAGGCACCCATAATACTCCACATCATCATTACCACCTAACCCATGGTAGTATAAATAGTACTACCTCCGTCCCGGTAGACTTTGCCAAGTGCAAGTTATGTGAGAAATAAGAATAGTAAAAACTGTGTGGTTGAAATTTGTGCAAAAGAGAAAGAAATGTGCAGAACCACAAATTAGTTGCTTTAATAGGAAAATGACAAAGTTTTTTGGGACAAGTAAAAAATGATAGTTGACAAAGTCCAATGGGACGGAGGGAGTAACATTTATTTAATTGTTAGTGGTTGGCAACTTGTACTCTCTGGTTTTAGCTCTCTATTCTTCTGTAATCACAGCTTAAGATAGACGTTCGGCCCAGGGGCGGAGCCAGGACACTGGGCCGGTACAAAGAATATTTTTGAAAAAAATTTACACAGAATTTTTTACACTAAAAATTTAAACACTTTTTAAAATTTGGGCTGGGCCAGGGCCAGGGGTGGCCACCCCCTAGCTACGCCCCTGGTTCGGCCCTTGACCCAGTAGGATGTGCTGTAATTGTTCTTAATTGCTTAATAGAACTCGGTCCACTTATTGTCTTTCTTCCTTCTTGCTAAATACTTATGTCTTCGAACTGTTAACTAACCCATAAAATATAATCAATCCATCAACTATCCAACGAAAGTCCAAGGGAAAGTGTTGGGCTCATGGACCTAGAAAAATAAACCTGAACAGGCGTCAAAAGGTGCACCTAGGCATGAGACTGAAAAAAACACTGTATATAGTAAAAAGGTATGGAAAAGATTATAACTAAAGAGTTGGCCTCCAAAAAGGCGTCAAAAGGCGCACCTCGATCCACTTATTGTCTTTTTTCCTTCTTGCTAAATACTCATGTCTTCGGGCTCGTTTTTTGGGCTAGACCAGGCCGGTCCTGGTCCGGTCCCGGGCTCGATTGCTCTATTTTTTTAATTTATTGCCCAATCCCGTGCGTCTTGGCCCGGTCCCGACCCGGTATTGTTTAGATCCGACCTGGCCCACTCTCAGTACAAACTCGGGCCAGTATCGGGCCTAAAATTTTTAGGCCTGAGCCTGTCCAAGCCCGACCCGGTCCCAGTCCATCCCTAGATATACATAGACGAAGACGAGTATAAAGTAAAAACTCAAGATTCTTTGTAATTAATGACATTGTCCGTCGTCACCCTTAAGTAATCAATGGCAATCCGTTAAGAATTGTCTCTACGACTCTACACGATGGGTGGAGAGAGTTGCCACGAGAGAGTTGCTAACTGAAAGGTGTGCTAAAGTACCACAAAAATGTTCCTATTATTAATATAATCTTCAATTTTTAAATAACCCACTTTTTTCCTATAATAATATCTTAAAATTTACTGCACTTTCCTTGTTTGAAAGTATTTAAAAGTTTGTTACACTTTTTCTTATTGGGAAATTTTTCCTTAAAAAATACTCAATTACCATGCCTTTACTATTCTACTTTTTATCTTCTCTTTCATGTTAACGTTTGCCTTATTCAACTACATATATAGGCCACAGTGGTCGTCTCTCTAGGGCTTTGCAGCCGCTAGAGTTTGTTTTTCCGTTTTCGACTTTCATCGAAGAACGGCGCATAGGAGGCCGTAGAAGTCTTCAGCGATTGTGGCTTGCTGCGGGTGGGTGATTCCCTCGTAGATCCAGAGGAAGAAAGAAGAAGGGTTGCTTGGTGGCTGCCTTTGTCTTCGGCCGAAACACACAGAGGGCAGAAATCGAATCCGAAGCGGTTTTTCAATGGATGATATAGTGAATAACTATAAGAAGATGGCTATTGCCTATTGGTGAGGAAGACTATGAACTCAATTTTGATGACGAGGAAGCCGGAGAGGCTGATGCAGCCGAGGAAAGAATGGAGTTTCCGATCAAAATAACAAAAGGTTTACAACTTCGATTGCTATTTCATTTCCGGTCAAATTTTCAAACTCTATCTGATTGCTATTTTATTAATGTAAGCCCCCTTCGATAAAAAAAAACTTCTCTTTCATGTTTTTCCACCTTCTCTTCTATTTTTTTTACACTATTCATTACCCCTGCAATGAGGGCCCTACTATTTTCATCCTTAAATAATGTGCCCTAACATACTGTAGTGAACTTTTAATACGGAGGGAGCATGTGGAATTTTCTTCTATACATGCTTCCATACAATTTTCTTCTATTTTGTCTATGTGCATAAACAATTCGTACAAAAAAATGTCTAATGACAATTTAGGCTTTTATACACGTCCAAACGTGTATACGAAGCATGGTGATAAGTATATACGGCCTCTGTGTCATTTCAATTATCAAAATACTCCCTCCGTCCCTAATCTTTCTCCCATTTCGGCTAGGCACATTATTTAAGAAAGTGGGTTTTGTGTGGTGGAGAGTTGTGTAGAGGAGAGAGAAATGTGTAAGAATGTGTAAGAATGGTTGTGAACCACAAATTCTTTGCCAAAAAGGGAAGAGGAGATAATTTTGGGACGGACGAAAAAGTAAAGTTTGAAGATAATTCAGGAACGGAGGGTGTAGGTTTTTCACATAATTCAAGATAATGTTATAGGTTTGTGCACACTTAGCAAATAGTAGGTGTTGGTAAAAATAAATGGACGATCATAGACTTTGTAGGAAAGCTACGGCATAATACTTAAGATATGATGTCAGAAATAGCATGTCTTGTTATTGAAGTTCAGTTGTTTTTATAGGCATTACAAAGTTGTAACCACTATTAATCATAATGGGATAATGGCGTATTAACAATGAAATTAATACGTACTCCCTCTGTCCCAATTTGTTTTGCAAAATTTCTTATTTTGGTTGTTCCAAAATGATTTTCCACTTTCTATTTTAAGTATGTAAATAAGAGTATAGTGACAAATTTACTCTTACTTTTACTTTTTCCCGTCAACTTAAAGACATCTACTTTTAGGATGAAGGACAAAAGTGTAAAAAGCAAGCATCATTTACTGTCATTCCTTAATTCTTGTGCGGGTCAAAGTTTGCAATTCAATTGTGTACAAAGAGAGTAGTATTTTCATGTCTACCTATCTAGTAGGTAGGTCGGACTTCTTGAGTTCCATCCTTGTTGGGCAGGTAGGTCAACTCTCTGGCAGGCTCATGAATGACTCCCAGACATGCTAGTGGATGACTTTCTACTGTGCTAGTAACTCGGCTCTCCGCCAGGCTCATGAATGACTCCTAGAGCAATATTTAGAGCGGTAATATTCAATACAATCAATCCAAGTTTACATGCTTAACACAATAACACATACGGAGTACTATCCTCCATTCCTCCGTTCTTTAATTCTTGTAACAGTTTGACTTTCACGTTTGTCAAAGCACAACTTTGACTGTAATTATATTTAATTATGTATTAGCAAACATTATAAAAAGTTGATATTTTGGAAATTCACATTGATGGGAATTCAACGACATTTTACACATAATAATTTGATTATGTATATTAGTAGGAAATCGTGGTCAAAGTAAGGTATGTGAATAGTGCAAAAATCACAATGTTGCAAGAATTAAAGAACGGAGGAAGTATACAAGAGTAGTAAACTAACTAAGAGGATGAAACATCACCTCCAACTAACTACACAAATAAAAGTAGAGATAATAAATAGAGAAAAGGGGCAAATAAACCCACGTACTAACCAAAAAAAGTCAAGTAAGCCCTTAAATAGGAGGTTCTGTCCAGCCGTCGCCATTTGGGGCAGTTCCCGGTGTAATTTCTTGATGAACTTTTTTGAGCATCTTATTCGTTAAGTCTAGTTTACTCATACCAAATTTCAGCTAAAACTTCAATCGGGAATGCATTCAAATGCGTAGTTATCTTCAAGAATTAATTTGAATGCCTTCCCGATTGAATTGTTAGATGAAATTTGGTATGAGTAAACTAGACTTAATGAATAAGATGCTCAAAAAATTCTACCAGGAACCACCCCAAATGACAACAGCCGGACAAAGCCTCCTAAATAAGGGCTTATTTGACCTTTTTGGTTAGTACGTGGGCTTATTTGCCGCTTTTCTCTAATAAATAAAGAACATATGTTCATAACATAATAATTAAATAAAGATGACTAGTATGATGCCGTTTGGCAACACTGTTTTTCGGTCAAACACGTAACTTTTGCTTTCGCGCGCTAAATTGTGTAATAAGCAGAAAAAGTAAGGCTGAAGTTACTTTTTTGGTTGTATTGGCTGAAGTTACTGTAGATGACCATTTTAGCTATTTTACATATAATTTTTTCTTTATTTTATTAATAGAATATATTTTTAAAATAATTTTTTTCTTAAATCAGCAAAATCAGCCAATGCAGTCACTTCAGCCAGATCTTCATAAATTTCAGCAAAATCAGCCAAATCAGCCGATTTTCATGCTACCGAACGGACTCTATATATCATTGTTTTAAAAGTCAGACTAGGCGGGTGACTAGGCGCCGCCTAGTCGCTAGTCAATCTCCTAGTACCCGGGATTACTGTGAAACCGGGCATGTAAGCCAGACAGTCGAGTGACTCGACTTTTCAGGCGCCTAGAGAGCCTAGTCGCCGATTAGTCGGCCTAGGCGCTAGGCGGCTCCCTGCCGTCTGACTAGGTCCTACCAATTTTTAGAACATTAGCATATACTCCACTATGTATTAAGTTATAATATATAATATGGGATCGATTTATCCTTATAAAATCGATCTTTCCTTCATAAAGTATAGATTATATGTGTGTGATTGATATGCAGATCTCACGGTATAGTTTAGCATGAAATGTTGAACATATTTGAATAGTTTATGGAATATTATTCTCATTCAAGTCATTAGTACATACATCTATAACCTCTATGTATGCATGTCTAAATACTAAATTACCTACTAACTTAAAGCTACTATTCCAGTCGTACTAAGCCTAGCTATTAAGTACGTAGTACAATTCAACTGTAGTAAAAACTTCCATGCAAGAAAGATACTCCGTAGCAGTTACTATTCATGCAAAACAGGAAATCTAGCTTCCCAACTACACATCTTTTTTCACACAACCATCTTTTCATGGTTTTGTGACTTCTGATCAAACTTTTAAATAACCGACTATCTCCTTATGCTCTTTTATCTTTGTTTTCAATTTTATTATTTAAACTAATACATTTATAAACACACAAACGCTCTTTTCATTGAACTTTGGGGTTTAAATATTCTTATATAAATCATCCCACCATTTTCTGTGTTCACTTATAATAAAGGCCAGTCAACAACAAATTTTACTAACCTTGATGTTAATTAGCAAGCTTATTATAGCCTATTGATTTTATTGATTGGTGGGTGTAATGATATAAGAAGAATGCAGAGGAGCAATGGAACAACCTCAGCGGCATGTGCCTCATGCAAGCACCAACGTAAGAAGTGCACGGAGAAGTGTGTGCTGGCACCGTTCTTCCCGGCAGAAAAGAGCCTGGAATTTCAGGCGGTGCACAAGGTTTTCGGGGTGAGCAACGTGACGAAGATGGTGAAGAATGTGAGCGAGGCAGAGCGGCAGCCGGCGGTGGAGTCGCTGGTGTGGGAGGCGGTTTGCCGGCAGAATGATCCGGTGTTAGGGTGCTTTGGGGAGTACAGAAGGGTGTGTGAGGAACTGAAGATGTACAAGAGTGGTCAATATGAGTCAACGACCACAAACAGGGTCATAGGGTGGAATTATAACAACAATAATACTACGAATGGGAATTCAATTGTGGGATATAATAATTATAGTATGAATCATCATCATGCTCATAATAATAATTTTCAAAAGTTAAGGAGGGATACTAAGAACAGCACGCCTGTTATCTTGCCCCGCCAACTTCCCATCAACGGTTTCAATCAGCAATATTTTATCACAGGTAAGCCAGGTATAATATGACACTAATTTACAAGCTTGATAGCAATACTTCTTATTTAGAGAATAAATATATAATACTCATATTGTCAAACGTTTTTACTCATATTTCGAGAATTTTGTTGTAAGAAATTGCTAAGTTTGTAAATCAATGACTAAGTTTATAATAAGAGCGGACCAAATTTATAAATATTAGGAAGTAAGAAGTACTAATTAGTTTTTTTTTTTACTTTCAAAATAATACGTATGAGTCATATTATTTTAAAAGGCATGTATTTTAACAGTGGTTCTAACTGAGATTCGTGTTTAAGAACGTGGCATATAATGAGCTAAATATGTATAGATTCGTAGAATGTAATAACAAATTAAAAATTTGAAAATTTTCCAACGATTCAAGACGTAGTCTTATCTTCAAAAATAGACACATATGTCCATTTCCTTAGGTCATAATAAGCTATACTCCGTAATAAACAAAAGAAAAGTATAGAGCATACATAGCAGCAAGCCAAATAAGGAAGTTTTGAATCGAACGAAACCATGAAAGTTAAAATCAAAGCTACTACTAGCATATGCCCTTATTAATTTGATTTAGTTTGTAGCTTTTTCATCAACCTAGAGATGACGTACTTTAGCTAGCTAGCATTATCATGAACATTTTGTATCTAACGATTTTATTTGTAATGTTTAGTAAAAATGGATTTAAAGTATATACATATGTACAAGAGAAGGTTGATACTCCGTATTAATTAGATCCACTGCACACAAATTTTCATTCCCAAATTTAGTACATAGTATGAGACAAAGATGGCGGGATATACAAAAAAGGGTAAATGGAACAAAAAGGGACAAACATAATGGGACAAATTGAGTAATAAACAACGATATAAAATTTTAGACTGCTCCCATTTAGACTACTAGTATTTTTTAGAATAAAACTCGAGTACTCTTAATTAGTTAGCAATATAGAAGATTGGTAATTCAATAATTCAATCAAATATAGGTAATTCAATAAAGTATTAAAATAGGAGGTTAGGAATACGCTATGAGCATAAAATTATCATTTTCAACAAAAGAAACTGCTTTTTAAAAAAAACTGAAGAAACTTTGCTATTACATTAAACTCTAGTTAAACACAAAACATTAACTGAAAACGTAGGAAGATTTATGTTTTTACTTGGACTAGTTTCAGTCCCGTATATAACTAAACCAGACTTAAATTGACTAAACTAGACCAAACCAAATTTTGAAAGTTGTAAAATGCTCATAGATCATAAATCTACCGGAAGATTGGATCAGATCAGACTTAAAAAGATCACATCGGACCAAACCGAAAAGTCCAAGTAGAAACATCCTTAATATCTATTAAGAATACAGTGTAGCTTATCATAATTTAAAAAGTTGTGCATATATATTTTTGATTGAAATACAATTCAATACTTTTTGGACTGTTGGAATCTTGGACGTAATAAATTAAAGTAATAAATATTTAAAGTTGTTTCTAATTTCACAGGGCAGTATAATCCACCAGATAGCAAGTCGATGGACAACAGTCTTTGGGATGGTGCCTCATAGAGTCATAGGATATATACATGTATGAAGAAAAGATACTACTCCGTATTTACTAGTCTGTTTGTTTTTCCACAATTTTATTTTATTCGTATGTGTATTTATTGTGTCTATCTTCCCCAATTTGTATGTTTGTACAAATTATGTTCTCACTTGCACGTACGGATGGAGTACATATATGTCATATGTGTGAGTGATGTAATTTATAACGTTCATAGGAGTATAATGAAAAAGTACCTTCCAGAGAAAAGTTACACTGTTGCATACTTGCATTTATCATACTCCGTACTACGTATTTATGAAAGAAAAGATCAAAAAAGATCAAATTAAACCTGAAACCTAACTCAGCTCTTAACATAGCACCAATGTCTTTCATTTTGTAAGATAAAACTCATCCACTCATCAAATAAACCAAAGTAATAATTCTTTGTGTGGATGCGGATGAATTCTATTTTCAGAAAAAACAATGTAAAACCAAAGTGTTAGATACAAGGAGTATATTTTAGTCCCCACTCCCCTTCTTAAAGGAAAAATGGTATTAAAAAGATTAATATATTGGCCATATTTTAACCGTCCATTTGGATAGAGTGCAATTACACAAACTCACTAATTAAATACGGAGTATATATTTAGGAAAATAAATCTATGTAGTGAACCCAGATGAACATACATTTTGTCTTATAGTTACTCCCTCTGTTCGTTGAAAGCTAAGGTTCTCACTTTCCTTATTTGGAGTATTCCATTTAAAGGTTTTCATTTCATTTTAGGAAATAATAATTTACTCTCTTTGATTACACATTTACTCAAATTTCTCTTTTCTACTCATTACATGTCAAGTCTCACAATGCTTCATCCCTCAACTTATCTCCCTTTAATTACTTTCACTTTACGGAGTATATGTTGACTTTTTCTAAGTTTTCTCTTTCCTCTCATTTTTACCAAAATTACTTTATTTAACCACTTGTCTAAAAAATCATGCCATGTACTCACGGGAACCTCCCAACGAGACAGAGGTTGTATTAGATTAGACTAACCGAAGTGAATGCATTGTTTGGATGGAAGTTAATCGAGGTTAACTTAGTTCTCTGTAAAATCAGGTTCTTGTCAAAAACATGAAACAAACGAGGTGATCCTAAAATTAAACCTCAAACATAACGTACAAAATTAGGTACAACCGTTGGATTACGTATTGGAAAAATGTGTGAAAAATTGCATTAAATGGTAATTTTGGGGCAATTTTTTGAGTGGGGTCCACTTCCGATTTGAGTCAGGTCAAAGTGGTTTCGGATTGTCCTTGTTAAGGGCTACAATTCGATATATGGTACGCTCAAAACGGATAACAGGTGAATGAGAAATCGCTTTTCGAAGTTTACCCGTTAGAATGGAAAAACTGGGAAAAGGATGGGTTTCTAGTGTGTTATTTCCCACACCGGAAAACCCAAGGGATTTGCAACCCTTTATAAAGGACTCCCTCCTTAAGGAATTAAGATTCTTAAGGGTAAAGACTCTCTCCACGCGCGCAGGGGGGGTGCAAATCAAATCTCGAAATCGGAGAAGAAAAACTGCGACTTGCGTGCGCGGGCAACCTGCGGACACGAATGTCGTCCAAAAATCTATCTCTCAAGAGATACTGTTAATTTTTGTTTTCTTCCCGAAACGTGACTGGTGTTCTGGTGACTCCGGCCAGAAGCCCTCATAGGAGTTCTGATGGCTTCGGACAGAACACCTTACGAGGTGTTCTGTTGGGAGGTCTTCTGGTCGCGTTCTGAACCGTTACAGCAATAAATGCCCAACGTTCTTATCTTTTAATGCAGCGTTAAATGGACAGTTCGTGGACGATTCAATGCCCAATGGACTGGTCATTGATGCCCAACATTCAGGTCCATTAATTCACCATTTACACACAACAAATCCTCCTATATAATGGCTGGCAGGTGGTTTGCAACAACACACGAATTCATACACTCCATGCACGTTTTGCACCTTTAAATTAAAACACACTGCTAGCAATCTGAAAATTCCCTAAGTGTTCATATTGTGTTCTCGTTCGCTGGAACTCTTGTTTGTGTGCTCAAACACTAGTTCGTAGTCATCGTATCCTGGGAAACGATTGTTACAACGCTCCTAGCACCGTGGAAGGCAACAAATACGTTTTAAGGACATCGTGCGTAGCACGAGCTTTGACTAATTCTGCTTCATCTCCTTTCTTGTTTTTCTTAGTCATTTTATTTAATTAATTTATCTTAATTAATTTTCTTTATTTTCCGAAACACAAGTACCTATGTAGCACCATGTACACATAACTTGTCTGTCACACTTTAATACTAGGAAAAACAAGTTTTATTTAATCAACGTTACTGTTTTCATAATTTACTATATTAGTTGGTAGTACCTATGTAGCACTGATACCGGTACGCGGAAACGGGTACGGGGATACGTCAAAACAAAAAAAAAAACAAAAAAAAAGCAAGATACGGATACGGTGCCATAATTATAAATATTAAAAGTTATTGGGATGTATTTACAAATATTAAAAGTTATAAGGGTCTATTTATAAATATTAAAAATAGATTTTTTTAAAAAAATATATACAAGTATATATACATATAATATCCTATGATGTCTACTCATTCATTGCAGTGAAGCATTTTCCTTTTTCAAGATACTTAGTAATAAATTCATAATATTTCTCATATACACTAGTGCATCTTGAAATATAAATGTAGTCAATAAGTCATTAATTTAAAATGAGAAATAATTCAAACAACTACAATCTTGAAATTAAAAGTGCAAGTACCCAATTCGCAGTATGAGTTAATGACTTAATTCGGATATAGCCATATAGGCTCATTATTTGATTACCAAGTAAAATGTAGTTTTAGATTTTCATTTTTTTTAGAATTTTATTAAGTAAATTTTGAGATTTTTTTAAAAGTTGATACGGGTATCCGTCAGTATACGAGTATCGGAAACTTTCAAAAAAATACAAAAAAATGGAAACTTTTAAAAATTGCAGATACGGCCCGGGTACGTACGGTACGGGTATCCTAGAGTATCGGATACGGGAACGTATCGAATACGCCGATACGCTACCCTGGGGAAGTATCCGTACTTCATAGGTTGGTACAACTCAGCAGTTAATTGTTATCTTCTCTGCAATACTAAGGCCAAACATGGTCAAATGAAAGTTTTCGGACAAATTGAAGGTTTTAAGAGTCATTATTATGAACTCATCATTATGTATTATTATTAAGCATTTTCTTAATCAAACCTTGTATCGTGGAAGTTGCAATAACACAATTAATACCATAGATTTGATCATATGATGTTTGGGATAGATATTTTGGAACATATGAAGTACACACTTTAAATGATTAATCAATCATAACACTATGAATCATGGGCATGAGTATGCATATATGGGTACATAAAACAACATTTGCGAAACATATGGGATCATTTTAAGTGACTGGAAATACTCCCTACATGTGAATGATGTGATGTATGAAAAAAAGCAAGGCATCCAGAAAAGTTCTCTCAGCATCTTATCTTACCAATGAGGTACCTGGAAATTTCCTTCTGGTTGATGAGGGAGCCACTACGAATATTCACATGCATGAAAAAGTGCACCAACCAAACAAGCCTTAAGCATTATTCAGTCAATACCATGGATAAGTTTCACGACAGTACAAATCGGGGTTGCTGATATGTCGTGTAAAATCAGAGATTCTGCATCTGCAAGTATATATTGAGTTATCCATTGTGATATACCAATGATAGGCAACATGAGTGAAATCTTCCCCGCATTCACAAGAATATGGATTTCAATACTGTGTACTTCTTGGTTGTTATAATTATATAGAGATTTCATAGTCTACTGTCTACATATCACAGAAATAAATTAAAGAAATGAGTGAACAACAACATTCAAGCCTTAATCCCAAAAGAATTTGGGATCGACTAACATGAATCGATCTATGATATCAATGCGACAAAGAAGGTGGCACGATTATTAAGAAAAGTGGGTTTGTGTGGTTGATATTAAATTGATAAAGTAAGAACAAAGTAAGAATTGTTTAGAGCCACACAATCTTTACCAAATTTGGTAAGGGACAATCTTAGTGGGACTTCCCGAAAAGGTAAAATGGGACAATCTTAGCCGGACGGAGGGAGTATAAGATAACAATAACATAAGAATATAAGAGAGTTCGGCATTTGCCTCCGACTTCGGGTCGTCGTTCTTCCATTCGTATAGAAGTGTCACGCCGCCACCGCCGCCGCAGCAGCCATGGGTCGTATGCACAGTCGCGGTAAGGGTATCTCAGCTCCATGCCCCCCTTACAAGAGAACTCCTCCAGCTTGGCTCAAGGTCTCCGCGCAAGAAGTGGAAGAGAGCATATGCAAGTTTGCAAAAAAAGGTATAACACCTTCGTAGATCGGTGTTCTTCTGAGAGATTCACATGGAATTGCTCAAGTGAAGAGTGTCACAGGAAGCAAAATTCTCCGCATCCTCAAGGCACATGGTCTGGCTCCCGAGATACCAGAGGATCTGTACCATTTGATTAAGAAGGCTGTTGCAATCAGGAAGCATTTGGAGAGGAATAGGAAGGACAAAGACTCCAAGTTCCGTCTGATTCATCGCCTTGCGCGCTACTACAAGAAGACCAAGAAACTCCCCCCTGTTTGGAAATATGAGTCTACAACTGCCTGCACTTTGGTGGCCTAAACTGAAGGGGGCTTTAGGTTCTGAAACGATTAGAAGGAACCGGAGCTACTGTAGTTTACTTAAGGCTATGTTCATTTACAATTTGTTATTTTGACAAGCATCTTTTTCAGTTTGTCCTCGTTTTTTGGATTAATAAGAGATTTCTGTGTTACAAAGGAGCCAAATTTAATTCTGATGTATGAATGCATATTTACATGTTTTTGTGTCAGAAAAAATACGAGTAAAAGAAATGAGTGAACAGATATATAAAATCAATGTATTGATATTTCTTATTTTTTCCTCCCAATTTTAATACTCCGTATCTATATATTCCCTTTCCTATTTCCTTTTTCCCTTTCCTATTTCCCTTTCCCTGGTATTTTCAATAGATAGCTAGTCAAAAATTAATCTTTATTTAGCCCATTGCATATTTGGAATGGTCTTGAACTGGAAGTCTCTCGTGTTCTTTGAGCAATGAAAAGAATGGCTGATCTCCATGATGACATTGATTGTAATTGGAATTTTTTCTATGAAATGAAAGGAAAAATGATAATCCTTGTGTATTTCATCAGGGAGATTGAGGAAGGTTGTTGATTTAAGTTGCTTATTAGTTTCTCATAACTATTAATAAAGTGGTTGAAAAATTAAAAGTTGCGGTAGAAATTTGAGTATAATAAAGTGAAATGGTGTGGATCACATATTTTTTTTTAAAAAAAGAAATGTGACACTTATTTCAGGACAACCCACGGAGGAAAGTAAGACAAGTAAAATGGGGCGAAGGGAGTAGTTTTAACTTTTAACTTGCTTCATTTGGTGAAATCAATTTTGACAAATACTATATATACTATGAAAATGAAATGACTATATATACTTTTATGGGAAAACTGTCAAATAAGCCTCGTAGTATCATAAAAAAAGCCAATTAGTCTCTTGAATTTAAAAACACCTTATTAAGTCCACAAACTTTAGAAAAACACTCACATGTAAATTAGCATGTTAAGCTCCGATTACCCGGTTACTCTAATGACGTGGCTATTCACTTATTTATTTTTACTTTTTTTCTTTCTTCTTTCTCTCTCCTTTTCTTCTTCCACCCTACTTTGCTCCATCATTATCTTTCTTCTTCCAAGTGAGGAATTCCGGTGATAAGGGGAACAGTAGAACCGGCGATACAGAAGAGGGCGGCGAAGCTCTTCAGCTTCCTCACTATGCGACATTGTTGGAGCTGGCCTTTGTCTTCAACACGGCTCGTCTGCAAAGTTCTCTTCTTCGCAACCACCTTCTTGGTGCATCTGAAATGAATTAACTCGGGAAGGCGACCAAGGACAACAGGAACTAATGAGCTTGAACCTGGCGAAAGAAAGGAGAAGGGGATGTGGAAGTCGGAGATTGTGAAAGAAGAAAGAAGCAGGGGGAAAGGGGCTGAAGACGAAAGAAGTGGAGGGAGAGAAAGAAGCAGGGGCAAGAGAAAATAAGAGGAAATTACCAAAATGCGGGACTTTTTCGTCTGACAAGCCAAAATACGGGTGTCGGAATTGGGTGTTCCGACCAGGGGTAGCGTTAGGTTTATACTTCCTGTCGGAATTGACTGTTCCGACTAAACTCAACCATTTATTTTTTCCAACATTTATATATCCTACTATGGTAGCTAAAATCTGAAAAAAAAAACATTTTACCATGTCGGATGTGGAGAATCCGACTAGGGGATCCCAAAAATAATATTATTTCCTTTCGGAATTGCTAAATGCGACCAGGAGTACTATTTTTTATTTTTTTATTTTAAAAATTGTATATGCATCCGGCAATGAAATATAATGGAAAAACCATATGCTCCTATCAGAATTGGTACTTCCAATCAGACTAAAATCCAACATTGAACATGTTCCTTTTTAAACCACAAATTTTACATAACATTCATGCTCATTTATCCTATACAACCCATCCCACATCCTCAAATTTTTAATACAGAAAAAAAAACTTCTTCCTTTCTTAATATATTTCATATATACCACACCATATATACAAATGTCTAGTGAGAGTAATATTGTTATTATGGTTCATTGGAATGGTTCTACATTTCAAAAAGATGATAAAATAGAGTACTCCATACCTCCTAGGGCGGTACTATTCATCAGTGAAGATGATGATTTTACCAGTATACACGAGAGTGTTGTAAACCATGTTAGAAGTGAGGGATTTTCCGAAATTAAATTAATTCACGGAAAACTGCAAAAATATAAGATCTCCGTATATGTTGCTTCTAGGCTATGGCCCATTCACGATGAGAATACATGGACTCATTTTTTCCGGATCGCTAGAAATATAAATGAGTACGATGAGTTGCACATTTACGTGGAAGCTATACCGGCCCCGCCACAAAATTTGATGTTCTGTAATGGTATTGGCGTGTTGTAGGAGTTAGTTAGAGAAGAAACAGAATGTCAGGGAAGAGGAGAAAGAGTAGAGAGAGAAATAGAATTTAGGATAATATATTTTTCTGTCTATTTCCATACTTCCGATTACAATAAATATGTTTTCTGCCAAGCCCACTAATGGGTTAATTACATATTGATAAAATAGCCCAACAAATAATAGACCAGCCCATACTGATAAGACCAACCCTGCTTCCTTTACTTTTGCCGCTACATTTGTTCAAACTGTTTTCAATAGCCGTTCATGACATTACCCCTCCCTTCTTGAGATCCTTGTCCTCAAGGATATCCGGTACTTGTGCTGTGCTTACTGAGTTGAAGACTCCATCTTCGCCCACTATAGGGAGATCATTGGACACGATAGCCCGGGAACTAACGCAACTCTTCAGTAAGGAAACGTGGAAGACATGATGGATTCTTGCTTCCTCTGGTAAATCCAATCGGTAAGCAAATTTTCCAACTCGTTCAAGAACTGTATAGGGTCCATAATAACGTGCTGCCAGCTTTTGATTCCTTCTGTGATGCACGGACTTCTGTCTATAAGGTTGTAATTTCAGATACACCCTATCCCCCACCTTGAATTCTCTATCAACCCTGTGTTTATCAGCATAAAACTTCATCCTTTCCTGGGCCAATTTAAGGTTTCCCTTTAACTGTTGTTGTACCCTTTGCCTCTGTTTTAGGAGGTCCTTAACTTCAATGCTGGTCATGGCAGATGGAGTGGGTAATGACAGGGTGGGTGGAGAGTAACCATATAGGGCCTCAAAAGGGGTAGTTTTGAGGCTGGTATGGTAATTGGTGTTGTACCAATATTCTGCCATAGTTATCCAGTTGAACCATTGTTTAGGGTTTTGGTGAACCATTGCCCTCAAATAAGCTTCAAGGCACTGATTTAATCTCTCAGTCTGCCCATCAGACTGAGGGTGATAGGAAGAAGTGTAGCTCAGATTGGTTCCCATAAGCTTGAATAATTCTCTCCAAAATCCACTCAAGAATACCACATCCCTGTCAGTTAAAATGTCGAGGGGCTGACCATGCAGTTTAAATATATTATCCAAGAATGCCTTAGCCACTGTAGCTGCAGTATAGGGGTGTGATAGTGGAATGAAATGTCCAAACTTAGTCAACCTGTCCACAACCACCAGGATGACATTCTTTCCATGTGACTTAGGCAGCCCCTCTATGAAATCCATACTAACATGACTCCAAGCCTGCTCCGGAATGGGCAAGGGATGTAGCAGCCCAGGATAGGGCCCCCCATCAGGTTTAACCCTAGCACAAATTTCACATTCCTTGATCCACTGAGTGACATTCTCCTTCATTTTAGGCCAAAAAAAAGCCTTCTTTATCCTCATGAGTGTGCCTTGAACCCCAGAGTGTCCCCCTACAGCTGAGGAATGTAACTCCAGAAAAATAGTGTGTCTTAGAGTTGTTGATCCTCCCACAGTTACCCTGCCCAAATGCCTCACAATTCCATCTATGACCTCAAAATCTGGATTGGAATTGGGGTCTTCTTGCTTCTCTTTTATCAGTTTTAGAATGTAATCATCTTGGTGATAACTATCAATTACCTACTGCATCCATACTGGTTTGACAATGGAGAGAGTATAGCATTCCTCTCCAGCTTCTTCTTTCCTTGATAAGGCATCTGCAACTTTATTTTCTGTTCGCTTCTTGTATTGTATTTCATAGTCCAATCCCAGTAGTTTAGTAATCCACTTTTGTTGTAGTGGAGTGGTGATCTTCTGATCCAGCAAGTACTTCAGGGCTTGTTGATCTGTCTTGATTATGAATCTATTGCCTTGAAGGTAATTCCTCCACTTTTGCACTGCTAGCAAAACAGCTAGGAATTCCTTCTCATAAATGGAAAGCCCCAACTGTTTGAGACCCAACTTTTTGCTAAGGAAGGCAATAGGTCTTCCCTCCTGCATCAATACTGCTCCGATTCCTCCCCCACTAGCATCTGTCTCTAAAATGAAAGGTTTAGTAAAGTCTGGCAGAATTAGAACAGGGGTGGTAGTCATGGCAGCCTTAAGCTCCTTGAAAGCTTGGTCAGCCTCAAAATTCCACAAGAAGTTTCCCTTTTTAAGAAGAGAAGTCAAGGGTCTACTGATGATGCCATAACCCTTGACAAACTTCCTGTAGTAACCTGTCAAGCCCAGAAACCCTCTCAGTTCTTTAATGTTAGTAGGTGTGGGCCAACTCACCATGCTCTCAATCTTCTCAGGATCTGTGGCTACACCCTTCTCACTAATGATGTGTCCAAGGTAGGAAATAGATGTTTGCCCAAAGCTGCATTTACTTTTCTTGGCATAGAGTTGATTAAGCTTTAGCCTGGACAAGACTTCTCTAAGATCCTCCATATGTTGACTCCAGTTAGGACTATAGACCAAAATGTCATCAAAAAATACCAAAACAGTCTTTCTTAACAACTCTCTGAACACTTGATTCATTAGGGATTGGAATGTGGCTGGAGCATTACACAACCCAAAGGGCATGACTAGGAATTCATATTGGCCATTATGGGTCCTAAATGATGTCAAGTATCTGTGTTCAGGGGCCATTAGTATCTGAAAGTACCCTGAACGCAGATCAATCTTAGAGAAATAGGTAGCCCCCTTTAACTCATCTAGTAACTCATCAATAACTGGAATAGGGTAGTCATGCTTGATAGTAAGACTGTTCAAGTACCTGTAATCTATACACATCCTCCAACTGCCATCCTTTTTCTTTACTAATAATACTGGAGATGAAAAGGGGCTCTTGCTGGGTTGGATCTCTCCTGTCTGTAATAATTCTGCCACAATCCTCTCCAATTCAGCCTTTTGACTGTGAGAGACTCTATAGGGATACTGTTGTTTAGGTATGCTCTCAATCTTAAGTAATATCTGGTGTTCAATGCCTCTCTTTGGGGGCAAGGATTGGGGATCAGCAAAGACACTCTCAAACTCCTTCAATAATTGTTCCAGTTCTGCTGGGGCTTCATAATTAGTCTCCTTTCCCGTGATCCAGTATACTTCTTCCACCGCGCTGGGTACCTCTTCATGAGTCATTTTGTATATGGTGTTGTAGGAAATGATAGGGCATTTCTCTTCACACAGTATTTCCACCCTAGTATCATTATGAGTGACTGTTACACTCATTTTCTTATAATCAAACTGGACAGGAGTGAGCTCCCTCAACCAATCTCCCCCCAATATTAGATCAAACTCTGTCCCTGGAAGTACTCTGAATGAATGGTTGAATATGTGTTTTTGTATACTCCATTGAAAATTGGTTATTTGTGATGTACTAACAAGTTTGTGTCCTCCTGCAGCTGTTATTCTTATAGGGACAGCCTCCTCCATCTGACAACCAAGTTTGCTAGCTGCAGAATAACTTATGAAGCTAAGTGAAGCACCTGAGTCTATTAATATATGTATAAGCTGTTTTCCCACTCTTCCCTTTAATGTCATAGTAGTGGGTCCTTTTTTGCAGGTAGCAGCATCTAGTGTAAGAAGTACCTCATCCATGACCTCCTCATGAGCAGTACCTCCTTCTCCCATTTCCTGAGCTTCTGGTCCAGGGTCATCATCCACCAATAGAACATACAATTGCCTGTTCTTACAACTATGTCCAGGTGAAAATTTCTCATCACAATTGTAGCATAGTCCTTTCTCTCTCCTTGCTGCCATTTCTGTTTGTGTCAGGAGTTTGAATGGAGTTTGGGTTTGAGGACTATATGCCTTGGTAGGGAGTGGAGTTATGCAGGAGTTGTCCACTTTCCTTGGACCCAGATTTGGATTTGATAATGGCCTTCCCCCCATTTTAATTTTCTTGGATAATACATCAATAGTAGCTAGCTGATTTTTCACCAACTCAATAGTTGTTTCTAATGTGGTAGGTTTGAACATCTTGACAAAGGCCTTAGATTCTTCTGTGAGTCCACTTATGAAGCTAGAAACAAAATACTCTTCAGTAAGTGCCCCCTTGTGTATTATCTGCATACATGATCTGAGTTCCTCAAATTTCTCTACATAGGCTTCATAGTCAGGTCCCACCTTCAGTTTGTTGAACTCCTCAATAACTGAAGATGCCCTGAGCCCCTCAAACCTAGCAGAAATCACCCCCATAAATTGTTCCCATGTGAGAGTGGCGAGGTCCCTGTCTAGATGTTGAAACCATAGAAGGGCCTTCCCTTCAAAATGTAAGGCGGCCAGAGTAACCCTTTGATCTATTGGTATATGGGGCATTAGTTTAAAATACCCGTTGCATTTCACCCTCCATGATATACAGTTTGTTCCATCAAACTTTGGAAAATCAAGTTTGGGAAAAGGAGCAGATGCGTGATAGTTACCCGTTTCTATGTTTTTGGGCCACGGCTGAGATCTTCCTATCTGAAAACTATGCAGGTTGGGCTTGACTGGTGGCTCTCCCAATATAGAGTCACCTATTATCACCGGATCCTTGTCATGATCCTCCCTTCCTTGGCCAATATGAGAGCTCGCTGAACTGGGTTCCGCCTTCAGCTCCATTGCTTCAAGTTTTTGTGTATTGATTCCAGTTGCTTGATGATCTCACACTGAACCTCCTGATTCCTCAAACGGATCTCCTCATTTTTTTGTTCTGCAGCATCCCTCTTAAGAGTTTCTGCCAAGAAAGTTTGTTCCAATCTCTTTTGCCCTTCCAGACATTCCTTGAGCCGGGTGCCATCCGCCATCTTCCTGGATCAGACTGCTCTGATACCAAATGTAATGGTATTGGCGTGTTGTAGGAGTTAGTTAGAGAAGAAACAGAATGTCAGGGAAGAGGAGAAAGAGTAGAGAGAGAAATAGAATTTAGGATAATATATTTTTCTGTCTATTTCCATACTTCCGATTACAATAAATATGTTTTCTGCCAAGCCCACTAATGGGTTAATTACATATTGATAAAATAGCCCAACAAATAATAGACCAGCCCATACTGATAAGACCAACCCTGCTTCCTTTACTTTTGCCGCTACATTTGTTCAAACTGTTTTCAATAGCCGTTCATGACATGTTCCACGGAACTACTACAAACAATACTGCTCTACTTCAAAATAGCGGAGAGGGCCCATCATCAGTATATGGTGGGAGGAACAACCCCCAAACGTTTGAGAACTTCGAATCTCTCTACAATCTTTCTATGCCCATAATTACTACAATCTCTTTTTCTATGCCCATAATTACTACAGTAATTGCAATATCCTTCAAACCAAGTACTGTTTTCAAAGGACATACCTCTCTCTTGTGATCGACTGCGAACTTGAGAGTTTCCTCTGTTTTGACCTTGGCCTCTACCTCGACCTTGACTTCTTCCTCCATTTCTTCCTCCCCCTCGTCTGCTGGTTTCTGACACGAAGGCATATGATTGTTCAGTCCCGGCTTCTTTTCTTCGGGCTTCTTCATTCGTAAGGGCATGTGTGACCATCTGCATAGTCACCTTACCATTGGGAGCAGAATTGCTAAGAGTGACAACAAGAGTCTCCCAGCTGTCAGGTAGAGAGCTCAAGAGTAGTATCGCCTGCTCTTCATCTTTGAGAACCCATCCGGTGGTGCTCAACTGATTCACAAGATCCTGGAATTGATTGGTGTGTTCTGACACCGAAATACCACCACGCAACTTGCGGTTTACTAATCGCCTCATTAGTAACGTCTTATTCGGGCGGTTTTTGCTTGATACATGCTACCAAGCTTCTCTCATAGTGTGTAAGCACTTTGTTCTTGAGCAACATGGTGGAACACACTATGATCAATCCACTTTCGAATTTGTGCGACAGTTTTTCGATTCATTTTTGTCCATTCTTCATCCGTCTTTTTATCCGGTTTCATGCCATTATAATCAAGAGGATCGGCTAAATCCCTCAAATTTAGCAAATCCTCCATCTCAGGCTTCCACATATCACTACTAGAATTTTCCTTATTTGCTGCTACCTAATTGCTGCGGTTCTTCCTCAAAACGCAGCAAATAGGCAAAATTTATAAGTATTTGCTGCGGTTCCTTTGCGACCGCCGCAAAAAGTATGAAAATTAGTTACTTTTTGCTGCGGTCGTAGAGGAACCGTAGCAAATACCTATTATATTTCTATTTTTTATTTTATTTTTACATTTGTGCTGCGGGTATGTGGCAACCGCATCAAATACTCTGAATTTATCATGTGTTTGCTGCGGTCATATGGAGAACCACAACAAAAAGGCCTTTTAAATTTTGAGATCTTGCTTCTTCTCCCAATCCCCCTCCCAGAAAACCCTACGGCCCAACCTTGGTGCAGCCACAACCAGCTCCTCCCTGACGGCCCTCGCCGACGCTCCTTGCTGACGTCCCTCACCGACATCCCTCACCGACGTCCCTCGCTGATGCAACTGCAGAGTACCGTAGCCTCTGCCTCGGCCTCACAACCCTGTTGTAAAGCCCCCTTGTGCCTCCGACTTGGATACTATTTCTCCTCTCTTTCAAGGTAAGTTATTTATCTTCTTATGCTTATTTGTAATTTAAAATGTGTATTTGTGTATTATTGTGGTGTTATTTCAGCCTACAATTATTGCATTCTTTCTGTATGATAGATCGATTTTGTGTATTGTTGTTGTGTTATTTCAGTCTATAGTTGCATATTTTCTGAATGATAGATTGACCAAAGTATGCACTCATGGTGTTTGATGAAAAGTCTAAGTAGAGTGGAGTAAAATTTCCACCATCTCTCATGATTAGGGGTGGTTCGGTATGGCATACCGAAAAATTTGCGCCATACCGTATACCGTACCGAAATACCGGTATACAAAAATGACATACCGTTGCCGTACCGAAACTTCGGTATACCGATGGTTCGGTATACCGAAATTTCGGTAACCCAAAATGGCATATTGATACCGTACCGAATATTCGGTATTTTCGGTATACCGAAACTCAAGCACAATATCAATATACCGAAAGTGTAATGACATGTTAAAGTAAAGTCTCACATAAATTCAAAAATTATTATTAAACACCAATAATAACTCATGTAAAACTGCTCATTAGCTGAATGCTCAATTTTTAAACACAAAATATGATAAACTTAAAATCATGTTCAACCTTATTCCAGAAAAAATCCAACAAAAATTCAGTACAAATACATATTTAAAGCAATTATAGCATAGACTTTATAAAGCAATATAGATGCAGCGGCCCTAAATCTAAAATCCACATGATCATCACTAAACTCGTGGGCCTCGTGGCTACAGGCTACTGTTGAACTCGTGGCTACCGTTTCATCATTCCCCGAGCTCTGAAAAGAGAAATTAAAAAGGGTGGAAAAACAATTTCATGGCAATGAACAAAGAGTTAGTACCAAGCTCACGATCAGGAGGCAGGATTCCCTAGCGACAAAGTACCTGCAGCTGCACCTCATTTATATTTCCAAATAAAAGCTAAAGGTATGCTAGGAAAGGTATCAACTTGGCTAGGAATACAGCCTATAACAACCCAAGCCAAATCCATTATATCTCATGAAACAAGTGATCAACTTCCAATTTGTCTAGGAATGCAACATATAACAACTACTCAAGCCAAATCCATTAGAGAAAAAGCAGAAGTTACTGCTGCACTCATAAATGACTTAGAAATAGTACAAAAAAGCCTAACAATGACTGACCTACACCAGTAAATGAAGAAGTCAACCTGCACCAGCAAAGTAAGGGTACCAAAAAACTGCATTAAAGGCTTGAAGCTGATATTACAAAGACAAATTAAAATGAACCAGTTCCAGAAATATACTTATTTTTTTCTTCATTAGTAAATATACTTCACTTATTCACTGTAAAACCACCTTACAGCCTAGGAAGTGGTTCATTTTTACAGATTTTTCCGTGTAAAATGACTATTAGTAAGGAAAAGGTTCATAGCCAAATTTCGGAAATTGACTATTTTTTTCCAAACAAAAACAGTACATCCAACACTATTGGTTGTGTAATCACTAATCACTAATCAGTGTCACTAGCACTCTGTCACAAAGATCAGAATATATTATTTGGGATGAAACAAAATATGTTTTTTTTATTATTCAGACGAACTAATTACATACAAAATCATCAAATAACAATTAAATATTGAAGGGTTATAGAGTAAAAGGGAATAATCAGTGCATGAACTTCAACTACGGTTGCCCATTCCAGTTTATACTACTCATGAAATTTATACACTAGAGTCTATGACAGTTAGAAGCCTTACTTAATAGTTAATACTGCTAATGAAATTTATAAATGATTGCTTACTTAATAGTTAATACTGCATATAAAAACATATTAAACGCTGAATTCAATGGGCATTAATGCATTATGAACCTACTAACTGCAAATTAGAACATGCCTATGTGTGAGAGGAAGTCTGCGAGCGTTCCTGAGTGACATTTGCATCTGTAGAAGAAACATAAAGAAACATTAGATTAACATCAAAATTTATCATTTTAATCTAAACTTAATGTGTTATAAAAATTACTCTTTTCAATTTCTTCAATCTCTTTATACAACTCAAGGTCATCATCAGTTGGATCCTTATAAAAGCTGAAATCCTCTGCTCTTAACCAATCATTCGTACAAACCAAAGCTTCAACCATTTTAGGACTTAAACTGCTTCTAAAGGGATCAACAACTCTTTTACCTAAACTGAAAGCAGACTCACTAGCAACCGTTGAACTTGGTATCGCAAAAATATCTTTTGCAATCAATGAAAGAATTGGATACCTAGTTTCACTTCCTTTCCACCACTCCAAAAGATTAAAAGATTGATTAGATCTCTTCTCAATCTCATCAGCTAGGTACTTATCTACCTCATTAGAAATCTCTTTGAGTTGTTCTTCTTGATTTTGTGCCTCAACGTCGGTAAATAACTCATCCCAAAGACCATCACCCGCATTACTAGTACCAGCTCCACCTTCCAACTCCAATTGCATATTTTGCCGCTCAACATTAGTGGTCTCATTTATGCCTTTGTATTCTGCCCACAGAGTCGCCAAGTCACTTTTGACTTTATCAACAAAATCCTGGACCTTTGTAGAAGTAGCTGGCAGTTTCTTCATACTGACTTTAATCATCTGGAGCTTATTTCTTGGGTCCAAAATATTGCTAATAAAAATTACAGGATTTACAGTAGTATTCCATTCGCCCCAATACTTTTGAAACTTCAACATCATTTTACCAGCCACCTCCTGGAGAATTGGGTCAGACTTGTCATTTTTCTTTTTTTCTATCTCAATTTGCAGTGCAATCATGGATTGATAAAGCAATTGGGAGGTGGGAGTTTTTGATGCACTTAACTCTAAGGTGACATCATAAAACTTTTTTAAAAAGTGCACAAAAGCTTTAGCATTCTCCCAATTTTCATGACTTGGAGGCCCTACTCGTACTTTACCCTTTTCATTTTTTTCACGAAAGTACTTAATAAATGGTAACCACTCTTCAACCATCCTTTCAAACACCCTCCTAAACTTCAATGCAACTTCAAGCATTTTATATGTTGCATTCCACCTTGTTTTTATATCCATAGGCACAGTTGATGTATTAGAAAACTTTGCTAATACGGCAAACTCTCTAAATTTATGCAACCTAGATGGTGAAGAATGAATGAAAAGAACCGCATTCTTTATAGATTCAATTGAAGCATTGAGTTCTTTGAGACCATCCTTAACAATCAGATTGAGTATATGACACCCACACCTCAAATGCAAGTACTTTCCTTCAAACATCAATGTATTTTCGATTTTCATTCTCTTTTTCAAGTAGTCAATAGCTGTATCATTTGAAGTAGCATTGTCAACTACTATCGAAAATACTTTTTCAATCCCCCACTCTCTCAGACACACCTCAACCACCTTACCAATATCTTCCCCAACATGACTTGTGATTTTTGTGAAGTTAATTATTCTTTTATGCAGTTTCCAATCACTGTCCAAAAAGTGAGCAGTAACAACCATGTAATTTATGTTCTGGATGGAAGTCCATGTATCGGTTGTGATACTTACCCTTTGCCCAGTTATGACACTTTTTATTTTAGCTTTCTCAACTAAAAACAAGTCATAAACCATACCTGCCACCTTCTTACGATCTGGGATTCTGAATCTTGGTTGCAATTCATGCACAAGACTTACGAAGCCCTTCCCTTCAACAGCTCGGAATGACATCTCATCGATAATAACATATTCTGTAAGCTTCAACTCACACCTTTTTTGATTGAAAGTATGAGAAACCAATTCAGTGACCTGCCCCATTTTCTCATTTGTCAACACAGGCTGATTTTTGTCACTTTCAGCTGCTTTGTACAAGGGACTCGATCTGCACCTGTTCACTAAGTGGTTTTTCAACCCGCTAGTGCTGCCATGACCTGCTGGGATCTGCGTCTCACAATAATTGCAAGTTCCAATTGGTTGAATGGTGCCATCCAACAAGGTCCTTGACCCCTTTTTACAATGATCCCAAAAGATGCTTCGAGTTTGTGAAACGGGGGGCTTAAGTGCTGCTGTTTTGTTCCTTGCTCGTTTCCGACTAGTACCAGCTTCAAGCGATTCAGATTCTACGATGTCTGGTGATTCAGTTGGAGTTGGAAGAGAATGAGATGATTGAGATTCCATTCTTACTTCTGAAATAAAAACAAATAATTAGTTTTTCAGATTGTAAACAAATGCATCTATCACAACATTTATTTACTTATACACACGCATGTATAAAATTGGAGTAAAGATATATGACCATTGACCTGCATCCATGCTGAAAATTGGACTTTAGATATATGACTTGCAAGTTGTCCCTTCTAGCAGAGCAAGTTAAGTCCAGGTTGCTCTCAAAGAATGGTAGATAGTTGTGTTGTTTTTGTCACCTAAAATTCAAAAACCAGAGATGATTTGTTGTTATGTAACATACTTCAGGGGTTGGGGGTATATTCACATCTCAAAACAGTAATAATTCTGTGAAGCAATAATTTGTAACAGTAATAATGCTGAAGCATGAATATGAAATATGGATCTTTTTTCAGTCTGACAAGTAAATGGCAGGGTAAACTGGGGTAAAAGTATTGCATCCATTCAAAGACCTATCAGAAAGCATATTGCAAACAATTTAGAAAGTGGAAAGAACCTAGAAACAAAGAGAGAGAGATACGAGGTAGCAACCCTCAGACCGCTTAAAAAGAAAATACTGAGTCAGCAACCAATCAGAAACCAAACTACAAACAAAGAATACTTCAATACCCATCTTTCTTTACAGCTGCTTTGAGATCATCCCTAATTAAACTACTTTTGCATATGCTACATCCACATAAGTCTTAGTCCCCCGACACTGCAGCTCAGTGTTAAAACCCCAGCAGCTTCCTCGACGGTAGCATGTGTTACTAACAGTTCATCACTTGTATTCTCAGCAAAAATTTCTAGCAAACCTTTAATGTTATTACAAGTATTTGCACAAACTTCTTCTTACAGTCAAATCTTTAGTGAAGTGAGTTTGCAGTTGTGTTATTATATACATATACAATATAGTTATATAGCTTATTATGTCATGTGTAAGTTGACATCCTCATTTTGTTTGGACAAGTTACAGGTAGGACTGAAGTTACCATTGACAGAGGCAAAATGTGAGGAGCTTTTTCAACTGATTAGTAAAATGGTTATACATTCATAAACCATATACATAGTATGGTTTTTGTAACCAACGTCTAATTGGTTCCAGAAAATGGCAAAGCCCGTCTAGCAAACCTCTATTTGAATTCAAACAAGATTAATTACTCATAATGAATAAGTTTTCATATAAGAACACAGAAGGAAGTGATTGATTAATACCTTTTCGTATCAGAATTAAGTCCACGCGACCACGCCTGGCCGCTGCTTCTCCTACGCTTCCGCTCTTCTTCAAGAAATACTCGCCGCCGGGAGCTGGATTACGTATTGGAGAGTGGAGAGTGGAGCTCGATTATGATTTATGAGTGGAGAATGAAGTCCACAGCTCTCTGAAACCCTATCGGCTCTTCCAATTCTTCGCAGACTCACAGTTTCCACACGACCATAGACCTAGTTTTTGGACTTTGGAGAGTGGATCTTGGCCAAAGTGGGCTAATGGTGGTGGACTGTTATTGGCCCAATAGACAAAATTATAACTAAATGTAATTATTTATATATATGGGATTACGGTATTTCGGTATACCGAACATTTATACGGTATATACCGATACCGTACCGAAATAGTTCGGTACGGTAACATACCTTACCAAAATTTACGGTAAGGAAAAATTTCGGTAAAATCGGTATTTTACGGTACGGTAAGAGCGGTATTTCGGCGGTTTCGGTATTTTTCCCCAGCCCTACTCATGATATGCGTTTTTTTAATTTATAACTCTAATGTACTATATAACTCTTTTGGATTTAATTTTATTTTATTTTGCATAATAGTGTATACGACATCCATGGCGGCACTGAAGCTGCAAACTTCAACTCTATTAACCTTCTAAAAAACTTATCAGGTGATGTATCTTTTATCTAAGTTATGACTGTAATTTTTAATTAAATTGAAACATGCATAAACTACGGAGTAAAACATCTTAACCTTACAAAAGTGTTCTCATCCAACATCAAAAGTTGACCATAAATTTTCTCACCACTATCTTGGCCTGTGGCCATATTGGTTTTGTTTGCCACTATCTTGGCCAATGGCCATATCGGTTTTAACGTAAGACTACTCTTTTTACATGGCCATATTAATCAACCTTGGCCTAGATTAAAAACAGAATACTTTTTTACTCCTTTTTTTCATTTGGGGCTGTCCGTTTTCCTCAGTAAAGCATAAGTGATTTTCTTAGCAAGGCTTCAGGCAGTGGCGGAGCCACCATTGTTCAAAACCAATGTTCTAAAACGCGCTAGGCGCTAGTCGGGCGTCAGCCCAATGCCTAGCGCCTAGGCGGCTAGGCGGGCGCCTAGTCGGGGACTAGTCGGAGACATAAAAATTGCATTTTTATCTATATTTTTGCATAAATATGATAAGTAATATTGTATTTTTGTGTGTATAAAATACATATATACATATACATTAACAAACATGAAAGATAGAATTCTCACATTTAATTATACTTAGTATATGATAACTGATCACTTAACTTCATTATAGTATAAATATAATTAATGATAAAATTTAGGTATGTATACAAACATATACTCCCTTCGTTTCTATTTGGTTGACACACTTTCCTTTTTTGGACGTTTCAAAATGAATGTCACGCTTCTTTATTTCCTTATTTGGTAAACAAATATTTACCTAAACAGTGCAAAAAAGTGTCAAACAGTGTTCAAACAGTGCCAAACAGTGTTCAAACAGTGTCAAACAGTGTTCAAACAGTGCCAAACAGTATACCTTATAGTAAAATTTACCCCTCAATAACTTTTTTCCCTTAAATCTTGACAAGTCAAACTGTGTCAACCAAATAGAAACGGAGGGAGTATAGTTTTATCTTGATTTAAAACTTCATTTCTTTATATCCATGATTAAAGTTAAAGTACATATATCGCTTAGAATATTAAAACTAAAAAGTAAAGTAATGTTCGGCGAATCTAGACGGCCTAGGCAGCCGATTAGGCGCTCTAGGCGGGCAACTAGGCACCATAGGCGGCCAACTAATTCACATAGATAGGAAACCAATTAGTCGGAGCGCCTAGACAAAAATCGGGGCGCCCGACCACCGCCTAGCGCCTAGGCGGGGACTAGTCGGGCGCCTAGAACGATTTTTAGAACAGAGTTCAAAACTATTCACATGAACACCCAAAATCTGAAAAAAGTGTAAGTATACATGGATAAATTTAGTGTAATTATTTAATTAATGTTCTTTAAATTCTTGGTTGTGAAAACAAATTGAACACCCAAAATGCAAATTCAAAATCCACCACTGGCTTCAGGTACAATTCTAAAGCTTCATACCAGGTTTTCTCCAGTTTTTTGAGCCTGAAACATTTTGCAATTTTTCATTAATTTGTATAATAGATAAAGTGTCACTTTGACTAAATGGTTTTATTACTTGAAAAGTGCTAGAGTTTACTAATTAGAATAGTGTAGTACTGAGATTCTCATGGTACCTAACCATGAAAACTTCAGGATATTTTTAATCATTTATTTCCTGTGATTTAGACTCTGAGCAAGATCGCCTCTGGTCACTGATAATCTCCAAAAATAATGACTTTCAATTTCCTGTTTGTTTTATTGGGCATGCTCAATTGACATGGAATTGGTTCAATCCTTATTCGTGGGGGTGTTCTTTTTGTTGAATTCATTAGTTTATGTTTTTTGTTTTCTTTTTATATAGATGGGTAATTGAAGTCACAGGAGCACCCGGAACTTTGTATGCTAACGAGACATATGAGCTTCAGGTTGAATTTCCTTAAAATTACCCTATTGATGCTCCTCAGGTATTGGCTTCTATCTCTCTGATACAAGTTATCAAGATTTGTAATTGACTTTCTTTTTATTCTTTTGATTCAATTGCTTAACAGTTTTGAAATCTTACAAAATCCTCTGCCAATTTAAGCATTCTAGTCTGTATTATGTATGTAGTTTTCATTTCCCCTAAAAGAGTAGAGACTGGAGTGTTGAGATTGGACTGTTGATTATTTGATACTTCAGTGCAAATGTAAATAAACATACTTTATCTAAGATTCTTATAACTAGCTATAATAATATGGTTGTTCACTTGCATTTCTAGGCTTCTAGCTAGCAACTGCATTTTTTTACTATTACGTATTATTCTTCAAATAATTTTCTTTTTGGTATACAAATCACATATTTTTATTTCTGGAATGACAGGTTATTTTGTTCAGCCAGCTCCTCTCCATCCTCACATTTATAGCAATGGACATATCTGTTTAGGTTAGCTTCACTACCATGAACTTCAGGAATGATCAGGAATGAATGATGTTCAGAGTCGTTAATATATATGCAGAAATCTTACACAGGGTACCTCCATAGATTACCAGGAGCATTGCCTCTCAAGGTTTTCGTTGGATACTCAATTTACAAGGACAACTCACCTAAGTGATTGAGATGAAAAGGAAGAGAAGATGAGACATCACACTGAGCAAGGCGCTCGATATGGTGAAAATAGAAAAAAAGGATAACTTATTGTATGTTGTTAGTGACGATGAACTATATAGTGATGGTAATTTGTATTGTATTATTTATGAATATTGGATATATGATTTTTTGGGAATTATGATTGTGATTTGTGCTGATACGATACTCAGATGTATAAATGCTTTTTTTTCTTATTTTATGAACATTTTATGATAAAAACCAATTTTAAAACTATTTAAAAACAAAAATAATATACCAATACTTAAAAGCCTATTTGCTGCGGTTCAAAAGCTATTTGCTGCGGTTCATAACCGCAGCAATAAGTTATATTCAATTTTTTAAAATAGTTATTTGCTGCGGTTCACAACCGTAGCAAATACGTTTTCCCATTATTTGCTGCGCTGCCAATTGCTGCGGTTCAAAACCGCAGCAAATAGGTACAAATGACCGCAGCAAATAGCTATTATTCTAGTAGTGTATTGTAATTTGTGGAAGTGAGCGCAATCATGGTGTCCGATGATGATTTATCCATAATAAAACGCTCAATATATCTTGTACCTTATTTTTGAGGCCGAATTAGGACAAACGGAGCTCACTGTTGGATCCGGAATGGCCGAAAATGGTAGGGACCGGTCTGACCTCGTCCAAAACGGTCTGGAAATAGGTGAACCGGCCTACACAAGTACGAACCGGTTCGGTCCGGTTCAGGCAGCAAGCAGCCCAGTGGGCAGATGATGTGGCAGCAGCTGGCGCTGACGTGGCGTCTGACGTGGCTCCCGGCGGATGGCTTACTCGGATGACGTGGCGGCTGACGTGGCCTAACGTGGCGTTGATGTGCCGATGATGTGGCGCTGGCGTGTCTCAGCCCTTCCTCTGGACTGCGTGATGACGCAGATAGTTTCCAGGCAACGGTTGAGCGGCGCGTACGGCCTCTTCTGGTGGCCAAAAAAATCCCCAAAAATACCAGATTTCGTATCGACGAGACGAATCTAACGGTATGATCAGATCGTGATTCCGAGCAACTTGAAAAATCATGATTTTCTAACCTGTAGAAATTTTTCTGAAAAATGAGAAAACAGTATAGAAACTCAACCTGGCTCTGATACCACTTGTTGGGATTGGAAAATTCTTCTATTCAATATCAAGAACAGAATTACAATAGGAGGAGCAAACTCTCACACTCAACTATTACAAAAAAACAATCCTCACCAATACACTTGTACTCTAAGTGTATTTTACTCTTCACACACTTTTCTCACTTTCTAAACTGATGCTATGAACAACAATAGAACACTCTATTTATAGGCTAGTTTGGAGACAAGAGGAAGTTGCATCCAAACTTCCAAGTTATCTTCATATCTTCTCCCATGTTCCTGTGTTTGATAGCTCCTTCCTAGAAGGTGTGCAATAAATCTATAGACAGAAGGTTTAGCCATTTGTGTTGTTGAGACACATGGCAATCCCGTACATGGTCAGTGATGGTCTTTTTCATGCCAGGCCAACAAAGTTCTCGACGCACCCTCTGTAACGTCTTAGCACTACCTTCATGGGCATGGAGTTGAACAAATTGACTATAGTTGGAACTGCGGTAAAAGATGGCAACAAGTACACTTTATATGGGAAAAACAACAGCCCCTCTCAATATGCCCACTCTGTTCCAAGGCACCTTCGTTAAGCAACCTAAGCTGACGTCGAAGAGCTCCGAATTTGTCAGAGGCAGCTATAAATGCTAACCTCTGGATACGATAAATTGAGGTTGCAAGCCGCCTGTGCCTCCGTCTCCTCTGCACGAGTTGCTGAAACCTCCCCACCGAGTGTGATCATACCAGGAAGGGTGCTATACTGGTGTGGTCATGGAGCCATCAAACATTTGGTCGTTGGTTTGCCGTGCCATATGAGGTTGCACCCATCCAATAGAATTGCATAGACAGATTGTTAAAATTCCAGAAGATCGCGCCTAAGCCTCGTAACTACTGGACCCCAAAAATCATATCAAAACTAGCAATGGGAAGAACATTATAATCAGCATGGGAGGGAACTCCCAAAACCTCAAAAGTTAACTGAGGACAGCTACCTATAATAGGATTAAGGAATTTTCTATGGGTGAAATGTACTCGAGTCCGTTAGCCAATCGTGAATGCACAAAATTATGCGTGTTCCCAGAGTCGACTAAAATCAGAACTGGTTTACCTCGCAAGGATGCTGTAATTTGCATCGTTTTGGGTGAACTGGAACCTGAAATGGCATTGAGGGACAAGGAAAAGTCAGAATCTATGGTTCATCGCCTTCGTCATCCAAGATTTCTAATGCAAAACGCTGCTTGCAACAATGACCGTGAAGTCCGCGAACATAACGTTCATCACAATGATAGCAAAGACCTCTGGCTTGGCGACTGGCTTCCTCCGCTCTGGAAATACGACGCCGCCAAGTAGGAGGTTGTTGTGAGTCCTCGATGGTCTGCTTTGGATTTGAAGCAATGAAACTGGTTTGCGATGCGATGGACAAAGGGGACTGTCTCGCCGAATCGGTTGAGTTCGCAAGGCTGGAAGTAGTGTCAGGGATTGTTGTTTGCGCTCAATCTGCCTGGCCAGATTTATGGCCAAGTCCATGCTTCCTGCCTTTCCTGGAGCCTGAAACTCCAGTTCCAAACGGATTTCCTGACGAAGGCCTGCTATGAACGCGTTGACTTCAAATTGACTGGGCAATCCGTTTACACGTGCCAATAACTGCTGAAACAAACTGATATATTCTCCTATTGTCCCCGTTTGTTTGAGCCGAAAAGTTCTCCCGAAGGGATGATGCTAAAAGGCGGTCCAAAACGAAGGAAACTGTTTTCAGAAAAGGCGTTCCAAGAGATATTTGCACCCAATTTTTCTGACATGTGTGATGGGGGCTGTTTGTTGATGTGAAAAAAATGTTCACAACATTTCAGCCGACTGAGTGGGTCGCTTGTACCATCATACGTAGGGAAATCGAGTTTGGAATAGCGGGGCACAATGTTATTCACTTATTCTGGATATGGACTCGATGCTGGTCTTCCTGAAACTCCGTATTTTCACCCTAGGATCCGGAGGTGCTGTTGCTGTTGGAGTCGGTGTGTGAACCTGCAGATTTACTAGTCAGCCAGCAAGCTGTGTGGAAGTAGATACTAGTCAGCCAGCAAGCTATGTCGAAGTAGATGTCACAAGATCTGCAATTTTTGCCTTAAGCGATCCTTGGCGCTGGTTAATGACTACCATGAGCCCATGAAGGTTTGGAGTGTCTGTGGTGATATGATCGTTCCCCATTGTCCTGGATACTGACACCAAATTGTTAAGGGTCCTTGTACAGGATCTAGTCCAAGGACGGTGATTCTGAGAAGAATGAGAAATATTAATTGACTCCCGCCCTCAGCAAGGAGTTGTCACAGGTTCCACCGTGCGCCAATTAAAAATTAATATTCCAAAGCTGATCGTATTATTATTCCAACTGATAAGCCTTAAATAGGCAAAAGATAAGTTTCCTAAAAAAAATAATAGGAAAGAAGTAATAAAGAAGCTCTTAAACTAGTATAAGGAAACCTGAATAAATAAACTGGTATTAGACTCAAAGTGGGAAACTGATTTAATTAATTAAAATAGACTCAAAGTAGGAAACTGATATAATTGATTAAAATAGATTCAATTCAGGAAACGGATTTAGTTAATTAAAATACTGAGGAGTGAGGACCACTCAAGCTGATCCATTCTTTGACCACCTCTGGTAGATTCTGCCAAACCGAACCATATCATTTCTTTTGAGTTTATTGTGCAGATTGAAGTTGTGGATATACTCTTTGAAGAATCAAGTGCAGAGTTGCAGACAAACTAAGTTCTTCTGCTTTGAGAGAGTTAGAAGCCAAGAAGCTCAGGTTAACTCATACAGACTGATAGATATAATCATATAACCATATAAACTTCTATCACTTATCAGACATTGTGTTGCCTTCCCAAATATAGTGGTGGAATGGATGGTTATGCCTGTTATTTCATTTCATTTCAAATTATAAATTGGCTAGTAGATTTCTTCTACATTTTTTCTCAGTCCTTGTTTCTCTTGATATATAAGACATGAGGTTTTTGGTGTGGGTAATTTCTATGTCCAAAAGATCGTCAAGAGATGATGCTTAAATCATACTTCTACACTTTCCAATGTGGGATGTCCACTCACCCCTCAGCTGAATTCGAACTGGACAACTAAATAGGTGGACCGTGGACATATTGGTCCAAAACATCAAAGGGACGGGCAGTGCCAAAACCGCTCACTGACCAAATTTTGATATCAAAATAAATTGGGTATAAGTAAATTAGTAAAATGTTAAAGCATGGTATTATGGTAATATTGTAATATATATCCTATGACTTAGATTGATACACTGCTTATATCAGAAAATAACACGCCCTAACTCTCCAAGTAAGGTTTCTACTACCATAATTTAACTCATTAATTGTATTTTATCAAGGTTTACCTCACACCTATATACTAGACTAAAACCCAGCCACCCAGGTAATCAATACAGATACTCCACAGTTTACAGTTACCAAGCTAGAAATGTCCAATGAAAAGATGAAAACAATTGCCTTTTCATTTTTGGACTTTTATTACATTTTCAAGTTAATTAAAAATTAAATAATTTGTTTTTCACAACGTTTCTCAACTGCATACACGCATAATAACTTTTTCAATATTTGCCTCAAATTTGGGGGATCTTCAACCACAAGAATCAAGATGCCTCATGATTTTTTTATGATGGGACATTAATAAGCTGTGAATGTTTTATCATTAGCACAGTGGAACTGTGGAAGATCCTTTGGTGGAGGCAGAACCTATTGATCTGATCTCGGTCCATCTTCCACTTCAAATGTTGTTTTCAGCCCCCAACCTGTGTGCAGCTCCAAGTGACAGTGGAAAAACCAGACCCCTGCACATATATTCCAAAAAGTAAAACAAGAATTAACGACTTTCATGTGATCTGATAGTTAGCATTCCATAGTTGATCATAAATGGGTTTACGTGGGGGGATGAGCAGAAAACTGATTATACCTGGAAACCTCTGAAGGAGGCAGTGATTAGAAGGACTCATCCAAAATGGGTTCAAAATTCAGTTGCACTAATGATTAGCATTAAACAGGTAGGCACAGGATTGAAGTTCAGAGATGAAGACAAGAGGGGATGGAAGGAAAAAAGGGGTTGTATGAACAAACCTCAGCATTGGGTAGAAGGATTGAAGGGAATCACATGTACCCGTTCGTAAAGATGAGGGAGGTGCTGATGGATCTTGTCTTAGTGGCAGTCTTTGCCATAGCAGTGATGTATTCAATGGAAATTTTATTCTCAATGTTGTTCAGTTCTATTACTTGAGATTTCACTCTTATGTACATCGTGTGAAGTTCAGATCAGTTGTTCATTACTTCATTCTGTGAGATGAAGTTCTAGAGTGGTTACTGTCATACACTGTGATAATACCGCAGATGTAGAGAGGGATTATAACCTTGTCATGAACCCTGTTGCTAGGGGCTATTCGGGATCTGGAAACCTGGGCATTGGACCTCTTGTTGGTTCTAGGTGGGTGACTTATATTGGAAATCCAGTTTCTATGCCTGCCCTACTAAGAGGCTCTTCCAACTGTTTGACTAAAAATGATGGTGTTACAATGGTAGAAATCGTACGAAATGGAAGAAACAGATAGCCGAGACACTTAGAGCAGTCCCCTCTCCCAAGTCCCATGCGCAAGCCTATTAGAATTTCTGCCTCCCTATCTTCTTCCCTACTTCCCCCTCTTATAGTAAATCTATTCTTAAGGGCCGGCCCAACTTATGAATTATATGGCCCGACACCCTTATTTGTAAATTATTGCATTATTTAATATAGATCTATTGCTCTTATTATTATTGGCTGTCCATGTCCCTATCAATGTTGCCCTTAACGCAATGAGGTGGGTGTACATTAGGGACTTGGTTATTAAGTGGAGGAGCTCTTATGGAGGAAGCAGCACAAAAAGCTATAAGCTCTTATGGATTTCACCTACTAATTTTCTAGGTAGGGGGCAGCCCTTTAGTGATTCTAAAGTGCATAAAAGAGGTTTAAAGCAGTTGACAAATGGAAAAGAGTATCTTGCAAAGTTTCCCTTATACCAGTTTTTTATCCACAGTCGAAACAACAGCAGGTTCTGCACATAGATACAGAAATCGCTGAGGTGCCCGCGTTTTGCGTTCCGGATCACGCGTACCGGATCGCGGTACAGTTGCGCGCCGGTCGCTGCTGGGTCGCGACTCAGGTACGGCGGATTTCGGTCGTAGTTCGCGCTTCACTTGCAGGTGGTTCGCCGTATCCCGTTCGTCGTTCGCAAGTTTCCCTTAGCGGACGACGATCCAGCAGTCCAAGCGACGCGACTTCTACTCTCCAAGTGATTCGACTTCTAAAGTCTAAATGACTCTTTCCTATTCATAATTTCGTACCTCTGAAATCTAAATGACCCTTCTTGACTTTCATACTTCCTTCCAGACTCCAAAGAGACAGTTGAATTGTTTTTTTTTTTGTTACACGCATTTAAACTTTAAATGTTCAAGACTTTCATACTCAATTCCACGGTTCAGAACCTTAGACTTCGTTCTTAATATTTTAATTACTTTTGTTAATTATAGTTACTTTATTTGTTTAAGTACTTCAGACTTTTTGTTTAATGTTTTATTGAAGTTAATTGTTTAGTACTAGTATTATATTATATTTATTACATTTATAGTTTGTACTTAATACACAAAAATTGTAGGTAGTATATGTTTATGGTACACCGTACCGTGTACCGAACTAGCGTACCGAAGAAGCCTACCCCCCTGCGTATCGTTTTTTTCATATTAGCGAACCGCGTTCCCGTTTTCATATTACTTCTGCACTTCATGTCATTGTTTGCACCTATCAATTTTGAGTCACAGGATTCCTATTGGAAAGCTTCCTTTAATACCTCTGCAATTGAATCTGCCATTGTTGTTAGTCAGTTAATTGATGTTCCTGCTGTTCTTCTTATCAGTCCCAGGGAATACTTCATGTAAGATACTACAATTTCAAGGAGTGAAGCAACTGAAACCCAAGGGCTTGGGTTATATCCTGAGGCAAGAGCTGTTAGCAAATGGAAGATTGAGCAGTTGGTGATTGGTAAAGCTCAGTTCCAGTATGAACAAAGCCACCCGGGTGGTACTGATGTTCTGAAGGTAGAGGATCTATTGATGCTTTTGCTAGAAGAAGTGAGGAGGAAGATTCAAGTATGGAAGCTACTGTCCAGCAAACAGTGAGGTATTGGGAAGGAAGAGCCGAAGAGGCGCCAGGATGAAGCATGATTTCCAGTTTCCTATCACCCATCTTGAAGACAAGGTGGTTGCTTAAAGGGGGGAGATATGATAGGGACCCGGGTAGAATAATAATAAATAAGAAGAATACTAGAATAGTATAAATAGGAGGGGGTGAGTAAGAAGAGCAGGCTGTTAGTCAGTTAGAAATAGACTGAAGAGCAGGACCTCTCGAAGAGTAGTTTTTCTTGATTTTCAGTTGTAATTCCACCATTGATACACTTTGAAGTTCTGAGAAAACATTAGCAATATACAGTTTCTTTACTACTTTCTGAGTTACCTATCATCTACTTTCTGAGTTACCTATCAGGCAACTCGGTCAAGGCCCTAGTAGTGAGCAGGACGGCATACTTTGGATTAGTCAGTGATTACTCGACTTGATAGTAAATAAATTTAGAAATATAAATGTCCCAAATATTCTAACTTTCCAAGAAAATTAATCATTTAATAATACTTCCAAACTTTTGTCCAAAACTATCTTCATTTGGTTCAAGGTCGCCATTTTCTTCTTCCTTTCAATGTCCCCAAATAGATCTTCCCCAAACAGATATTTACTAGTCGGATTTCCTAGAAGTTCATTCTATTCCAAATAATCGAATCAGACTGGTGCATTCTCTCTTCTGTTTTGACTCTTTGTATTTGCACGTGCATGAGCGGCTTGTTGGATTGCGCGTACTTGTTTCCAAGTCAGATCAGCACTTTGTGATCTTATTTTTCCAGATTTCAAATACCCACTAATTATTTACAAATTCCATAGTATACCACTTAGAGTTTAAAAAGTTTAGATTTAACCCCCAAAAAATTAATTACTGCTTGCCGAGTATCTCAGCCAGTCAACCTTGTCACCGAGTAGAGAAAATCACCTAGTACTTGACAAGTTACTCAGAAAATCGAAACGGAGCGAGTAAGAGTGCTAACAAGTGCACTAAGGCTCCCCTTCATTTTGACAAATACTTTTCTTTTAAAAAAATCAATTTCAACCATAACACTTACCAGGCGGAGCCTTAGCAAAAAAAAGTCATGTTGGTCTGAAGAAATTGGTGGACAATGAATCGATCCTCTTAACATTAAGGATAGAAAGGAAGGGACCAAGTCTCTTGATTTACTAGTCCATCAAAGGAGTGAATATACTTACCAGCTTAGAGATTCTTACAAGAAAAGGCGACACTCCCAATTGCTGAACATAAGAATTCCCAAACTCGTTTCATCGAATTGAAATCCCAACTGAATGTCCACTACATTGATTAATACCAATTGAGAGCCTGAAAACAATTAACACATTTTCATCTAGGTTGTTTGTCAGGATATTGTTAATGTAAGGAACTCTTTCCTATGTGCAAATCCCAGAGATACCTTAGGGCATATGTTGATAAACTTCTAGTAAATACCTAGGCAAGGCTGCTTGGATCTTATGCAGAGCTGTTTTACTGTGCGGCATTCACAAGCATTATGCATAATTTATCGTCCTTGTAAACCATTTTGGGAAATTTTTCTGTATACTTCCCATCTCAATGAAGAGATATCACATGAGTAAACGGTCTAGGCCTCTAGGGTCCTGAAATAAGTGAACACTAACAAAACGCAAGTCAGGATTTAATAAATAATGTTTATAGTAGTTATAGGCCTTATAGCTTAAGATGATTTTGAAGGAGAAAGATGGGGAACAAATGAACAACTTAACAAAGAACATACAAATTCTTGAGTAATTCTTCTCCAAGATCAAGTCACACCAAATATGGCAACATGAGAATAAAAGATCAAGTAAAAAAAGAAGACTAAATCATCATTGACACAAGTACATAACTAGAAATTATCCTCTTTAAACTCTAAGGGAGTAAGGGGTCATTTGCTTGGGGGATTTTGGAGGGTATGGGAGAGGAGGATTATTTTTTAATTACTAATATAGTGCTGTTTGTATTAGGATTGAAAATCTCTTTCTTTTCAAAACAATCTAATGTAAAAAGTAAAATAATAACATAAAAAATCATGCATACCCTTCAAACATGATAAATACTAACAATAATAATGCATATATAGGATAATAGTTATACCTTGTATTTATTATCCATTTACTCCAATTCCATATAGAGGACGTTCGAATTTCTTTGACCTCCAATGCACTAAGCATGGGAAACTGAAGGACATCCAGATAATAGGGCCACCAGGTCAAACATCCCAAAACTCATTTTCTGTTCTTTTACGCCATACCTGCCACAACTGGACCTATCCGTAGCTAAAGTAAGTTTGCTCAGTCTGGTTGATCCCATTTTCATGCATATGATACCTCAATTGAAGGTCAAAAGGAGACATGCCTTCTTTACAAAATCTATACATGACCCCGTTTGTGAAAACATCAGGCTTTAATTTCTGCTCGCACATATCACATAACAACTTATCTACAAGAAAATAATCCCTTTCTTTTATCAAACCACGAAGAAGAATATCATAAGTTGTGACATCTGGTGAAATCCCTTTACTTCTAAAATATGAATATATAGTGTATGCTTTTCCAACTAATCTCTTCTTGCACAGGCTGCTCATGAGAGCATTAAATGTCCCTATACTAATATGAAAGCCTTCACCAATTACATGATCTAAAAATTTCACTAACGGTGTGATCTCTAAAGCATTGCAAAAATACAGAATCAAACAAGTTGAACTCACTACATCGAGTTCAAACCCTTCATATTCCATTATGTATAAGATCCTTTGTATTATTGTGGAAACTCCTTGTTCACATGCAGCAGCCAACAATGTATTGAAGGAAATCAAATCTACGGGCCAACCAATCTGGTAAAAAATCTCCATAGCTTCATCAATTTGTTTCTCATTGCATATTCCTTTCAATATCGTGTTGTAGGACACAATCGTCGGACTGAAGCCTATTCCCGTCATGTTATTCACCATAGAGAGTGCTTCTTGTGTTCTGTTACCTTTACACAAAATATTCAAGTATATATTATATATCACAACATCGACAAAGCAGCAACTTGAAGAAATAATTCGACGAATGAGCCTTTCGGCTACACTTAATTTTCTCCTTTTCAACAAACCAACCGCTATAGCAGCATAAGTATATTGGTCAGGCGTGAACCCTTTTCCATCAATAATTTGGACAAGCTCGCCTATCTTGAAGTGTCGCCTATTGTGTTGGCAAAGTGCTCGGAGAACAACATTATATGTAACCAAGTCTGGACTACATCCCTTAATTTCTTCCATCATCTTCAATAGGTCCAATGATTCTTTAAGTTTCCCATCATCAGAAAGAGACTTTATAACAATAGTATATGTTATCACATTAGGCTCATGCCCTTCAACTTCCATCTCATCTAAGCATTCAAATGCTTCTTTCCACGACTTCTTCCTACAAAATCCATAAACTAATGCGGTGTACGAGTAAACATCACATCTAAACCCCATCTTTTTTAAATAGCAAAGAAAGGCTAATGCATAATCAATATGATTGGACTTGCATAATGCCCAGAATATAGGGTTAAAGTCACGTGATCCTTGGAAACAATCCTTTTTGCTTAAAAGAACAGTGAGAACAACAAAAGCTGTTGGAGGAATATTTGGATCATCTTTGCAGAGAGCAACAAATAATTTCACCAAACATGGTTCTGTAGGAATACATCCCAAGTTCAACATAAACTCAAAAATGCTGAACGAATCACTCAAACTGCCCAAAATAAATGATTTCTTCAACAACTTGGATAGCATACTAAATGATGGTAAGAAGCCAATTTCCCGCATATCCTTGCTTATCCAAATTGCATCTCTCAACCTCCCCAATGAGATCAGCCCATTCAGCATGGTGTTAAATGTAATTGCATTAGGGGAAGGCCCAAATCTCTTCATTCCCAAATATACCTCTACTATTTCATCTATGGATACAAATTTTGACCTCATGTTGCAATAAATTAATGAATTATAATCATGAACAGTAGGCTTCCAGGAGACGCACCTCATAGAACTCAATGCCTCAATAGCCTTCTTGATACATCCGGATACAGCATAAACCTGCAACTTTCGATGTAGTGCATAGCTATGAAGCAGGGACATGCCAGACCCTGGCACAAAATCAGGAGGACGATACAGTGACAATTGTAGGACACCACTTCACATGGCGTGTGACTGACCACATACAAAGAGCATACATATTTCGGGCCTCTCGGCCTAGCCAGGGACGGGAACAAATACAGTGCCGGGAAACAGCAAATTTTAGAATACTCCGTGCGGTAAAAAGCTGCAAAAAAAATAAATACTTTAAAATAAAAAAGAGATTTTGTGGGAATTCATGACCAGAGCATAGCTTGAAAAGGAATTGCAGATACGGCCATACGGGCTTAGAGAGGTATGCAGTTTGCGGATTGCAGAGTTGCTGAGGTATAGATCCATGCTATGAAGACACAAGAATGGAGAGATTCTGAATGAAGGGTATATCCAGGCGGGGTCAGGGCAGTCTACAGCAATTTTGAGGCCCTAGGGCCTAGACGCTCAAACTATAATATGAAATAAATTGAAGTAAAATACATACAAAATGCATTATATATTATGAATGTTCAGGAAAAAACTTTGAATGTAAATCATTCCAACTTGACAAAAAAAGGATATACTCTAATAGCTTGTTTTTCTTGATTTTTGAAGAAAAAAATCGTAAGAGCATCACTACAATCAAGAGTAGCTAACATTCTTTTCAATCGAAAGCATAACCATACCAGCTAATCTATATTCAGACATGATTGATTGTAAATAACTTTTTCTCAACAATTAGAAAAAGTTCTCTATGCAACAGCAACAATCACAGGTATAATCAATCAAATTGTGTATGCAATCTAAGCATTTGGAAAATAAATAATATAATCAATCTATTTTTTACAAACATAAATCAATAAACTAACTCATGGATATTGGATAAATCAATACACTTCATTCATCATTATCGTTACCCCCAGTGCCGCAAAGGCTCCCACCTACGGTGGGGTAAGGGGAGGTCGGATGTAGGCAGCCTTACCCAGTAATAAAGCACAGGGAGACTGTTTCCTGATGAACCATAGTGAAAATCGCATAAAAATTGCATGGACTGATAGTTGTTTCATAAAAATTGCAGGGGATAAGGGTCAGATAGGGCCTCGAACTTGAAAAAAAATGTCAAATAAGGCCATATTTAGGATGCTCTGTCCGGCCGACGCCATTTGAGGTGGTTCCCGGTGGAATTTTTTGATGAACTTTTTTGAGAATCTTATTCATTAAGTCTAGTTTACTCATATCAAATTTGAACTAACAATTCAATCGGGAAGGCATTCAAATGAATTCATGAAGATAACTGCGCTTTTAACGGTACAGTTATCTTCAAGAATTCATTTGAATGCCTTCCCGATTAAAGTTTTAGTTCAAATTTGATATGAGTAAACTAGACTTAATGAATAAGATTCTCAAAAAATTTCATCAAAAAATTCTACCGGGAACCACCCCAAATGGCGTCGGCCAGACAGAGCATCCTAAATATGGCCTTATTTGACATTTTTTTCAAGTTCGAGACCCTATCTGGCCCTTATCTCAAATTGCAGACAGTTTAGTGAGTCATTTTGCTTTATTCCATAATATTATCAATGGAGCTTGAGTCTTTGGCTCAATTGCAAATGATGGAAATAAATCAATACATTTATAGTACATAATTACATATTCTCAATTGCCAAAAAGTATCAAAAGTACCTAAAAGTCAAATTGCAAATGCCCAAAAGCACAAAAACAGAAAGTCTTAACCTGAAATTGGAGCTGCTTTACTGCTTCGTTGTGCGCTTGTGCGCTTGTGCGCTTGTGCCCGCTAGTATGACCTGAAGTCCTTAACTGAGTGAACTGAATTCGCCTACAGCCTACTCGCCAGCTCGGCTACTCCCGGCCTCCTGAGCCCTGTCGCGCGCCTCAGCGATTCCGTCAATCCGTCTGGCGGTCCGGGCCCTGCGCTGCCTGACGCTGCTGTCCAGCCGTCCAGGTCTCTAATTGCTAGACCCCTTAAAATCCCACAATTCCCTAATGGCGGTAAAGGGTAAAATTTTGAATCTAAATGGAAGAAGAGTAGAATCAGCAGTGAGGCAGACGTGCAGGTATCGTGAATTTTTTTAGCAAATAGGTATCGTGTAGACCTGCCCAAATGGTTCGGCTCGGGCTCCGGCTCAGGTCAGACTTTTAATAAATTTTCTGTCGATCACGTGTGGACGGGTCCGGCTCTGCCCGCAAAAACGGGTCTAACCCCATGTCCAAACCTGCCTATTAGCCTGAGAAAGAGCAAAAGTTTTTAGGAAAGTGAAATCATTCATTACCTTCTGTTGGGGTATTGGGCCCAAGCCCAATACACCTGGCCTGAAGCGTAAAGGGGGCCCAACGAAAGGATCAAAGACTTCCCGAACGGTATTCGGGAGGATTTGTCCACTTGAGACGATTAATGAAGTACTAACATCAAATACCTTCAAGGGGGTCCCGCACACCGAACGTGCTATCCGAACGGGTAGTCAGCAATTGGTAGCCGCATTTAATGCTAAAGCATGGCAGAAGCAAGTGGAGGCATGGGTGTATACGTGGCAGAGGTTACAGCCTACCGGATTCAGCCACGTGTCCAACTCACCCATCCCCACCCTAGTATAAATACCTGGGCTTAATACAGTGTAAAGGGTTAGCATTTTAATACTCAGAGCTTAGCAGATAGAACTGTCTCTCTTACAGTATAAAACGACATCATTTCATTTTATTCGCCCTCACTTTTTTTGTTCTCCCACACATTCCGCCAAACTACATCCCATGACTGCCCAGGCACCTATAGCAGCAATCACATCCTTGCATTTTGGTGTGTCCATGTTTTGACCGGAAGAAGTAAATGGAAAAAATGAAATCAAAGTTGCTACAAGAAAAAGTGAAAAACTTGAAGATGCTAGCAATGAGTTAAATAAAATAAGTATATTCTATTTCATATTCATGCACTATTTTTATTCTTCTAATATTTTTATATTCATACACTTTTATGCAATATTTTTTAAATATTCATACACTTTTTTCTATAATATTTTCTAAATCTCTATTACTTCGTATGTGTTTTAGAGGTTCTTAAGACATTGAGTTTGTTTATTTTGATTCTTGAAGTTACATTTGATAATACATTGAATTACATCTTTTTAAGCGTAAGCTAAGCTACGTCACACCTTTTTATACGCGAGTTACATTTTATTATGTGCGAGTTACATCTTCTTGTGCGCGAGCTACATCTTCTCATGCGAGAGTTACATTTTATTATGAGCAAATTACATTTTCAAATGTGCAAGTTACATTTGTACTTACCTCAACATGTACAAATGTAATTAGCTAATTACATTTGGACTAATTAAACTACAACAGAAGTAACTTGTTTTTCTATACCAATTTATTACAAAAATTTATTAAACCACGTAAAGTAATTATATTGTATTTCATAATCATACACTATTTTTTTCTTCAACTGAAATTACAACCCATTTTTTCTGTAATATTTTTTAATATTTATACATTTTTTGTAAAATATTTTTCGTATTCAGACATTTTTGTCTATAATATATTTCTTATCTCTTTTATATTTTTAGTGTTTTTAAGATATTAAGTTTGTTGATTTTGATTTAAATTTAATAAAACATGAGATTACATTTTTCATGCGTGTGAGGTATGTTTATAGACAATTTATGGAGTTACATTTGATAGTATATGGTGTTAGATCTTCTTTTGTGCGGTTTGCATCTTCACGTGTGCGAGTTACATCTTCTTATGCGCGAGTTACATCTTCTAACTCTTCTAATGCACAAGTTACATTTTTTATGCGCAAGTTACAATACCTGATGCGTAAGTTACATTTGGATTTACTTCAACAACTTACATTTTGCATACACGTAAGTTATGCAATCTAAAACGCGAGTTAACATTTGCCATAACGTGAGTTACATCATAAAATAAAGCTGTTTTTGAAACTGTTTTTGAAATCTTTTCAAAACATTATTATTTAATCATTTTTATAATCATGATATAAAAAACAAAACATATTCACTATTTACGTAAAGTAGTTGAGCAATTAAACTCCTTTTTCATTGTTTACATTGAAATCAATGTTTTATTTCTTATCCTCCATATTAGACAACTCACATTTCGACTTGCTTGCAATTACATTTTTTTATGAACATGCGTTACATTTTTGACATGCGAGTTACATCGGTCGATGACATGGTCTTGGTGAATGTGGTCGACGTAGGGTACATGGCAACATGAGAAAATTAAAACCCTAGGTCTTTGATACCATGTGAATAGTTTGCTCGTAAGAATAGTTTGAAAGGATCTTTTAGCTCTTATACCATGAAGTTTTAAAGAAGATCAAATGAAAAGGTAGGGTTCAAACCGTTGCTCGTTTCATGGAGCTCAAACACATGTTATCTCATGTGAAGAAGCAAGAGAATCAAACTATGGAGTAATATTCACGAGAAATCAAAGTTATGGCCGACGCTCTTGCCCCCATAAAATTCCTATTGTCCAATCATGATCTTATCTATTAGGGAATCCACATCCATGAGATTTTTTGGGGATGATCTCGATGATGTAGAAGAGTTTTTTTTAGGTTATGGTTGGGGAGATGAGATCATTTCGAAAGATTATTTAGATAAAAATTCCTCGTGACTGACTCTCATGGCAGTGGACTGTGACTGGCTCTCATGGCAGTAGACAGTCTCACCAGCAAGGGCAACAACATGACCAATTTTGAGGTGGCAGAAATCAGGGGGCTCGCGACAGAGGTGGCCGCACTTGTGACCGTGCCTTGGCTTTTATGGACAACATGATATCTTCCTTTACGGTGCATCAGAGGGTGGTCATGGCAGACATATTTCGGGAAACTCAAGTATTGCATATGTTTCATGGAGTAAGTCATATTTTGATACTCATCTTTCCCCCATCTCTCGGCCTAATTTTTTTTAGTGCAGGTTCTTCTCCACGTGAGAATATGGATATGGTTCAGTTCCGACCACCCATTATTGTGTGTCAGATTTGTTTTAGTCCAAGTCATTCGCCAATCTCTTGTCACCCCCGCTTTAGTGCTTTACTCCTCTACCAACACCTGTTTTAGGTGCTTTACCTACTGGTGAATCGCATGACTCGGTCTGGTATCCTGACTCCGGAGCTAGTGTGTATGACCTCTTATGCAGGTATATTTAGTCATTGGACTCCCTTTACCGGCCCACTTATAGTGTTCAAGTGGCCAATGGTACTAATTTATCCATTGTAAGTGTGGGTGATGTTGCTTTAAATCTTCCTCAGTCATCCTTGAAATAAAAAATGTTATGTTCCCACTAATATATATATACTTTAATTTTGGTTCATATATTATGCGTGGATAATTATTGTATTGTGGTTTGCACTAAAAATTATCTTGTTGATAAGGACAATCAAACGGTGATGATTTACTTCAGGCTTATAGTAGAGGTCATTTCTATCCCATCACTATTTCTGCATTACCCTCGCGACATGTGGCGTTATTACTAAATCCGTCTATGGTTTTCTTTGGCATCAGCGACTTGGACATTGTGGGGATCATGTTCTTAGGCCTTAATAAAGACATTTTCATTTTTAGTTTAGTGATTTTTCTCACACTTGTGTTTGTTGTTGAGTATCACTGTTTACTATTTCAAAAATAATAGCGGATATAGTTAGGCCCATTTGTATTAGACCTTATTATATTATTAGTATAAATATGACGTGAGGGCTACCGGTGAGGTAAGCCATTATTCTCCACTTTTATTATTTCACATGGTATCTGTTAGTCTCCAATTTTGATAGATTTTGATGATGCCACTATACTAAACAAATGTACATTGAGTCTTATTTTCAAAAGTAACATTTAAAGTTAAATCATAAGTGACAAAAATAAATGTACAATCTTTAAGATTAATGATATATTACCGGATACATAAAAATGCAATAAGGTAACTTTTTACCTTCATAGGATATTTAAATCCTACCGGCATATATCATTTTACTCAAAGATTAAATATAGGTCACATTTGAGATGCTCGAATACATTGAATATTGATTGGAAGACAAAAGTTGACCAGCATTAAATACACGGTCATACAGCATGGGAAGATTTCTTGGAGTGAAGCTGCAGCGGCTGAAGACAAACCCATGCCGCGTCCCAATTATTGAAGACATGAAACAAAAGCATTAAAAGCTCCTGCACAAGAAGACGAATGTACAATTCGTCCTAGCCAGACCCTCAACGAACAAGATTAATCCATCTCAACCAACGGATGAGATTAATCAACCATGAAGGCCTATAAATATAGGTAGAAGCATGAGTTCTAAAACAAGCTTGAGCATCCTAAGTAGAGAAATACTTTCATCAAAGCATATACGAGCTATCTAGCAAAAGAGAAAGTGCAAACTCAACTTTACTCTCTGCTTAGCCTCATGCTTCACTAAGCTCTTAGATTAGATCAACACTTTCATATATTTAGAGCTTAGTTCATAGTTGGAGGTTAGAAATTTCTTGTAATCACAAGTTGTTGTAAACACTTAGGAGAACAGTTGTTCGGATCCTAAAGTGTGGTTAGATAGATAGAGTACCTTTTGATCCCCACTGGATCAATCGAGAAAAGTCTAAGGACTGAGTAACTTTGAGTGGTGTCATACTCATTGTGAAAAACCTTCAATCTAGGCCTAAGTGTTGTAAAGGCTAGATTGACACTAAGTGTATTGGGCTTAATACTTTAGTGAAAATCCATCTGAAATAGGTTGGGACTGGATGTAGGAGGATTACACCACCTCTGAACCAGGATACATCGTGTGTTGATTCTCCTTTACTCAACAGAGCACACACCCAACACTTCTCATTAAAGGGATCGTAGTTTGCCAGCAGCATCCTAAGCGGTAGTCTTAATTGACTCTACTGCTTATCCTACTGCTTAATAACTCACTTTTCTTTGAGACAACTGTTTCACACGAGCTTTGGAATACCACTACTAAAAGGTTTGGTTTGTCAGTTCTCAGAAATACTCCTTTCATACACAGCAGACGGCTTAGCAGTTCCCTGAGTCTACCCAACTGCTCAGACCTCTGCTCAGGCAAAACTCCTTATTCCCTTTAGCTCTACACATATTCATAAAGTCCTCATCATTCTGTACAAGGCTATATAATTATCTCTTCCAAACTCCTGTTTTCCACTAGCAGTTGCCTCAGCAGTTTCCTGCCATCCAGGCCACTGCCAAGCCAACTGCTCACTGTTCAAAGTCCAATCTTCCCATATTAGAAAGTGGTCAAACACTCATCACATAAAGGGAAGACTGTCACAAATGCGGGAGCGGCGGCTACTCCTGGGAGTGCTGCTGAAACTGGGAAGCCCGTTTCTGCTTCCAAACCTGGAAGTGCTGCTGAAACTGGGAAGGCCGGTTCTGCTCAGCCTGGACTGGCTACTGCACCAGGGGAGTTGGCTAGCTCAGGGACTGCTACTCCTTGGTCCTCCCTTTTTAAGGACAATCGGGCACCCTCGAATGGCTTTAAATTGAGGTACATCCCGCCTAGGGGCACAACCATTGACTTTTCTGATAGAATTATGCCTAGTATGGTTGAAATGTGGGGTTTTTGTCTAGTCGGTTGTTTCACCGGAAAGTTTCCCGGTCTAAAAGCGATTTATGATTTGAAGAACACATGGGGTGTTAAGTGCATTATTAAGCCCCATGATAAGGGTTGGATTATATTTAAATTTCAAAGTGAGGATGATAGGACAAAAGTGTTGAAAGAGGGACCTTACACCATTTTTGGGAAACTACTTATGTTAAAAGCACTATCGGATGATTTCTCCTTTGATGATGAAGAGTTTCTCAAAGTACCTATTTGGGTTAAATTCCCTAACTTACACTTGAAACTTTGGAATGAGGATGCTTTGAGTGAGATTGCATCCATGGTTGGTGTCCCATTGGCTACGGACAAAGTCACACATGATAGGTCTAATCACCACTTTGCTAGAGTGCTTATTGAAGTGGATATTTCGAAGCCACCGCCACTTTCATTTCCTATTCGACTACCATCCCGGAAGGTAGTTAAACAATTTGTGGTGTATGAAACATTCCCAAATTTTTGCTTCCATTGTAAGATATATGGGCACCACCCGTTTACTTGCAATAAGCTAGCAAAAAAGGATGATGATACGGTGAAATCAAGTGAGAAAGGTGAAGATAAACAAATAAAAATTGGGGGAGAGAAAAACATACTTGCGGAGAATGTGGAAGTTGAACCCGCTGCCCAACTGGCAGAATCTGCCCAGGAGGTCCACCCGACCGGGCCAGGCCCTAACCCGACCGGGTTTCATGAAAAAATGACTGTCCAGGGTCTTAACCCGACCGGGCCAACCACAAACCCGACCGGGTTTAAACGGCAGTCTGATTCCCAGGTTGCCCAAAGGTCTCCAGAAGTTGCGATACGCTCTAATGAACAATCCGTGGCCGCTTTGGAAGATATTGAGAGGGTAGTTACGGATGAGAATGATTTGCACCAACATGATGTCGTCATCAATTGTGAGATGGTTAACGGTAAGACACTCAAGTTGGTTGTCAAACCGTTTAGATTTGTGCGGACTGGTGTGATTCGAGTGGATACTTCCCTTCGACTCACGCACAATTTGGATAAAAAGGGCTTAACTTTCACCGCAAGATGTCTAGAGGGATTACCGGGAGTTACAAAGAAGAAAGGGGAGGTTTGTTTTGATGCTAAATTCACTACTCCTTTCCGGGCTTTCTTTGGATGTTTAGATTAGGAACTTGTTTGATTTTAATTGGTCCAAATCTTGAATTTGAGAGACTTTTTTGTAACATTAAATTGTGAGGCGGGGTCTGTCCCATTATTTTGATGCATTATATCTAGGTTAGTTTATTCTAGCTTAGATAGTCATTTTGACTTGGATTTGATGCATTGTAAAATGCTATTTTTCGATTTCTAATATACTTACATGTTATCGAAAAAAAAAAAAAATAAAGGGTAAAGACTTCCGCTGTGCATCTATTAATCTCTCAAAAGATTATAGATCAACTTTTCTAGAGGGAAAACTTCATAAAGCTGAAAAAGATTTAAAAGTCTATTCACCCCCCCTCTAGACTTTTACCCTATGCGGGACCATCAAGTGGTATCAGAGAAGTGTGTTCCTAGAGTCAGTCTCTGACTAATTTGAACAAAAGATCCAAACTACTCTACTTCCCGAACACCTTCAAAAATGGACAGTCAGCTAGCCAAGAACCTTCTGTTCAACTTGAACAAGTTTGATGACTGGAAAATAAGGATGAAAGCACATCTCAGTGCTTTACATGATGAGATGCTTGAAGTAATTACTGATGGACCTATCAAAATAATGAAGGTCATCACATCCAGAACCACAGAAGGGACAGATGATGTGTACATTCCAAAACCAAAAATGGAATGGACAACTGAGGACAGGAAGAGAAACAATTTTGACAACATTGCCAAAGACATTCTCTTCAAATCTGTTGATGAATCCATATTTCCCAGAATCAGGAAATGCGAAACTGCTCGAAAAGGAGAATACAAAAAGGACTTCAAGGGCAAGAGACAAGCCTTTGTAAGTGAAAAGAGGAAGGAGGAATCCCAAAGTGATGATGAGAGCAGCTCAAGTGATGAAAGCTCCTCATCTGGAGACTCAGAGGAGGCACTACTATGCCTGGGATCCTGGCAGATGGCTGAAGAAAGGAGCAGATGGCTCAGTGAAGATGATGAAAACTGCTCCAACAACTGCCTAATGGCCAAAGACCACTACAATGATGTTGAGGTAACATCCTGCTCTTCCTATAGCTCTAGTGATTCTGGACCAACCAATGTCACATTGGAATCTTTACTACAAGATTTTCAGAAAGTCCAAGATCACCATGTTCTCTTAAGATCAGAAAATGATAGATTAAAACAAGACATTAAGGCTATTCATACTAAACTGTTAGATGCCTTAACCAAAAACAATGTCTTAGAAAAGGAGAACAAAGAGCTGAAAGACAAAATGAATAACTTCAGCATGGATAGTAAAACCTGTGACTCTACTGCTGAAGTTGTTCTAAATAGGAAGAGAAGAGGGCTCGGATATGTATCCCCCACCAGACTCACTCAAAACTCACCCTCCACAAGCCTCCAACAAAATACAAGAAAGCTAATCTACCAAAAATCCCATTCTCAAAATGTTCCCATAAGAAGGAACCTGCCTGCTCCCAAATCAAAATCCAATCTCCTGTATAAACAAAAACTTTCCAACCATCAAAACCCAAGAACCCGTTGGCAATCAACCAATAAGACCAACCACAGTCAAAACACTAGGCAGTCTCCTCTAAAAGCCAATAATCCAGTTTCCACTTCAAGAAGAAAAAGGATTAACAAATACATAGCCATCCCCTATGATTATAATACTTCAAATGGCTATAGACCAATCTGCTTAGAACTAAATGGTTCTAGATGGGCATGGATGCCTAAACTTGTACAAAGGAAGTTGCCCACTAACTTGTGGGCTACTGCTCAACAATGATGAATACAGGAAGGTGCTGGAGCAGTTAACTCACAAACATGGTACATAGATTCAGGCTGCTCCAGGCACATGACAGGCAGCAGGCGGCTCCTGTCCAACTATATGGCAAGAGAAGGACCCAAAGTGACTTTTGGGAATGTGGAAAAACAGGGAGAAACCAAAGGAGCTGGAGACCTATCCATCAATGGACTTACAATTCAAAACATATCTTATGTTAAAGGATTAAAGTTCAATCTCATAAGCACAAGCCAGCTCTGTGACAATGGCTATAATGTTACATTCTCCAAAGACATCTGCTTGATTAGAGATGTCAAAAATAACAAAATTGTGCTCACTGGTAGAAGGAAGAAGGACATGTACATTGTTGATTGGAGCTCAGCAAATGAAGGGATCTGCTTGGTGACAAAGGCAGATTCAAATTTGAGTTGGGAATGGCACAATAAATTAAGCCATCTCAACTTCAAAACAATCAACAAATTGTCCAGAAAAGGATTGGTGAAAGGACTTCCTGAGATCAATTTCAAGAAGGACCATCTCTGTGATGCTTGCCAAAAAGGGAAACAAACCAAGGTATCATTCAAATCAAAGGAACTGGAATCATCAACTAGGCCCTTAAGCCTACTACACCTTGACTTGTTTGGACCAGTTGAACCAACAAGTTTAAGTGGTAGAAGATACACCCTGGTGATAGTTGATGATTATTCTAGATACACTTGGACCGTATTCTTAAAGAAAAAGAATGAAACAGAGAAGAAACTTCCAGAACTGATGAAACTAATTCAAAATGAGAAAAGTCTCTCAATCCAGAAGATCCGGTCAGATAAAGGTACTGAATTCCTCAACTCTGTAGTAATTCAGTACTGTGAAGAAAATGGAATCCATCACCAAACTTCAGCTGCAAGAACACCTCAACAAAATGGTGTTGCTGAAAGAAGGAATAGGACACTCAAGGAAGCCGGAAGGACAATCTTAGAAGCAGCTGGTTTACCCAAAAGATTTTGGGCAGAAGCAATCAACACTTCTTGCTACACCCAGAATAGAAGTCTAATTCATAAGAATTACAAAAAGACTCCATATGAACTATGGAAAGAAAGGAAGCCTAATGTTAGTCATTTCCATGTGTTTTGGATCCAAATGCTTCATTCTAAACAATGGAAAAGACTATCTCAAGCCATTTGATCCCAAATCTGATGAAGGAATCTTCCTGGGCTACTCAGCAACAAGCAAGGCATTCCGGATCCTCAACAAAAGAACTCTGGTGGTAGAAGAATCAATCCATGTGGTTTTTGAAAACCACTCCACTGCTCAATCAATAGATAAAGGTGAGTCATCCAAATCAAAGGAGGACACAGGAAAGGCTCCAAGCTGCCTTCCAAATGATTATGCTCGAAAAGATGGAATGATAGTGAAAGAAGCAGTTAACTCCAAAGGCAGCCCACTGCCAGTAGTTGCTTCTGAATATAGAACACTGCCAGCAGGTGGCTCACCAACAGACCCTCTTCCAGGAACTCATGAAATTCCTAAGCATCCTATTCTACCAGAGGATAGTGAAGAAGAAGAGGAGGATGACCAACAAATGATAACTAACTCTAATCAGACATCTGATATTAGATGGCTGAATCAACATCCACCACAACAGATTATTGGAAACATCCATGAAGGGGTTCGTACTAGATCAGCAATTCAAAAAGAGGCACTATTCTCATGCTTCATCTCACAAATTGAACCCAAGAAAATTGAAGAAGCCCTATTTGACTCTGACTGGATACAAGCCATGCAAGAAGAACTCAACCAGTTTGAAAGAAATAATGTATGGGAGCTTGTATCCAGACCCTATCATCAACATGTGATAGGAACTAAATGGGTGTTCAGAAACAAGATGAATGAGGAAGGCGCAATTGCCAAGAACAAGGCAAGACTAGTAGCCAAAGGCTACTGCCAGGAAGAAGGTATAGATTTTGATGAAACCTTTGCTCCTGTTGCTAGACTAGAGGCTATAAGAATATTCTTAGCCTATGCTGACCATAAGCGATTCACTGTCTATCAAATGGACGTGAAAAGTGCATTCCTAAACGGTCTACTAGAAGAGGAGGTCTATGTGGAACAGCCTCCTGGTTTTGAAATCAATAGAGAGAAGGATCAGGTCTACAAACTGCATAAAGCTCTTTATGGACTCAAACAAGCCCCAAGAGCATGGTATGACACTCTCTCTGAATATTTAGTGAGTAACGGATTCACTAAAGGAAAAGTAGACAAGACACTATTCAAAATTGAAGAAGGTCCATACTTGCTGCTTGTCCAAATTTATGTTGATGACATAATCTTTGGAAGTTCAAACCAAGCACTATGCAAGAAATTTTCAACTCTCATGCAAAACAAGTTTGAGATGAGCATGATGGGAGAGTTGAACTATTTCTTGGGACTACAAGTAAAGCAGACTCCTCAAGGTATCTTCATCAACCAAGCAAAATATACAAGAGATCTCATGAAAAAGTTCAAGGTTGAAAACAAGTCCACTGTGAAAATACCCATGAATACATCCCAAGGTCTAAGTCAGGATGAAGATGGCAAAGATGTTGATCCCACACTTTACAGAAGTCTGATTGGTTCCTTGTTATATCTCACCACTAGTAGGCCAGATATTTCCTACTCAGTTGGTGTGTATGCAAGGTTTCAATCGATGCCTAAGGAAAGCCATCTTCTAGCTGCCAAGAAGATTTTGAGGTATCTAAAAGGAAATCCTAACTCTGGATTATGGTACCCAACATATGGAGGTTTTGAACTCTATGGTTATTCAGACTCTGACTTTGCCGGATGCAAAATTGATAGAAAAAGCACCTCAGGAATTTGTCAATTAATTGGTGGAAGACTTGTCTCTTGGTTCAACAAGAAACAAAACTCAATTGCTACTAGCACTGCTGAAGCTGAATACATAGCTGCAGGCAGCTGCTGTGCTCAAATACTATGGATGAAACAGCAATTGAAGGATTATGGAGAAGAAACAAAAGAGATTAGCATACTGTGTGATAACACTAGTGCTATTGCTATCACTCATAATCCTGTCTTTCATTCAAGAACCAAACACATTGAGATCAGACATCACTTTATCAGAGAGCATGTTGAGAAGAAAACCATCAAGCTTGAGTATATCCCCACAGACAAACAGTTGGCTGACATCTTCACCAAGCCATTAAATGAAGCTAGATTCAACCAACTAAGACAAGAGCTTGGTATATTAGATGATCTAGATCAAGCGAAGGAATAACCCTGCATCTATTCAGGGGGAACCAAATTCCACAATCAAGGGGCATTCCTAGCCACCTGTTGAGGGGGAACTATCAGGGGTAGCCATCTCAGGCTACTCACACTCCAAAAGGAATGAAGCATCAAGGTCCAAGAAAGTCTATCTCAGACTTTCAAAAGAAAGAAGAAATCAAAATTCAAGAAGTAGGCTCAGCAGGTGACTGCTCAAGACAGCAGTAGGGTCAGCAGGTAACTGACCAACTAGACCACTGCTACATATGAGGACTTGAATTAATACTTTACAAGCTTGGAGCAAGGAAGGAACAATGGAGGTAAAGACACTGGATGTCTGCCAGCAGGTGTCTGCCTCAGAAGCAGGCCACTGTCTGAGATCAGCAGTTGGCTCAAATTACTGCAAATATACATGGAATCTCAGCACGTGGCATATGTCATCTTGATTCTCTCATATCAAGGATTCTAAAAAGGCTCTTAAACAGGTTCAGGAACATGAAGAGTACCTCCTAAAACTAAGGAATGAGGAGTTTCCTGCCATGTTCAGGCTCTCTCAGAAATTCCTTATGGACCAGCAGGCTCAGGCTAGAGCCTATGAACAGCTCACTAAAGACGTTGCTCATAACTTTCAAGTTCTTCAAAAGGCTACTCAGGACACCTTTTGGAAGCAAGGGTCTGACTTTCAGAAGCTAGGTCAGAACCTAGTAGCTACACAGGACAAGCTTCAAAGATTAGAGAATGAAGTCAAAGATGAAGTCAAAACAGATCTTTTGGACATCAATAATCATATCAAGGCCCTGTCCATTGAAGTATATGGTCTGGATCCATCAAGGAGGCAAATTGAAGATCCTGACTCTGACCCAGAAATAGAAGCACTCTTCAAAGAGAGTGAGACCCCTGCTGATGATGCCAAAAAGGGGGAAAGGACAACTCAAGCAGGTCCCTCTTCCTCCAGATCAGCAGCAGCAAGAAAAGCAGCTGCAACAAGAAGGAAGATCAAGCTGCTCCAAGAAGAAGCAGAGATCAGAAAAAGGAAAGCAGAAGAAGCCAAGAAAAAGCTGGAAGAAATCAACAAAAGTAGACTTCAAGAAAAGTCCGAAAGTGACTAAAAACTATTGTACTTTAGACTATAGACCAATGTACAATATTCTCAATGCAAATCAATAAAAACAGTTGTTTCTTGTGTTGTATAGTTTTGGCATCATCAAAAAGGGGGAAATTGTTAGTCTCCAATTTTGATAGATTTTGATGATGCCACTATACTAAACAAATGTACATTGAGTCTTATTTTCAAAAGTAACATTTAAAGTTAAATCATAAGTGACAAAAATAAATGTACAATCTTTAAGATTAATGATATATTACCGGATACATAAAAATGCAATAAGGTAACTTTTTACCTTCATAGGATATTTAAATCCTACCGGCATATATCATTTTACTCAAAGATTAAATATAGGTCACATTTGAGATGCTCGAATACATTGAATATTGATTGGAAGACAAAAGTTGACCAGCATTAAATACACGGTCCTACAACATGGGAAGATTTCTTGGAGTGAAGCTGCAGCGGCTGAAGACAAACCCATGCTGCGTCCCAATTATTGAAGACATGAAACAAAAGCATTAAAAGCTCCTGCACAAGAAGACGAATGTACAATTCGTCCTAGCCAGACCCTCAACGAACAAGATTAATCCATCTCAACCAACGGATGAGATTAATCAACCATGAAGGCCTATAAATATAGGTAGAAGCATGAGTTCTAAAACAAGCTTGAGCATCCTAAGTAGAGAAATACTTTCATCAAAGCATATACGAGCTATCTAGCAAAAGAGAAAGTGCAAACTCAACTTTACTCTCTGCTTAGCCTCATGCTTCACTAAGCTCTTAGATTAGATCAACACTTTCATATATTTAGAGCTTAGTTCATAGTTGGAGGTTAGAAATTTCTTGTAATCACAAGTTGCTGTAAACACTTAGGAGAACAGTTGTTCGGATCCTAAAGTGTGGTTAGATAGATAGAGTACCTTTTGATCCCCACTGGATCAATCGAGAAAAGTCTAAGGACTGAGTAACTTTGAGTGGTGTCATACTCATTGTGAAAAACCTTCAATCTAGGCCTAAGTGTTGTAAAGGCTAGATTGGCACTAAGTGTATTGGGCTTAATACTTTAGTGAAAATCCATCTGAAATAGGTTGGGACTGGATGTAGGAGGATTACACCACCTCTGAACCAGGATACATCGTGTGTTGATTCTCCTTTACTCAACAGAGCACACACCCAACACTTCTCATTAAAGGGATCGTAGTTTGCCAGCAGCATCCTAAGCAGTAGTCTTAATTGACTCTACTGCTTATCCTACTGCTTAATAACTCACTTTTCTTTGAGACAACTGTTTCACACGAGCTTTGGAATACCACTACTAAAAGGTTTGGTTTGTCAGTTCTCAGAAATACTCCTTTCATACACAGCAGACGGCTTAGCAGTTCCCTGAGTCTACCCAACTGCTCAGACCTCTGCTCAGGCAAAACTCCTTATTCCCTTTAGCTCTACACATATTCATAAAGTCCTCATCATTCTGTACAAGGCTATATAATTATCTCTTCCAAACTCCTGTTTTCCACTAGCAGTTGCCTCAGCAGTTTCCTGCCATCCAGGCCACTGCCAAGCCAACTGCTCACTGTTCAAAGTCCAATCTTCCCATATTAGAAAGTGGTCAAACACTCATCACATAAAGGGTAAAGACTTCCGCTGTGCATCTATTAATCTCTCAAAAGATTATAGATCAACTTTTCTAGAGGGAAAACTTCATAAAGCTGAAAAAGATTTAAAAGTCTATTCACCCCCCCTCTAGACTTTTACCCTATCCGGGACCATCAGTATCAGTCGCATAGGTCTCTCAACCCTACTTCCTAATGTCGACCGTCTCATCTACGTCGATCACGGCGCCCAACGTTTCGGTGTAGCCGCAAAATCAGACGCCTTCTTCAACGATGATGCCTCAAATTTCGGCGCCCACTTCACTGATGGTGCTGCCCACATCCTCAGGCATGACGCTTTCTCCACAATTATCAGCATCTCGGCTTCAGCTTCCGCCGCTGCCTTCGCTTAATTTATTCAACATGCCGGAACCTTTTTCATGGACCCCAACAGTAACGCAGTCGCCGCCTCCCATTCACGCTAGGAAAGCATCTCTGGCTCGGGCCTCTTCCTCTTCTCTGCCAGCGTTTTCAGGCCCTACATGGGCTGGTAATCCAGCCGTTAATGCTCTCCAGCCACAATCAATCACTCGGCCAGACCCTGCTACGGTAATTGTTTCACCTTTGGCTAGTTTAGCATCTCAATTGTCATTCTCTACACCTAATGTTACCAACATAGTCACTACTCGACTAGCCAAGGTTGAGGATTATCTTCCGTGGCGTACACAATTTGAATCATTCTTAGTTTCGCATGCATTATTGGGAATTTTAGATGGCTCTATAACAGCCCCATCTGCCTCTGTTTTGGACCCCACTGGTCGTGACATTCCCAATCCCGAATATAGTGCGTGGCTAAGAATTGATCAAACTGTCCGCTCATGGTTATTTGCTACCCTATCCCGAGATATGTTGGTTGAGGTTCATGACATTCGTTATTCCGCTTTAATTTGGGAACGGTTGGAAACCCATTTTATGGCAGAGAGCATTGCCCGCTCCATTGAACTAAAACGAATGTTAAACACACTTAAGAAAAAGGAGTCTCAATCAATGGATGACTATCTCCACGAAATTAAAAATTTAGCTGATTCCCTAGCATGCATAAATTCAGCAGTTAGCAACCGGGAACTCCTCACAGCCACTGTTCAAGGCCTTGGAAAGGAATATGAGTCCCTTATTACCACCATTACACTCTTCCCGGACAGTTTTACAGTGGACAATCTTCGCCCACAATTGCTAGCGTTGGAGCAGCGTGCTCTCTATCTCTGATCCCAAAATATACACCCTGGGCATCAAGCTTTTGTAGCAACTGATCCAGCCGCAGGACCACGTCCTGCCGGTCGAGGGGGTGAGCAAAACAGGGGATACGGAGGTCGTGGCTTTCGAGGTGGCAGACCGCGTGGAAATCGCGGCAGAGGTCGTGGATATGGCGGACAACAGCAAGGTCGTGGAGGGTATGGTGGACCGCAGCAGGCCTTTGCTCCTCCACCTGGGTATTACGGTTGGCAGATGCCTCCTCCAGCGCCCCAGCAACCCTTTCCTCCCCGTGGACAGTCTCATAATGGGTTTCCAGGTACGGTTTTAAGTAATGTTTGTCGTGTTATGGCCAATACTTATGCTTTATCATCTTGTGTTACTAACCACACTTTTTCAGGATTTCCTTCAGTTGAGAATTCCTTTCAGAGTCCCCCTCCACCCGTTGTATGTCAGATTTGTTTCTCTCCAGGTCACTCAGCACTGTCATGCTCCCGTTTTGTTAACCAAAATACTCCAGCTCTGGCGGCTCTCCCGACGGGTGAATCAAACGACTCTGTATGGTATCCTGATTCAGGAGCTTCGGCTCATATGACTCCCTCAGAAGGTATTTTATTAAATAAATCCGTTTATAATGGCCCACATTCTATTCAAGTTGCTAACGGTACTAATCTTCAAGTTTCTCATATTGGCACAATTAATTTATCCACCGATGGCCGCCCGTTAAGTTTAAAACAGGTGTTTCATGTCCCGCAACTCAAATACAATTTATTATCTATTCAAAGGTTGTGTGCGGATAATGATTGCTCTGTTATTTTTAATAAAAATTATTTTTTTGTTAAGGACAACCACACGGGAGCCATCCTCCTCCAGGCCTCTCATAAAGACCGTGTTTATCCCCTCAAAGCCGCTCACCAGCCAGCTCTTCCGATTGCTCTCAAGTCTACACTTGTTCCTGGTCCAGTCTGGCACCAAAGACTTGGTCATTGTGGGGATCGCATTTTATCTGTTCTTAGGAAAAATAATTTAATTACTAGTTCAACTTTATTTTCTCATGACTGTGTTTCGTGTAAACTGGGCAAGTCCCATCGTCTTCCCTTTTCAGATGTTATTCATGACTCTAGTACTCCTTTGCAACTTATTCATTCAGATGTGTGGCAATCACCTGTGTCTTCTAATTTAGGTTTTAAATATTATGTTTCTTTTATTGATGATTTTTCTCGTTTCACGTGGATTTATCCAATGCATAGAAAATCTGAAGTCTTTACACATTTTTGTAATTTTCAAAACTTAGTTGAAAATTTGTTTAACTGTAAAATTAAATGTTTTCAGAGTGATGGAGGTGGTGAATTTGTAAATTCCTCTTTTCATGCACATTTTCACAATTGTGGTATTTTATTTAGAAAATCTTGTCCGGATACTCCTGCTCAGAACGGTGTGGCCGAACGTAAGCATCGTCACTTGCTTGAATTAGCTCGGACCATGTTAATTACTCCCATCTTCCTACCTCCTTTTGGGTAGATGCTTTATATACAGCTACTTACATTATTAATCTGCTACCTACACCTGTTTTGGGTAATGTGTCTCCGTTCGAGAAACTTTTTCTTAAACCTCCAGAGTATAGTTTTTTACGTGTGTTTGGTTGTGCATGTTTTCCTAACATAGTTGCTACGTCGTCAAATAAACTTTCCCCACGATCCATACTTTGTGTCTTTCTGGGTTACGCACCGGGCTACAAGGGATACCGTTGTCTCGATCCTAAGACTGGAAGAGTCTATATAAGCAGGGATGTCATTTTTCTTGAAACCAATTTCCCCTACCCTACCTTAATTTCTCAGCCAACCACCAGCAGTTCCTTAATCTCTTCCTGGTCCCCCACACATACTTCGGATCACTTACCACTACCCCCTGCTTCGTCCCACAATAATTCCCACTCCACCAGTATATCACCTTCTCAAATCATTCCCTACACACCCAGTACCGCACTATCATCTCCCCAACCGTCTATTCCTTCGTCTTTATCCAGCCCGACCACCATACCCTCACCCTCTAGCAGCCCACGACCATTAACCCCGGCATACAGTCCGCCCCCATCTCCTTCCCCGTCTTCCTCCACGGCTAGCCCCACTTCCAATTCGCCTCCTACACCACCACCCTCCCCTCCGATGGCTCCCAATGTTCACCCAATGCGCACGAGGGCTAAAGATGGCATTTTTAAACCTAAAACAATTTTTACCTTGAACACTTTAGCTCTCACAACTGATCCCACATGTTTTTCTCAAGCAAACAAAAGTTTAGTTTGGCGGGCAGCCATGGCCGATGAATTTAACGCTCTTATTGCTAATAAAACTTGGGATTTAGTACCTAGTGACAAGATTAAAAATGTGGTAGGTTGTAAATGGATTTATAAGACAAAATATTTATCTGATGGTTCTATAGAGCGCCATAAGGCTCGTTTGGTCGCTCAGGGTTTTAATCAACAGGCTGGAATAGACTTCTCTGAAACATTTAGTCCTGTTGTCAAACCAACCACTGTGCTATTTCTTTGGGGTGGACAGTGCGTCAATTAGATGTCAAAAATGCCTTTCTTCACGGTCACCTTACCGAGGAAGTCTATATGCGTCAACCACCTGGTTTCGTCCATCCTCAGTTTCCCACTCATATTTGTCGTCTCCGTAAGGCACTTTACGGTCTGAAACAAGCACCTAGAGCTTGGTTTCACCGTTTTAGTGGCTTCTTACTATCCCGAGGTTTTTCCCAGAGCCGATCTGATTCATCGATGTTTGTTTTTAGGTCTCCGTCCGAGACTATTTACATCCTATTATATGTTGATGACATACTTATCACTGGTAGTTCTCCCTCTCTGGTCAGTCAGATCATTCATACTTTATCCGGTCAGTTTGCTATGAAGGATCTTGGTGATCTTCATTATTTCTTGGGTATTCAGGCTAGTCGTACCTCTGCTGGTCTCTTTCTCTCTCAGCAAAAATATACTACTGATCTTCTACACCGCTTTCATCTCCATACAGTTAAACCAGTACGTACTCCTCTTCCGTCCCGCCACAAGTGGAAAAACACATATTAGAGGCGCTTCATTGGAGGCGTTTTTTATTTGAAGCGCCTACGAATGTTAAAAATTCGAAAATTCAAAGTGTGCGGCGCTTAATTACGACTAAACGCCTCTAAAAACAATTTCCGTTTGAAAATTAATTGAAAAATATGTAACAGTGCGGCGCTTCGTAGTCGAAAGCGCCTCTAAATTAAATAAGAAAAAGACCAGAGACGCGTGCGGCGCTTGGTTTCCGAATGGAATATTATTCTAAAAATAAAAATTAAGAAAATGGATGACACGCGCGGCGCTTGCAACCTTAGAAGTGCCTTTGTCTTCATTTCAATTTCTCACCTAAATGAAAGAGCGGTTCTCAATCTTCTTCTTCCCCGCTAAATGAAATTAAACGCGCGAGTTTTGACCTAGCGTCCGCATCTGCCTTACGACCGAGCTGCAAACCACCTTCCCTGACTGGCTTGGACCTGTGCTGCAACAATCTCGCTGGAAGAGGAAAGGAGTTGAAGAGGAACGCGGTTGGATGTTACGAGCTGGTTCCACGGACAGAGGCAGGTTCTTCGGTGCTGTAGCAGACTCGCCGGAGCACGGAAGGATGTCCGTGGTACTTATTTCGCCGGAGAAGATACGCCTTTCTCCATGCCGTTGCTCGCCTGAGGGATTGCCGTGTATTGCCAGTGGGTGAGCCGCCTGGACTAGCTTCCGTCGCCGAAGGAAGTGCTGCCGATCTTCCCCTGCATCGACAAAACTCTTTTGCGAAAGAAGACGTCGGCTCTCCTCTATGTATGTTATTCATACACTCCATATTACGTTTTAGTACAACTCCGTATGTTCTTTATTAGATTTCCTCCACAGACCTGCAAGGACAAAGCTGTGACTGGCCGTCGTTCACATCCTAGCCACAGGTCTGCCGCAGCCGGCCAGCCCCTCTGTACCTGCCGCCATGGACTACCTCCTTGCCATAGGATCTATGCCGCCAGTTTGACGCCGAAATCCTGCCACCATCCGCTGAAATCAGCCGCCATTGGTGCGAATTGAAGCTCAAACTAGGTTAGAAAGCTAGCTACTCTGATCTGTTACTCTTCATTTGTGCTAATTTCATTCGATTTTAATTTTACATTGCAATAGTTTTAGGTGTGTAGTTTTATTTGGTAAAAACAAATTGTAGGATTTACAGATTATTGTAATTTTGACTATGTGAAGCTAGACTTCAACTACTATGGTTTTTTGTAGGATTTACAGTTTAAAAAATTTCATCAGTAAGTACTAATGAAGTTAAGTAGTGCAATTGTTTGGAAAGTGACTAACAGATGCTCTAGTGGTCTCTCTCAATTTGAGCTAAATCAGATATATGTGGCTTTGAGTTGTTTTATTAGAACATCAAGTTAGCATGGATTATATTGTGCCTATTCATTGTATAGGTTAAATGCTTTTTAGTATTTGTTCTAAGATTTTCCACCCTAACAGGGAAGTGTTCACATTATTTTATATCATAAAGTTAGTTTACAAGAGGTTTACTTATGGTGCTAGAATTAGGTTGCACATGAAATTTTGGAAAATCTTTGAGCAAATTAAGGAAGAGCCCTTGATATCTTCTGGTATAAAAATAATTCAAGCAGAAATTCATGCTCTAAGTAATAAAGATAGGCCAAACACAGATGCTTTTGAAACAAGAATTTGGTGTTCTGATGATTCAAAACCAGTTAAGTTTTTGTAATTTTCAGATTTAATTTGGGTAGACTTTTGCCCATTCAATTGTATTACATTTACTCTATGTATTAGTATACCTTTTTTTATTTTGTCTATATAATGTCTCAGATCGATGGATCGTAGTTGGATGTATGGTCTTCGGAACACGACTGATTTTTTCATAGGCGTTAATGGGTTTATAAAACATGCTCTTACACACCAAAAACAACAAGGCCAAGAAGGGATTTTATGCCCATGTTCGAAGTGTCGTAATTTAAAAAAAGAAAATGATGTCAATGTTGTTCTTCAACACTTGCTTCAGAGAGGCTTTAGAGAAAACTATACAATATGGTCGTTGCATGGTGAAACTTGTGTAGATGATGAAGTTGTTGCACGACCTACTTCTAGTAATTTGAAGCGCAAAGCGTCCGACATTGCCAACGCCTCAAATGATCAAAATGACACTACTAATGATGGCAATGACTTCAATGTTGATCTAATTGATGATCTTTTGAAAGATGTGCATGAAAGTTTTGAGCATCAACCAAAATCGTATGAAAGTATGATTGATGCTTCCAGAATACCTGTGTATGCTACTTCAAGCTTCACCAAGTTGTCTGCGGTGTTAAAGTTGTTCCATTTGAAATGTAAATACGGATGGAGTAATGTGAGTTTCATAGAGTTGTTGGCATTACTTCAAGAGATGTTGCCTGAGGGGAATACACTTCCCGATATAACATATAAGGCTAGCAGGCTATTGTGTCCTATGGGAACCGAGTGGAAGAAAATTCATGCATGTCCCAACGATTGTGTTCTCTACCGAAATGAGCATGAAAACCTTGATGAATGTCCAAGGTGTCACCTTTCACGTTATAAAAGGAAAAAAGAGTACAAATGCTGCTCATGAAGAAGCTGATTCCAAAATTCCTTCCAAAGTTCTGTGGTATCTTCCAATTATTCCTAGATTCAAAAGGTTATTCTTGAATGAAAAGGATTCCAAACATCTAGTTTGGCATGCTCAGGGTAGGAAGAAGGATGAGTATTTGCGTCATGTATCTGATTCACCTCAATGGAGACAAATTGACTTGAAATATCCCGAGTTCGGTAGAGAGGACAGAAATTTGAGACTTGGTCTGTGCACAGATGGTATGAACCCATATGGTACACTTAGCAGTCAGCACAGCACCTGGCCAGTTTTATTGGTTATTTATAATTTGCCATCGTGGTTGTGCATGAAATGCAAGTACATCATGTTGTCTTTGCTTATATCGAGACCTCAACAACCGGGTAATGACATTGATGTGTACCTTGCACCACTTATTGACGATTTAAAAGTTTTGTGGGCTGAAGGTGTTAAAACATATGACATGCACACTAGATCTTATTTCCAAATGCATGCTATGTTGTATTGCACCATCAATGATTTTCCAGCGTACGGCAATCTTTCAGGTTACACGGTTAAAGGTGCAAAAGCATGTCCGATATGTGAAGATAACACTTGCGATTTGCGCTTACCTCATTGCAAGAAGAATGTTTATATGAGTCACCGCAGGTTTCTTCCACGCTCTCATCGTTATCGTGCATTGAAGAAAGCATTCAATGGAAAAACTGAACACAAAGTGCCCCGTGCACCTTTAAGTGGCCATGACGTGTATGATAGGGTGAAAGATTTAGAGACAGTCCTTGGAAAGCCTTATAAGCGTAACAAACAAAGCCTTTGGAAGAAGAAATCCATCTTCTGGGAGCTTCCTTATTGGAAAGACTTGTCTGTCAGGCATTGTCTTGATCTCATGCACATTGAAAAGAATGTGTGTGATAGCATTATCTCGACTATTTTGAACATTCCTGATAAGTCAAAGGATAACATAAATATCCGAAAAGACATGGTTGAACATCTCAACATTAGAAAAGAGTTGGCACCACAACCACGAGTTAATGGTTTCTATTAGGGATGACCTCGGGCCAGTTCAGGCCCGGTTCGGGCCTCGGTTCAGAAAAATGAGGCCCGAGCCCGAACCGGTGGTGGGCGGTTCCGGGTCCGGTTCCGGGCCAGACCGGGCCGGGCCGTGCCACCCGGATTTTTAAATTTTAATTTTCTTCTTCTCTTATTTAACCCCCTCCCCCTCCCCCTCCACCCCAAACACCCCAAACCACCTCAAATGGCCCAAAATACCTAATCCAACCCAAAACTTTGAAAAATTTCAAAAAAAAAAAAAAAAATTCCGGCCCGAACCGGGCCCGAACCGCCCAAAGGCCGGGCCGGTTCGACCTGAACCGCTGGGCCCACCGGTTCACGGGCCGGGCCGGACTCAACAGTAACCGGGCCGGGCCGGTTCCGGGTCGGGCCGCCCGGCCAGAGTCCATCCCTAGTTTCTATCTTCCACCAGGAAGCTACACATTACCAAAAGTTGAGAAAAGAAGATTCTGTGAGAGTTTGCATGGTATGAAGGTGCCATCGGGATATTCATCTAATATCAGAAATCTTGTATCCTTGCAAGATATGAAGTTAGTTGGACTGAAATCTCATGATTACTATGTTCTCATGCAACAATTGTTGCCTGTGGCTCTACGCGGTCTTCTACCTAATCATGTTCGACATGCCATAATGAGATTGAGCTTCTTTTTCAATGCCATTTGTCAGAAAGTCATTCATCCAGAGAAACTTGATGTTTTGCAATCAGAAGTTGTTGTTACATTATGTCAGCTGGAAATGTATTTCCCTCCATCACTGTTTGACATCATGGTGCATCTTGTTGTGCACTTAGTTAGAGAAGTGAAGATGTGTGGTCCGGTGTTTTTGAGGTACATGTACGGAATGGAGAGACACATGGGCCATTTGAAGTCAAAAGTGAAAAATCGTTGTCACCTGGAAGGTAGCATCATTAGAGGTGTAATTGACGAAGAAGTCATAGAATTTTGTACTCCTTATTTGACGAATGTTGAATCATTAGGAGTGCCAAAGTCTAGACATGATGATAGGCTTGATGGAAAATCATCCGTTTAGAGCTACAATTGATCGTGATGAGTTGTCTCAATTTCTTGAAGGGGACTCACTTGAGATCACTATCATTCAAACTTTCGTGGTGTAAGTATTAAACATACATTACTTTTGAATTAAGTAAATATCATTCAGTTGCTTTAAGTGTGATAGTGTTTATTTATTTATGTGCAGTTGTTTAAGTGAAAAGTTAGTTGAGCTTGGCCGTGACGACATTGGTTTTTTATGCCCTCATTTGTGCTCTTTTGAACATTATAAATTGGACAAAAATGGCACAATGACTTACTTGAAACATGCTTTGATAGAGTTCTTTGAAAAGTCATTCATTTTCCTGCTATACCATGAAGGGTAAAACATATACAATATATCTCCATTGACATTCTTGTGATATGTTATTTATTTATTGTGTTATTTTATACAATATAGGTATCATTGGATTCTACTTGTCATTTGTCCTTGGGTCGATAAGGGATATATTTTTGATTCCTTGCCGAGTTCTTCTAGCATTAGTATTCAAAGAGATTTAACAACGTTAGTATTATATTATTTTTTGAATAAAAATATGTAGAAAAGTTTAACACATGTATATAAGTAAAAAATGTTTGTTTGAATTTGTAGAATGTATAGGGTGGCATCTGCACAAAAAGGCCGCGGTAAGCCAATTAAATGGCATAGTGTGAAGGTATGTTCTATTCTTTCTATCATACAATTATTCGTAGGAAAATAATCTTGAATTTCATTTATTGCCTTGTTATATACTTACCTTTTTTATATACTTATCTTCTTTAATACTAATATAGTAGTGTGTACACACACAACTTTTGTAAGGGATAAATGTAATTAGATTTTGATGATGCTAGGATAGTTAGATTAGAATTTTAGAGTACCCCTACTTAGACTTTATGTATTAGAATTTTCAGTTGTGAGCATTAGTATAGTCGACATCAGAGTTGCTGAGTGGATCTGATCAGAGCTGCTATATGAGAACTGCTTTCAGAGTCGCTCTCGGAAGTCATGAGAGTTGCTCATCAGAAAGCCATCAGAATACTACTCATCAGAGAACCATCAGAGTTCGATGTAAAGGTTCATCAAAACTCAACGTTAGTCACGTATCAGAGTTCCTCATATAAGTTCATCAGAATCCAAGGTCAGAACATCATCAGAGAATCTCATCAGACTTGGACGAACACTTAGACAAATTTGAAGCTACGTTCAACGATCAAGAAATCTTCAAACGGCTAGAAGATCTGTCATCTAAGGAAAGCATTCAATGCTCATTAATGGAGCCTGATACGCTGTGGATGATTGGACCGAGATTTTTGGAAGATACTTGACTAAAATAGAAACCTGCCAAAACTGCGGGTCCAACCGGTCAAATCCACAGTTCGCGCATTCAATGCAGTTGTCTCCTCCTCCAACGGGCAGACAACCCCAGTATAAAAGATACTCGATGAAGAACAACCGGACAACTTTGCTACAACTTTTGCTCTCATCATACTTCAAGCATTCTTGAGATTCAAACTCCATAATCATTCACAAGAAAAAGCTTACGTTGGGAAGATTCAAACTCTCAAAATCTCTCAACCCCAACAAGAGCAAAGTTCATCCTGTTCTTCAACCTTCAAGAACTTCAACTACATATCTTTTGTAACGAAGCAAGTTGGAGAAAACTCTGTTTCAGAACAACTTCTGCAAAGAAGCGCGTCCAAGTAACTGCAGTAGTGAAGTGGTGATACTTTCGGGAAGCTGAGTGAAAGGACCAGCCATCAGGACGTGGAACTGCATCCTGGGTGGCAACTAGGCTTGAAGAAGACGTGGAGAGCTTCTTAAGTGCTAGGGAACTAAGGCTTTGTAACTGAAGCTTTACAACTTAGTGGAACAGTGGACTAGAGGAACGCGTTGTTCCTTGAACCACTATAAAAACCCCGGTGTCATTTACTTTACTGCATCTATTTTCTGCACTTAGGATTTTAACTGTTTAACTCTAAGACTTGGAATCTGTGTTCAGCAGATCTTGTTTTCAGAGTTATTAGAAAGGCATTTGCCTTAGTATTTTTGAGGCTACAAGGAACTCTTATCCGCTGCAAGACCAGTTCTGATCATCAGAACTCGACCCTCTCTGATAAGTCAACTCTGACTTAGAGAAAAGTTTGAAAAACTATAACAGTCTATTCACCCCCCCTCTAGACTGTTACCAACTTAAACGGGACCAACAACTTTTTATATAGTTTGAATAATATAGGATCTGGAATGCATTGTTCTTAGATTTGGAGTCTATTTCATGGAGTCATTTTCTATATATCATTTTGGGTTAAAATTCTTATGTATGATGATTTTTAATTTCACAGATTTCATGAAGAGTGCACTGGAAAGTGGAAACAATTTAACTTATGGTTTTATCCCTCTTAGCCTCTTAAGAGCCACTTATTTCATGGTTTTTTTACTTCCAGAAAGATTATTTAAAGGACACAAATCTTTTAAGTTTGATACAAGCCTCTGGCATTTGCATCAAATGCGTTTTTGTAATCCACGTGCATATATTTAGTCTTTATCTTCAAAATGATGCCACATACATTTTGAAGTTTAAACTTTAACTATGTGTTTAAACTTCTACCTGTCACTAGAAGGCATATTATTGGTGATCTTAAAGAGCAGTTACTAATAAGCCCTCTCATAGATTTGCATCTAAGTTTATAGTTGATCATATAATTTTAGTGTCTTAGCTTAGTGCGGACTATTTTGCAAATGGCCTGCTACTCTCGAAGGAAGTTGTTGATTTCAGAATTTGGAAGACTGCTTTTCTTATTGCCTAATTTCTATGATCAACTATAAACTTAGTTGAAATGTTAGAAATCATTAGTGTTTTTTCTTGCTTAAACACAATGCCAATTGATTAATTTGATACAGGAATAATTTAAGGATTCTTACATATTTATGAATTATACAGGTTGCACGACAAATCGGAAGTACTGAATGTGGATATTATGTCATGAGGTTCATGTGGGAAATAATATCATACTCTGAGAATCGTGATATTGGACATGTATGAATAAATTGTGAGCTTGCAAAGTTATTTATTACATATACATTATTGTATTGTAATTAATTTTTAATATATTTGTGATCATTCCAATAAACATTTCATGTATGGCGTTCAAGAAGTGAACCATATACATTAGCAGAGTTCAATGATATCAGAAATGTATGGTCAAGATACTTTCTTGATGTAGTATTGCAAACTTGAGGAAAAACTATTTAGGAAAACAATTTGTATGTTGTATGAATGTTGATTGGATGTTTAATTAAGCGAGTACTTGATTCTAATTTGTATGTTGTATGAATGTTGATTGGATGTTTAATTAAACAAGTACTTGATTCTGCATTATGCGCTTGATATATGATATGGTATTGTTTTTGTTGGATACATTTGATTGTATGGAGTTAGTTTTACGTATTATAAACCGAACGATGTAGTTGAATTTTTAAAATTGAAGCTCTTAATTAAATAAAATTTTAGAGGCATTTTAATCAATAAAGTGCCTCTTAAATTATCCGTTAATTTCAAATTTTAAACCGTTTTGTTCAGCCCATAAAGTCGTTTAGAGGCGCTTTCAGCAAAGAAGCGCCGCGCGCGCCAAATCGTATTTTGAATTTAGAGGCGCTTTGTAGCAAAAAAGCGCCGCATGCATCCCACGAAATTTCAAAATTAAAGGCGTTGTTTGTCAAATAAGCGCCGCACGCCCATCGAAAAAATAAAAATAAAAAATATATTGGAGGCATTTTCTTTTAGAGAAGCGCCTCTAAAAAGACTTTGCGGCACTAGTCATTGGAGGCGCCATAAAGCGCCGCACGTGTCAAAAAATAAACGCCTCGAAACGGCGTTTTTGCACTTGTGCACACCACTTTATCTCTCACTGATGGAGATCTTCTTAGTGATGGTACTGAGTATCGCAGTATGGTAGGTGCATTGCAGTATTTGACTATTACCCGACCGGATATTACTTATGGCGTTCACCTTGTTTCTCAGTTTATGCATGCTCCACGTACTACTCATTTTGCTGCTGTCAAAAGAATTTATAGGTATTTACAGGGTACTTCTTCGCATGGCCTATGGTTACGCTCGGGTCAAAGTATATATGTGGTCGTTGCTTATTCTGATGCGGATTGGGCGGGGTGCCCAGATAGTTGCCGCTCTACTACAGGTTATGCTATTTTTCTTGGTGATAATCTTGTTTCCTGGCGTTCCAAGAAGCAACCTACGGTTTCCAAGTCATCTACTGAGGCTGAGTATCGAGCTGTGGCTTACACCGTTCAAGACACCCTGTTTATCCGATCCCTGCTATACGACATGGGGATTATTTTACCAAATCCTGTAAAATTATTTTGTGACAATGTTTCAACATCTTATCTTGCAGTCAATCTTATTCAGCATGATCGCAGCAAGCATATCAAGATAGACTACCATTTTGTTCGTGAACGTGTTGCCCATGGGGATCTGATAGTCAAATACATTCCTACTCAATTTCAGCTAGCGGATATATTTATCAAAAATTTGTCTAGTCAACGTTTTGAATTTTTACGTTCCAATCTGCACGTTATTTCCCCCGCACAGATTGAGGGGGTGTAATAGCGGATATAGTTAGGCCCATTTTGTATTAGACCTTATTATATTATTAGTATAAATATGACGTGAGGGCTACCGATGAGGTAAGCCATTATTCTCCACTTTTATTATTTCACAAAAAATGCTCAACATTGTTTTACTAAGCCTCTTGTATTAACTCATTATGATGTGTGGCGGTCACCGCTTTTGTCTAATTTATGATTTAATTAAATATTATGTTTGTTTTATTGACGAAATCACTCATTTAAATTCAACGATGACTACACAATCCCATTTTGTTAAAATTTGTGCAATTAAGTTTAGATTCTGAATCTTAATGATTTGAAGTAATAATGCAATACTACGTATAAGATTATAGTCTCAATAATGCTTCGTGTACACGCTAGTTGTATGCGACATTTTACACATCGATCAAATTGTTTGTACACACCATTTTTTTCATTTTGTGAAGATGATTGTTTTTTCGTACATACAACTTTTTTGTTAGACATATTTTTTTGTTGATGCGAAAAACGATTCGCTTTACAAAACCAAAAAATTGTATGTGCACGACCAATTTGATCGACGTAAAAAACGTCGTGTACAATTTGACCTGTAATTGATGGGGAATTTTTCTCATCACAAGGACTGGCCGTCGTCTTCCATCAAACTGCTTCTTCTATCTTCCTCTCCGGTAACTTTCAACGGCAAGTCCGATCCCGGTTGATGCCATCTTCTGGTCTCCTCCGGAAGCTGGTTCATTACTTGTCGTTTGCAATTAGTCTTTTGTCACTGTTCCGCACCCTCATTGTAATGAGTTCATAGAAGTACCTCCAAATAAAATAACAATTCCAAGAAACACCATATATGGCTCGAGACGCGTAAACGCTGTCCTCAAGAAAGTATTTTCGGTGGCCGAAAATCTTTCCCCAGGATATAACGAGCCCTTCGGCGGATCGCCGGACACAGAACTACGAGGATATAATACAATTACGTAACCCAGCAGTGTTTAGGTGATTGCATGTAAAAAGCTTCATTCGTGAACTATATGCCCGTGTCTTTTCTCAAGGAATTTTTATGGGAGAAGATAAGTGTGATTATAGTTTTTCTTCTTTTTCCTTCTCTGCCATGGAGCATTACATATATACAAGCATTATATATACATAGTATATAAAAAGGCTGTTGAGATTATCCTAATAAATGAGAATAAATCATGGTGAACCAAGTAACGTACCAAGCTGCCAACCAAGTATAAATCATCCGTTTAAATATTTACTTTAGCTCCACACAATTAAATATTAATCACCTTTCGGTTACTTAATAGAGAAAACATATGTCCAAAATAATTTTGTTTATTTGAAATAGTCAAATTTTCCAACAATCCCCCACATATTTCAAATAAACATTTAAAGTCAAAAAACCATTTTAAAATCTGCTGGATTAACGGGAATGAGACTTTAAGTCTGGTGTCCGTAGACTATGAACCAAACCGAGACGATTAAGTCTTTATAAACCAAGCTTTTGGTGAAACATATAGTTTCTATGAACCAAGAAGCTACTATGGTAGATTAGGGTCTTAATGATCATGTCTCACCCCCCACAATTCCTCGCGTTAACGCCGTGGTGCGCCTTTCGGCCGTGCGCGTGCCTGGTTTTCTTGAGTGCTCTAGAAGCGTTGTCAATGCTTCATGGAGGCGGCCCCACCTCACACTCATATAGGTGATCTCATCAAGTGTGTCCCGCACTTAACACACCACCCATAAGGGCTATGATAATCATTAAGAGCTTTAGCTCATCCTCACAAACAAATGCAGTCCAGCCTTCCACACCATAGAAATGAACACTTTACAAGGCTAGCAGAACAAATAAAAGACTTGTTATTACCCATTTGAACTTGCTTCATGGGATCTCCAATCACACAAGTTGGGTTCCCATCCTTATTTGTTGTCAAAGTGACATTAGTCCATTTCCCTCGATGTTTAAATTTGTCATTTAACGTCCTAGGGATTCTATCAAAAGGAGTAGCTAATTCCTTTTAACTTCACAAAATTAATGGAATAAATCCATTCTCAAACATCATTGCACCACTTTTAAGGGTGAATGGATATCCACTATTTTATCTCATGTGAGTCGACTCGTGTGTCATCGTTGTATCCCGGCAATACAACGGATAACTCTTAATAAGAAATATCATCGATGTAACACTCTAGTACATCGGACATTTTCACTAACATGTTATATTCTAACAGATAATTCTCAATATAATATATAACATCATTATACAATTATAGTACAATGGATAACACTCAAATATAACATCGTCGTATCACTCTAGTTCTACGGATAATTCTCGATAAAATGTGTCATCTCTGTGCTCATTTAGTACTACGCGGAAAACTTTATAAAATATATATGACATCATTGTATCGTTATAATACAATGGATAATTCTCAATAAAATGTTTCATCATTGTATCTCTTTAATACAATGGTTTACCTCACCAAATCCACTTTTTTTATGTTTTTCGGGTTTCATCTCAATCTTCCGACAATTATGTCGGATCTCACATTGTTTGTTAACTTTAATAGATTCACACTTTGAGCATCAAAATAAATTTGAACAATATGAGACTACAAAATTATTCTTATATCCAACTCCGTATAGTTCCACACTTAATTAATAAAAGGTGACGCATATTATTTGCATACACAATATTTCAAAATTCACCACGTATCAATTAATGCCCGGTATAATATACTATGCATTTAAAAACACACCACACACATCCACAACAACTATTGTATCTCAAATACCCCACATTTTGAATATATACAAATATACATAGTAGATGCAAAAGCCATAACTAAACAACCATAAGGTCATAAATAGATATCAACATTCACTTCATGATTTTCCAAACGGGAAAATTGTCATATGAGTATCATATACAATTTGCCTAGCATTTAAATCAAATCCCAGTAAATATGTATGCAAACGTAAATATGAACAAGCTAGCTTAGGTAAATTATTCACATACTAAACATAATTTAATATTCTACCAAAACTGTTTGGTACAATCATCAATACTCAATGAAAAATACCATATCGTTATGTCCAAATTAGACACTACTCACTTAAATACTCGAAGTATTGTAGCAAAACAATCATAAATTGCATGCAAAACAACTTAATTACTTTAAGAATTAGAATTACATCTTCCAGAGTTCCAGTTACTTTTGACAAAGACAAAAAAAATATCATCGTAGTACACTAGTACTACACCATGCTTACGAAGCAATCATTATAATAATTCAATAGAGAACAGATACCTACCAAAGCTTCGTAACTATACTCGCAAATTACAAAGATAAAGCCATTAAAATCACTTGGTAGCAAATCCAGGAAATTACATGCATGCGAAATAGCCTCAAAATTTTAGAACACTAGAGTGGTGTTCTAGTACCGGTTTATCTTGGTTTATTTGAAATACTTTGAAAATACTTTGAAAATTTCCAACGAAGAAACGGAAACTAAATTAATTAGTCCGAATTTCGGGTACAAAAAACACATAATTTAGTGATAAAGTTTACCCTGATGTGAGTTTAAGAATAAAATCTCTTTTAGCATGCACTTTAGCGATTTTCGAATCCGCTAGATACACAAGATATTCACCATCTACTATAGTAATACAGGAGGTTAAAGCACTTTGTTTTTACAAATGTGCTTGGTAGCCCCGGAGTCTACCATCCACTCATTCACATCATTAGTTTTACAACTTTGAGAAACAACCGCAACAAAAATATGAACACTTTTAACCAAGTTTAAACTTGATTGTAGTGGTGTGTTGTTTTTTCATAGTTGTCTTTTTATCACAAAAAAAAGTATCATTAAAATAAATGGGATAAACTTAAGTCTAATTGCAAGCAGAATGTAGGAAACAAAATTAATAATTTGTAACACACATATTAAGGCAAACCCCATGCAAACTAAGCACATATGGAGTATAAGTTAGAAAATAAAAGTCGTACCAGAGTTTGTCATTCACAAATTTGTGCCGGAATACATTGATTTTCAGGATTGAACTTTGGCCATGGTGATGACGGTTGAGTACTTGAGTATCCTTTGGCCATCAATACTTTCTTGAGATTGATGGGGAATTTTTCTCATCACAAGGACTGGCCGTCGTCTTCCATCAAACTGCTTCTTCTATCTTCCTCTCCGGTAACTTTCAACGGCAAGTCCGATCCCGGTTGATGCCATCTTCTGGTCTCCTCCGGAAGCTGGTTCATTACTTGTCGTTTGCAATTAGTCTTTTGTCACTGTTCCGCACCCTCATTGTAATGAGTTCATAGAAGTACCTCCAAATAAAATAACAATTCCAAGAAACACCATATATGGCTCGAGACGCGTAAACGCTGTCCTCAAGAAAGTATTTTCGGTGGCCGAAAATCTTTCCCCAGGATATAACGAGCCCTTCGGCGGATCGCCGGACACAGAACTACGAGGATATAATACAATTACGTAACCCAGCAGTGTTTAGGTGATTGCATGTAAAAAGCTTCATTCGTGAACTATATGCCCGTGTCTTTTCTCAAGGAATTTTTATGGGAGAAGATAAGTGTGATTATAGTTTTTCTTCTTTTTCCTTCTCTGCCATGGAGCATTACATATATACAAGCATTATATATACATAGTATATAAAAAGGCTGTTGAGATTATCCTAATAAATGAGAATAAATCATGGTGAACCAAGTAACGTACCAAGCTGCCAACCAAGTATAAATCATCCGTTTAAATATTTACTTTAGCTCCACACAATTAAATATTAATCACCTTTCGGTTACTTAATAGAGAAAACATATGTCCAAAATAATTTTGTTTATTTGAAATAGTCAAATTTTCCAACATAAACATCATTTTCCTTATAGTCTAGTCCCGTTTATAGAATTCCCCAACATTATGCTTCTTTTGGGGGGAAGCGGGAGAAATGGAGAAACCAAATGGTGCCAAGTTTTGGACACAAAGTGAAGGTGGAGGACGACTCTAATGTCTTATTTTCTCCATGATTTGTCAACGAGAAGCTTCATGGGATTTTATTGTTTTTACGAAACTGACGAGTGGGGAAAGCATGCTTTTCTTTCAATTTATTATGCTAACCAACTCTCTCCCTCTCTCTCTCTTCCAGTTAAAGCAAGAAGCTAAGCCAAGCCAGCTATACTGAGCTCTTCACTCTCATAGACCCACCTCCTCTCTCTCTGTACTAGCTTCTCCCTCTAATTCCTCTTCATAAATAACGTACCGCTCTGAATCTGAACTTCAGCCAGGATTCTCAGCTCAGAGCTGTTCCTGTCGGTGCTCTGGAGCTTCCGTTCTGTCGGAAATCGGAACTGCCGGTTGAAGGTTGCTCCACATGGCTGGAAAGGAATTCGCTCACATTTCCGACGCGGCGGAGCTACGCGGCAGGGATTTCAGCCTGCTAGTTCAGCATTCGTTGTAGAGCTTGCTTCGACTCTTCGAGTCCGTTTTCTGCAAAATGCTAGCAGGTAATTAGTAATTACTGCTTCTGCTGGAGCTTTGTTTGTAAATTTTCCTATTTCCTCGGCTCGTTTTTAAGTAGGGGAAGCTTGGTAGTTGCAGATCTGAGGAAAAGTGGGAAACTGACTTCAATTCATGTTTGCTTGCGATTGAGCTTGGTGTAATTAATAATGCGTAGACTTCTTCTGATTTTCTATATCTGGAGTATATATGGCTGTGTAATAATGACCAAAATTCCGGAGACTAAAGGGATTTTGGTTGTTCAACGCCCTACCTACCCAATCTGAACCGGATTTAGCTTGAAATTTGGTAAGAAATAAGACAATCATGCACCCCCCTTTTCTGCTAGGTTTATCTTGTAAATTGCAGCTGTCTTTAGAGTAGAGTGTTTGTCTGTTTGGTACTCGGGTAGATCAGATAAAGTGACAATTATTCATGAAAAATTGTTTTCTATTGCTTCTGAAATTGCATGGTGGAGCACTATATCAATTGAAACATCTCACATGAACCCCTGAGGAATGTCAACTCTCTATGGGTTGCATTTGATTCCACTTACCTTTGGAATAATCATTTTAATGCCTTTTTGGTGTAAAAGTGGTTGAAAAAGCATTTCCTTCTGCCTTTACATTCCGTGTTGTTGTTTTGCATTTGGACGTTGGTTCTTTAATTCTTGTATGATTTGAAAGCTTTCTGGGCAACATGTTTAGGGAATCATGAGAATAGGCCCAACTTTTGTAGTTTTGAAACTAGAGAAGTTTAAAATTGAAATTATTGTACATTACTATGGCTCTCTCTGACCCATTTTGTAACTTACAGTACATTTTTAGAGGCTGTCCAAAACATATGGCTTCTAATTTAAACTCCACTAAGGCACTAACTTTTACTTTTATACTTGATCTCTTTATCTATTGTTGCGCTTTTTCTTATTTTAAGTGGACACGTACTAATTTTTCTTTCTTTTTGGAGGTTACAATTATAAAAGAACAACTTCATCCTTTATTTTCTTGAAATCGGTGTCTAACCAAAATGTGTCTTACATCTTGGGACATAAAGAGAGTTATTCTTCAAATTCTACTAACAATGTTTTTATTCTGTATTTTGAGTCATTAACATTTATGTTTCCGATTAATGTTCTTTGCCAAATAAAATAACACTTTGAAAAGAAAAAACATCAGAATTCCAGAATACACTATGATCACTAGCTCACTTATTTTTTTAACATATACACGCATAGTGAGAATTATCCCCACTTATTTTTCCCTCCTAACATAAACAACAGAATTAAGTACTTAAATCAATATGCTAATGATTAACATGAACTCCATACACTACCTGATCACTGGCTCAATCCTATTCCCTGCTTTTCTTGTAAATGCTTTCTCCTTCTCTATTTCTTGTGTCTTTTAGTTATATATTTCATGTTATGCACACCTATTATCAATCTATTATTTTCATCGTTACAGGAAAGTGTTTCACACACCAGATTTTCCTAATGAAAGCGTGCTCCACCTACAAGTTGCTATACTTTCTATTTGTTATCATTACAACAACTATTATACCCCTGGCTCATGGTGATATAAAGTCAGACGAAGAAGCTCTTCTTGCCTTTGCTGCCTCTATTCACCACGGACGGAAGATTAACTGGAATTCTGGGATCCCCATCTGCTCATCATGGGTTGGCATTAATTGTAGCAGAGATGGGGCCCATGTTGTAACAGTTCGACTTCCAGGAGTTGGACTCACTGGTGAAATCCCCCAAAACACCCTTGGGAAGTTAAATGGTTTAAGGGTTCTCAGTCTTAGATCCAATGTCATATATGGAACTCTTCCTTCTGACCTTACTTCACTTCCTGAGCTTCGCAACCTCTTCCTCCAACATAACAACTTATCTGGACAAATACCAACTTTTCCCAAGCAATTAAGCATTCTGGATCTTTCATATAATTCCTTCAGTGGTACCATTCCTCCCTCAGTGATTCAGAATTTGACCCACTTGACTGCATTGAACCTCCAAAATAACTCCCTATCTGGACCTATACCTAATATTACACTTCCAAGGCTAAAACATTTGAATTTAAGTTACAACCATCTAAATGGCTCTATTCCGTCCTCTCTTCAAAAGTTTCCCAAGTCTTCATTTCTAGGAAACTCTTTCTTATGCGGATTGCCATTAAGAACTCCCTGTTCTTCGCCTCTTCGACCACCACCGCTGTCTCCTCCCAATACCCATTTACCACATGGTCCTAAAGAACGCGGACATAGGAAGAAATTTATTATTATTATCGCTGTTGCAGCTTGTGGGACTGCAGTGATATTTATTGTAGCTTTATTGATTCTCATGAATAGAAAAAAAAGTGAGGGTAGGGGTGTACTAAAAGGGAAACCTTCTGGTGGGGGAAGGAGTGAGAAACCAAGCGAGGAATTTGGGAGTGGGGTGCAAGAGGCAGAGAAAAATAAGTTGGTTTTCTTTGAGGGATGCTCATACAATTTTGATCTTGAGGACTTATTGAGGGCATCGGCCGAAGTGCTTGGGAAAGGGAGCTATGGGACTGGATACAAGGCTATTCTGGAGGAGTCTATAACTGTAGTTGTCAAGAGACTCAAAGAAGTCATTGTGGGGAAGAAGGAGTTTGAACAACAGATGGAGATCATAGGTAGAGTTGGACAGCATCCAAATGTTGTTCCTCTGCGTGCTTATTATTACTCCAAGGATGAAAAGCTTCTAGTCTGCGATTATTTCTCCAGAGGCAATTTGGCAATGCTCCTCCATGGTATGATTTTCTGAATCCTTTCCCTTGACTATAATGGTCCGTTTGGAACTCAGAAAATACTGGGTAGTAGGTAAGATAGATACGGAAATGAGGAGAGAAAACTTGGGGGAAGTTAAATGATAAACTCAATTTCAATAAATTATTTTAGATATATGTTCAAATTCTTTTTGTTTATTTATAATTTTTCTATTATATACTCCGTATAGACTAAGAAGCAAGAAACCTAGATAAGACTTTTTAAAAATATATCATTTCATTATCCTTTACATTTGAAAAGGTAAATCAGAACATAAATAATTTACTTGGCATTTTCTTTTCTTTCCGTAATACTTACCGTGATCCATACATAGCCCAAAGCTTTGAGGTGGAAGTAAAACAAATGGCAAAACTTCTTTTTGGTGGTGGGGGTTTAGTGAATCATATCTAGCTTTGCATATAGTAAAAGGGATTGTGTATGCAATTTATTGTTGTAGTGCAAGTGGGCAACTCCCCTTTATATATGTGAATTTTTTATTTAAATGTTACATTCTGCTACTGCTTGGCTTCTTGCTAGTTCACTGGCTGGATAGTGATTATGATTTCTTCTAGTATCACACAATCAGCATTCCATCTTCTTGATAGGAAATAAGGCCACTGGGAGGACTGCTTTGGACTGGGAAACCAGAGTTAAAATAGCCCTGGCAGCGGCAAGGGGGATAGCCCATATCCATTCCACAGGTGGCCCAAAGTTCACTCACGGAAACATAAAATCCACAAATGTCCTCATCAACCAAGAAGATTCAGATGCACGCGTCTCTGATTACGGATTAGCTCCTCTGATGAATGCCCCGGCAGCCCGGTCTAGGCATCCCGGGTACCGGGCCCCCGAGGTGATCGAAACTCGAAAGCACACACACAAGTCAGACGTGTATAGCTTTGGGGTCTTGCTACTAGAGATGCTCACTGGGAAACAGCCCACCCAATCACCGGGGCGTGATGACATGGTTGATCTCCCAAAATGGGTCCAGTCGGTGGTGAGGGAAGAATGGACCGCAGAAGTGTTTGATGTGGAGTTGTTGAGGTATCAAAACGTTGAAGAAGATATGGTTCAAATGCTTCAGATTGCGATGGCGTGTGTTGCGAAGGTTCCGGAGATGAGGCCAAGCATGGATGATGTTGTTAGGATGGTCGAAGAGGTACAGCAATCTGACCCTGAAAACCGAGCATCTTCTGAAGAGAACAAATCCAAGGACTCATCAAATGTGCAGACCCCTTGATTCTTTTGGATTTATGATCTTAGTGATTTTTGTTTGCTTATTATTGTTAAAATTATATCTATTACATATTATATATAGGCATTGTTTAGTATTCCTTTTTAGGGGCCTGGTTTGCAAGTGCATTTTCTTCTTACATGATCCCTGTACAAGTTAAACCTGTGGTTAAATACCATCAACAGCTGATTGATGTCTTCTTCTCTAGTACTCCATATCTCTTTTAATTATCCAATGGGAATAGTTCGTACCCAAAATTATCACATTAGAAACGAAAGAATTATTAGAGAAAATAATTGGAATATAAGTAATTAATTATTAAAAATGAGGATGACAAAAACGTCAAGTAGACGCTATACAAGTATACAACCATTACGATCAAAAAATAAAAAGTATACAACCATTGGAATATGAATCGGATATAAAGTTTCTTACTAGTATTACCTTTTTGGCTTTTTATTAAAGCAATTAGATGAGATTGTCATATGAGAAAATGATAATGTTACGAAAAATTAAGGGATGGGTTTGGTTCGGAGTTAGGACCTTGAACAATGTGTACACCACCACCACAAGAACAACATCAAACCTTAGTCTCAAAAGATATTGAGGTCGGTTAACATGAATCAGTATATGATATTACCACTAAAAGGAAAAGAAAGAAAATAAAGATAAAAAGATAAGCGATTATGAGAAAAGATAATATAAAAAGAAATGAATATACCTACAAATGATAAAATAAAAAGAATAAAAATAATGTTTATATACATACACACACACAGATATTGGTTCAGGTGAGAAATGCATCTAATGTGAGAAATGAGAATGAATCTCAGCCATTGGATTTACCCGATATATATATATATATATATATATATATATATATATATATATATATATATATATATATATATATATATATATATATATATAGATTTTGGTTCAGGTGAGAAATGCATCTAATGTGAGAAATGAGAATGAATCTCAGCCATTGGATTTACGAAGTTGCACTAAAATTGGCTTTATGTTGCAGTAATATTTAAATTTTGCACATGTTGCACTAAAACTGTTTCATGTTGCACTAATATTTGACGGCGTTGCACCGAAATAGCTTCATGTTGCACTAGACACGTGTAATACGGATTTTTCAGAAGTATTTACAGAAATGCCACCGTGCTAGATTGCATATTTCAGTGCATCATGAAGTGTCTTCTACTGCAACTTAGTCGAATCCAATGGCTGAGATTCATTCTCATTTCTCACCCAAAGGGTTCTTCTCACTTGAACCTTACCCTATATATATATATATATATATATATATATATATATATATATATATATATATATATATATATATATATATATATATATATATATATACGGAAAAGATCCTGTCCAGCCGGAGGGACAGGATCCTCCGTCCGGCCGCCGCTGTTTGGGGCGGTTCCCGGTGGAGTTTTTTGATGAAATTTTTATGGAATGTTCCTCATCAAGTCTAGTTTATCCACAAAAAAATTCAGCTAAAAATTCGATCGGGAAGGCAGTCAAATAATTTTTTGAAACATAACTGCGTTTTATATGTTTAAGTTGGAGCAGTTATCTTCAAAACATTATTTGACTGCCTTCCCGATCGAATTTTTAGCTGAAATTTTGTGTGGGTAAACTAGACTTGATGAGGAACATTCCATAAAAATTTCATCAAAAAACTCCACCGGGAACCGCCCCAAACGGCGGCGGCCGGACGGAAGATCCTGTCCCTCCGGCTGGACAGGATCATTCCTCTCTCTCTCTCTCTCTCTCTCTCTCTCTCTATATATATATATATATATATATATATATATATATATATATATATATATATATATTAAAGGATAAAAGAATAAAAAAAGAATAAAAAAAGAAAAAAAAATGAGGGGAAAAGATAATGCGAGATCACTCATCCACACGAATACCCGCCCTCCACTTTACTCTCTCCAAAGCCATACCCTCTTCTCACCCAAAAAGAAGCATATCACTTCGGACTCTCCTAACCCATCCATGTCTGTTTGGGTCTTCCTTTCCCTCTCTTCCCTGCCTCTTCTCCACACATCTCAACTTGTCTGACAGGTGCATCACTCGATCTTCTTCGTACATGACCAAATCACCGTAGGCGTGACTCCCGCATCTTGTCTTCAATAGGCGCTACTCTCACTCTTTGCCTGATTGTCTCATTTATCACGTGGTCCTTCCTAGTATGCCCACACATCCAACGCAGCATGCGCATACTCTGTCTTGCTCCGACTTAGTCTGAAACCCTTGTTCTCCAATGTTTCTTGCCATACTTCCAACTTTGCTTTAAGACCTGATTGCGTCTCATCAATCAATACAATATCGTTGGCAAACATCATGCACCAAGGTATTTCGTCTTGATTTGACTTTGTAAGTTCATCCATGACTATAGCAAATAAGAAAGGACTCAGAGCCGATCTCTGGTGCACTCCGATAGTAATAGGGAACTTCGCAGTCCTCCCTACACTAGTACGGACACTTGTAGTATAATCCGCATACATATCCATGATGATGCTGATATACTTACATGATATGCCTTTTCTAGTTAAGGCCCATCAAATAACTTCTCGATTTACCCTATCATAAGCATTTTCTAAGTCAATGAACATCAAATGCAGATCCCTGTGAGCGTCTATATACTTCTCCATAAGTCGCTGAAGAAGGTGAATGCCTCAGTTATTGAGCGACCGGGCATACAACCGAATTGATTTTCGCAGTTCTTCGAAGTCTTTGCTCAATCACTCGCTCCCAAAGTTTCATGGTGTGACTGATAAGTTTAATCCCTCGATAGTTCGCACATTCTTGTACATCACCTTTATTCTTGAATAAGGGGATCAGATAAGAGTACTCTCCCTCCAACTCATTGGCATCTTGTTGTTTCTCCAAATCATGTTGAAGAAACTTGTTAAACACTCGACGCCTCTCTCTCCCAAACTTCTCCAAGCCTCGATCAGTATGTTATCTGGACTCACTGCTTTCTTCCGCCCCATCTTCCTTAGAGCCTCTTTAACTTCCGTTGTTTGGATCCTTCTCACAAAATCACGATTTACCATACAACTTGGTATGGTCAAATCACCAATATCTTGCTCTTTGTTCCTGTTGAATAGTGTATCAAAGTATGACCTCCAAATCTCTTTTATCTCCCCATCCTCCATTAGTACCCTTTGATCGGCATCCTTCACACACTTAACTTTTCCGATATCTTGAGTCCTACAGTCATGAAGACGAGTGTCACGCCCCGGACCGCATCCGAGCGCGTGTACAACCGCCGTGTGACTAAATGACGTCACTCGCAAGTCAACGTAACTTAATCATACAAGGCGTCCATGAACATTGTTCATACCATACTCAGTAAGTAAACATACATAACAACATCACATATTTGGATTGAACGAAACGCGGAAATATTCAATATTCAATCATGGGCCACATATGGCCAAAACGTGGACTCGCAGGCCCAAAACAAATGTACTTATTACAAAATATCCATGAGCATAGTTTATAGTTTAAAATAGTAAAGGAAGCACGAACCACGTCTCCCTTTAGATTACTTCACCGAGCAAGGTGAGAATGCAAGCTTGAGCTTCAACCTGAAATGGTGGGGCCCCCCGAAGGGGTCAGTACAAGTACCGAGCGAGTAGCAGGCTAAATGTAGAATAACTAACGTTTCAAGTATAAGACCCAAACATAGGGTGATACATATACATATAGTTCTTTCCCCCAAGTTATGAAATATATATCATTATATATACACTTGGAAATACCCGACCCTTAGGTCATTGTTTATTTGGGAAATAATATAGCCGTTAGCCTTGGCTTAAACCCCAACCCACCCATATACCTATGAGTGTATAGAACTCCTCCTGGTTCAAATCATCTTAACATGAGGACACCGCCCGGTCCCAAATTATAAAATAATAATCTATGAGTTTTGAGGATACACGCCCGATCCTTGGGTACTCCACCCTATAACCGAGTTTTGAGGATAACCGCCCGATCCTTGGGTACTCCACCCTATAACCGAGTTTTGAGGATACCGCCCGATCCTTGGGTACTCCACCCTATAACCGAGTTTTGAGGATACCGCCCGATCCTTGGGTACTCCACCCTATAACCGAGTTTTGAGGATACCGCCCGATCCTTGGGTACTCCACCCTATAACCGAGTTTTGAGGATACCGCCCGATCCTTAGGTACTCCACCCGACTTATGATCTACCACATATCATCCTAGATAAGGTCTATATCATAATCAATAATCAAGACTAAACCAAGTCTTAAGGCCTAAGCATAATCATCCATGCAATTCATGCATTAAAAATCAACATATAGGCAAAACAGTGCCAAACCGGCGCCGGTTTTGACATAACCGGCGCCGGTTATTAATTAACTTAATAAAACCGGCCATGCCGATCCATAACCGGCGCCGGTTTTGCCTATAACCGGCGCCGGTTACCCCCTGGGCAACCAAGTCAACATTTTCGTTGACTCGCCATTTCAAACCCGATTTGCGTCAAACTTAATCCCAACATGTATTAAGTTATAACCAAGCATTTTGTGCCTCTCTCATCCCTTAAAACATCATATATGTTTTTATAAACATTTTCATATCATACTTCATTTATGATATCAATGGGTCATACATATAAGTCTAATCACTTTGGATAATCACATGTTTAAGCATCTTTTAAACATCATTATGAACACATAAAACATTTACTTAGGTAATCTCATAATTAACCCACGAGTTATAAGACATTAAGCCGTCCACTCACCTCAAATGAGCGTGATGAAGTTCTACCCTTCTCGGTTGAACTCCGGCCAAACTCCGGTGAACTTTGACGAACTCCGGTGACAACTCCGGCGACTCTTTCAACCTTGTGAAAGCTTTCAAATCACCCTTGACACGTTCCTAACATGGTTTTATCATCACAAAACCCATATCAATACAAATAACCTTTAAAAGGTTATTTTCCGGCTAACCGGTCGTTTTGGCCTCCAAGTCCGTTCTTGGACTTAGAACGACCCTTCAACCCCTCAATCCACACTTCTCACGTGTAGACCACCCTTAAGGATGCTCCATATGATATATAAGTCATATGAGAATTAAAATATGGAAAGAAAGTTGTTATGGAGCCTCTTACCTTTATTTTCAAGGGTTTTCTTCCACTTTAACAACTCCTTCTTCTTCCTTAAGCTTCTTGCTTTCTTGAGCTCACTTGGCTATGAAGAAATGGTGGTTTGAGGTTCCTCTCTCTCTCTTGGGGATGCTCTGGCCGCAGGTATGAGTGAGGAAAGGGGTGAGGGTCTCTTTTGGCTCAATTAGAAAATAAGTGAGGGGGGAGGTCCACCTTGGGTCAACTCTCACCCAACCATCACCCTCAGCCCACACACACCTCACAACCCATGTTATGCAGCTCCCCTTGTCAACCAAGAGCTCTCAAAAAACGTGGGGTGGCCCCCACTCATGTGGGAGGTCATCCCATTATGTCCCGAAGTGTACAATCGGTCCCGAAAGTTGTATTTCTCGGACTGTTTTAATTATATTTTATTTTATTGAGTCGAATAAAATATAACACTTACTCCCCATCATAATGGGCCTTTAGGATGATTATACATTCCCCAACTTTAATTTGGAAGTCCCCGAAATTCATTTCGGACTGTTATCCGATAAATTACCCACACCCGGTAATTGGGCCTTGTTTGACCGATCGGTCAACCCAATGCCTTTCTTATGGCCCAAAGTAAATGTCCACCACCATATAACTATTATCTATACCAAGATGAATAAAATATGCGGTCTCGGGAATATCGGGTGGTCCCCGCTCCCGTGTGGGCCCCACGTGCAATTTACTATTCACGCAAAAGAATTAACAAAAATTTACAACCTCGTAAATTCATTAACCATTTCATAAGGTTCAATACATAATTTACACAAAAGTAAATATACTTGGGGACGGTGTTACAAGTTCACCCCCCCTTATTTGGGATTTCGTCCCCGAAATCAACGCGTCTTAATCGAAAAGAAACGGGTATTGCTCCCTCATCGAGACCTCGGTCTCCCAGGTTTCTTCTTCGACTCGATCACTCCTCCACAGAACCTTCACCATAGGAATCTCCTTGTTCCTAAGTTTCTTCACCTGTTGGCCCACTATCTTCACTGGTTCTACAGCATACTGCAGGTCCTCCCGGATCTCCACCGGTGGTTTCTCAAGAATATGTGATGGATCCCGCACATACTTCTTGAGCATCGATACATGAAATACATCATGAATCTTCTCAAGTTCAGGGGTCAACTTGAGACGATACGCTACGGCCCCAACCCTCTCAAGGATTTCAAATGGGCCAATGTATCGGGGGTTAAGCTTACCCCTAGATATGAATCGGATGATGCCTTTCCAAGGAGAGATTCTTAGAAAGACTTCGTCCCCGACCTCAAACTCCAACGGTCTCCGCCGTTTGTCTGCATAGCTCTTCTGCCGATCTTGGGCAGCCATGAGTCTATCACGAATGATCTTCACCTTAGCCTTGGTGATCTCAACGAGTTCTATCCCTTCGAGTTTGGCCTCACCAACCTCATCCCAACACAAGGGTGTCCTGCACTTCCTCCCATATAATGCCTCGTAGGGAGGCATGCCAATACTCGCCTGATAACTGTTGTTATAGGCAAACTCTACCAGAGCCAAATGTTTGTCCCAACTCCCTTGGAACTCCAAAGCACACGCTCTAAGCATGTCCTCCAAAATCTGTATCACCCGTTCGGACTGTCCATCCGTCTGTGGGTGAAAAGCTGTACTAAACTTCAGTTTAGTACCCAAAGATGCTTGAAACTTTGGCCAAAATCTGGATGTGAATCGTGGATCCCTATCCGAGACAATGGATATCGGGACCCCATGCAATCTCACAATCTCTTCTGTATATAACTTGGCTAACCTTTCAAGGGGATAAGTAATGTTGATAGGTAAGAAATGTGCGCTCTTAGTGAGCCTATCAACCACTACCCAAACTGCATCATAGTTGTTAACCGTCCGTGGTAGCCCTACCACGAAGTCCATGGTCACATGCTCCCACTTCCATTCTGGAATGGTAAGTGGTTGCAAAAGCCCTGCCGGGTGCTGATGCTCTGCCTTAACCTGTTGGCAAGTAAGGCATCGACTCACATACTCTGCGATGTCCCTCTTCATACCTGACCACCAATAACTCTCCTTCAAGTCTCGGTACATCTTAGTACCCCCTGGATGCATGGCATAGGCCGAAGAATGAGCCTCTTCTAGTATGGACTTCTGGAGTTCTTCATCCTTTGGTATGCAAACTCGATCCTTAAACAACAACAGACCGTCATCACGTATACGAAAGTTCTCAACGGGCCCCTCCAGGATCCGCTCACGGATCTTCTGACATTCCTCGTCAATGGCCTGACATCTACTGATCTCACTCAGTAATGTGGGCCTAACCTCAAAGCTAGCAAGGAGGGTCCCGCACGTGGATACCTCCACGCGCGCCCTCAATGCCCGTAGACATGTGAGTAACGTCCCCGACGTACTCTTCCTGCTCAACGCATCGGCCACCACGTTGGCCTTTCCGGGATGATAGTCAATGATCAAGTCATAGTCCTTGATCAACTCCATCCATCTCCGTTGTCTCATATTCAACTCTTTCTGAGTGAATACATACTTCAAACTCTTATGATCAGTATAAATGTGGCATGTCTCCCCGTAGAGATAATGCCTCCAAATCTTCAGTGCAAACACTACTGCCCCCAACTCCAGATCGTGGGTAGGGTAGTTCACCTCGTGTTTCCTCAATTGCCTAGAGGCGTAGGCTATCACCTTACCGTTTTGCATCAACACACATCCTAGCCCTTGGATGCTAGCATCGCTATAGATATCGTACCCTATCCCTTGCTTGGGTAGGGCAAGAACCGGTGCCTCGGTAAGTCGCTTCTTCAATTCAAGAAACCCTTTCTCACATTTGTCATCCCATATGAACTTAGCCCCCTTCTTTGTGAGCTTCGTCAATGGAGACGCCAACCCGGAGAATTTCTCTACGAACTTACGATAGTATCCCGCTAAGCCAAGGAAACTACGTATTTCTTTCACATTTTTGGGTCTCTCCCAGTCGATGATGGCTTTTATTTTGGCGTTGTCCACAGCAACGCCCGATCCGGATATGACATGCCCGAGAAAGCCAATCTCTTTGAGCCAAAATTCACATTTGGAGAACTTGGCAAAGAGTTGTTTTTCTCTAAGTCGTTCGAGTACAAGCCTCAAGTGATGTTCATGCTCCTCCTCGCTCTTGGAGTATATCAAGATGTCATCAATGAATACTATCACAAATTGATCCAAGTATTCACTAAACACTCGGTTCATCAAGTCCATGAATGCCGCCGGTGCGTTGGTTAACCCGAATGACATCACAAGAAATTCATAGTGACCATATCTAGTGCGGAATGCACTCTTAGGTATGTCACTCTCCTTGATCTTCAACTGATGATAGCCCGACCTCAAATCAATCTTTGAGAACACTATCGCCCCCCGAAGTTGATCAAACAAGTCATCAATTCTCGGTAAAGGATACCTATTCTTGATCGTGACTTTGTTCAACTGTCGGTAATCTATGCACATTCTCAATGTACCATCTTTCTTCTTCACAAAGAGTACGGGTGCTCCCCACGGTGAGTGACTGGGCCTAATGAATCCGTTGTCCAAAAGTTCTTGTAGTTGGACCTTCAACTCTTGAAGTTCCGCCGGTGCCATTCGATAAGGAGGTATCGAAATGGGTTTGGTACCCGGTTCAACTTCAATTACGAACTCAATCTCCCGGTCGGGTGGAAGTCCCGGCAAGTCTTTGGGAAAGACGTCCGGATACTTGCACACGACACGCACATCGTTGATGTCTATCTCTTTCTCTGTCTCATCTACTACGTAAGCAAGGTATGTGTGGCATCCTTTTCTCATCATCTTCCGTGCTCTCATCACGGATATGATACAAACATGAGATCCTCCCCGATCTCCCTCGAAACGTAAGGTGTTCCCCTTATCATCCTCGAGTTCCAACACCTTGGTGTAGCAATCAACTCGAGCATGGTGCTTTTCAAGCCAATCCATTCCTAGGATAGCATCGAACTCCATCATACTTAGAGGTACGAAGTCACAAGTCAAAGGTTGACCCGTCACTTCCACCTCACATGATGGATAGTAATGGTTCCTCTCCACGTCGTCTCCCAATGGTGTGGAGACTAACAAGGTTTGCGTCATTGGCGTCAATGGCACGTCAAGACCTTCGGCGAACGCTTCGCTCACAAATGAACGTTGAGCCCCGGTATCAATGAGAATTCTTGCATTTCTTCCATTGATCAATAGTGTCCCTACATTTATAGATGATGTAAGACACACTACTCGAAGTACCGGATCGAAAATGGGCTAAACGAACATTTCTCGGCCGAAAATGTACTGGACCGGCGCCGGTTCTAGGCCAGACCGGCGCCGGTTTTCCCCTGGGGCGGCCGAATACCCAACAAATACACTGGACCGGCGCCGGTTATGGCCAAAACCGGCGCCGGTTTACCTTCGGCAACCTCGGAAAAATAGTTTTCTTTGAAACCGGCCCCGTTTACGAGCACGGTGATTTGTCCCGACCAATTTTCCACTAGACCGGCGCCGGTTATGGGCAAAACCGGCGCCGGTTTTCCTTCGGCACCCCTCGGAAAATCCCATTTTTAATTGTTTCAACACCTCCGAAACCGGACCGGCGCCGGTTATGGGCAAAACCGGCGCCGGTTTACCTACGGCAGCCCCAAACTATTAATTTTTAAATAGGACCGGCGCCGGTTTAAGCCCTGACCGGCGCCGGTTTACCCCTGGGCAGCTGTATTCCTACAACTTTTTGCTCAAAACCGGCCGGTATCGACCCCGGCAAGTCCGCACTAGCCCGCTATCATTTCTAACACTAAACAACACGTAATTTATCACACATTACAAGGGATTACCTGCAACGGAGTCGGGGTTAGCCCGAGCATCGGCCTCGGTCATAGCATAGACTCGTGCTTGGGCCCCGCCTTGGTTGACGGACGCGGCATGGCTCGTTGATGCGCCGCCTCTCCCCGTGCCACCATGTGACGGTCCCGCACGGTTCCTCCCTGTCACGGCCCCTCCTCCGGCTCCCGGTGTGTTCTCCTGCGTCGCTTGAGGACAATTGGCCTTCATATGGCCCGCATTTCCACACTTGAAACACCTTGGTGGTTCGTTACACTTCCCAAAATGCTGTTTTGAGCAGTTGGGACATCTAGGTGCTCCCGAGTTCTGTGGCCTAGGTCCGTGCCACCTCCCGTCCCTGTTCTTTTTCGCCGGTGGAGCCGGCGCCTTGAATGAGCCCCCACCACCACCATGGTTGTTCTTTCGGGAATGATCGGGCGGCCCCGAACTGTTCCACTTCCTCTTCTTCGCCTCCTCGGCGTCCCTTGCTTTCCTCTCATTCCACTGGGCCTCTCCCAACATGCCCTGCTCTACCACCTCACTGAAAGTCATGAGGCGTGAGTATGTAGCACGGTCTCGGATGTCTAAAAGTAAGGCATCCCAGAAGTGCTCAGTCATGCGGTCCTCATCGATCGCGTACTCCGGTAAGAACCTAGCCAAGGTTCTAAACTCCTGCTCCAGCTGCTTAACAGTACAACCCTCTTTCTGCTTGAGGTTAGTATACTCCCTCCTTTTCACATTAACCTCGAAATCAGAGTAGTATTGGGCATAAAACTCCCGCTCAAAATTTTCCCATGAGATGTTCCCACGGTATTTCCCTTCTACACCTTCCCACCATGTAGAAGCCATCCCCTCAAGCAACCGTGAAGCAACGGTTAGCTTCACGTCTGGGGTAACTTGCATGTCCCTTGATGCATCCTTCACTTTCTTGATCCAATCGGCGGCAACGGTAATGTCACCGGTGCCATCGAAGGACCTACACCCCAAGGCCCTAGCCTCCTTGAGGTACTTGGAGATTCTCACTATGAAACCTCCCTCGAGCCCACCTTGTGGAGCCTCAGGTGCGGCCCTTGGAGCTCCCCGGCTTCCTTGAGCCGACACACCTTGAGAACCACGCCTTGCTTGACGCCTAAGGTCTCTCCTCAGCTTCTCCTTTTGATACCACTCAAGTAATTCACCCATTTGGGCGAATCGGGCATCACTCTCATCATCATTCTCATCATCGGTGTGGAAATCACCCCCATCGTATGGGGTCTCTTCATGCTCCGTTTCAGGAACATAAGTAGAGTCGTAGTTCTCGGTGCTAGTCTCGTACACCGAACTCACGTGGCCATCACTCACTGTTTGGGCTCGGTGGCCCCCACGACCTCCACGGCCTCCACGGCCTCCTCTCCCACCTCTGGAGCTTCGAGATGGAGCCCGACTAGCTCCAACAGAAGCTATCGGTGCTTGTCCTCTCGGATTGTTTCTGGTCTGCATGTGTCTACCCTCCATTTCTGAAAAGGAATTTGGACGAGTCGTTAGACTCCAATCAATGTCAATTGACGGAAGACGTTATAGACACGTATTGGCCCAAGTCGCCGCCATACCAATTGTTAAGGGTACCATCTTAACAACTAGAGACCTTGCAACCTAGGTGACAATAGTTCTATAATCGTCAAAATACAATGCTCATGGTTTTCGATAAAAAACTCTTTTGTAAAGTCTCATGTGAGAGGTTGATTATATAGTTTAGAACTGAGATGGCTCTGATACCACTTAATTGTCACGCCCCGGACCGCATCCGAGCGCGTGTACAACCGCCGTGTGACTAAATGACGTCACTCGCAAGTCAACGTAACTTAATCATACAAGGCGTCCATGAACATTGTTCATACCATACTCAGTAAGTAAACATACATAACAACATCACATATTTGGATTGAACGAAACGCGGAAATATTCAATATTCAATCATGGGCCACATATGGCCAAAACGTGGACTCGCAGGCCCAAAACAAATGTACTTATTACAAAATATCCATGAGCATAGTTTATAGTTTAAAATAGTAAAGGAAGCACGAACCACGTCTCCCTTTAGATTACTTCACCGAGCAAGGTGAGAATGCAAGCTTGAGCTTCAACCTGAAATGGTGGGGCCCCCCGAAGGGGTCAGTACAAGTACCGAGCGAGTAGCAGGCTAAATGTAGAATAACTAACGTTTCAAGTATAAGACCCAAACATAGGGTGATACATATACATATAGTTCTTTCCCCCAAGTTATGAAATATATATCATTATATATACACTTGGAAATACCCGACCCTTAGGTCATTGTTTATTTGGGAAATAATATAGCCGTTAGCCTTGGCTTAAACCCCAACCCACCCATATACCTATGAGTGTATAGAACTCCTCCTGGTTCAAATCATCTTAACATGAGGACACCGCCCGGTCCCAAATTATAAAATAATAATCTATGAGTTTTGAGGATACACGCCCGATCCTTGGGTACTCCACCCTATAACCGAGTTTTGAGGATAACCGCCCGATCCTTGGGTACTCCACCCTATAACCGAGTTTTGAGGATACCGCCCGATCCTTGGGTACTCCACCCTATAACCGAGTTTTGAGGATACCGCCCGATCCTTGGGTACTCCACCCTATAACCGAGTTTTGAGGATACCGCCCGATCCTTGGGTACTCCACCCTATAACCGAGTTTTGAGGATACCGCCCGATCCTTAGGTACTCCACCCGACTTATGATCTACCACATATCATCCTAGATAAGGTCTATATCATAATCAATAATCAAGACTAAACCAAGTCTTAAGGCCTAAGCATAATCATCCATGCAATTCATGCATTAAAAATCAACATATAGGCAAAACAGTGCCAAACCGGCGCCGGTTTTGACATAACCGGCGCCGGTTATTAATTAACTTAATAAAACCGGCCATGCCGATCCATAACCGGCGCCGGTTTTGCCTATAACCGGCGCCGGTTACCCCCTGGGCAACCAAGTCAACATTTTCGTTGACTCGCCATTTCAAACCCGATTTGCGTCAAACTTAATCCCAACATGTATTAAGTTATAACCAAGCATTTTGTGCCTCTCTCATCCCTTAAAACATCATATATGTTTTTATAAACATTTTCATATCATACTTCATTTATGATATCAATGGGTCATACATATAAGTCTAATCACTTTGGATAATCACATGTTTAAGCATCTTTTAAACATCATTATGAACACATAAAACATTTACTTAGGTAATCTCATAATTAACCCACGAGTTATAAGACATTAAGCCGTCCACTCACCTCAAATGAGCGTGATGAAGTTCTACCCTTCTCGGTTGAACTCCGGCCAAACTCCGGTGAACTTTGACGAACTCCGGTGACAACTCCGGCGACTCTTTCAACCTTGTGAAAGCTTTCAAATCACCCTTGACACGTTCCTAACATGGTTTTATCATCACAAAACCCATATCAATACAAATAACCTTTAAAAGGTTATTTTCCGGCTAACCGGTCGTTTTGGCCTCCAAGTCCGTTCTTGGACTTAGAACGACCCTTCAACCCCTCAATCCACACTTCTCACGTGTAGACCACCCTTAAGGATGCTCCATATGATATATAAGTCATATGAGAATTAAAATATGGAAAGAAAGTTGTTATGGAGCCTCTTACCTTTATTTTCAAGGGTTTTCTTCCACTTTAACAACTCCTTCTTCTTCCTTAAGCTTCTTGCTTTCTTGAGCTCACTTGGCTATGGAGAAATGGTGGTTTGAGGTTCCTCTCTCTCTCTTGGGGATGCTCTGGCCGCAGGTATGAGTGAGGAAAGGGGTGAGGGTCTCTTTTGGCTCAATTAGAAAATAAGTGAGGGGGGAGGTCCACCTTGGGTCAACTCTCACCCAACCATCACCCTCAGCCCACACACACCTCACAACCCATGTTATGCAGCTCCCCTTGTCAACCAAGAGCTCTCAAAAAACGTGGGGTGGCCCCAACTCATGTGGGAGGTCATCCCATTATGTCCCGAAGTGTACAATCGGTCCCGAAAGTTGTATTTCTCGGACTGTTTTAATTATATTTTATTTTATTGAGTCGAATAAAATATAACACTTACTCCCCATCATAATGGGCCTTTAGGATGATTATACATTCCCCAACTTTAATTTGGAAGTCCCCGAAATTCATTTCGGACTGTTATCCGATAAATTACCCACACCCGGTAATTGGGCCTTGTTTGACCGATCGGTCAACCCAATGCCTTTCTTATGGCCCAAAGTAAATGTCCACCACCATATAACTATTATCTATACCAAGATGAATAAAATATGCGGTCTCGGGAATATCGGGTGGTCCCCGCTCCCGTGTGGGCCCCACGTGCAATTTACTATTCACGCAAAAGAATTAACAAAAATTTACAACCTCGTAAATTCATTAACCATTTCATAAGGTTCAATACATAATTTACACAAAAGTAAATATACTTGGGGACGGTGTTACAACGAGCAAGTCTGTAAATATCTTTTTCTCCTTTCTTAGAGTCCAATTTTGCATATAATTCTTTGTTCACTTTTCCTCTTGCTTCCTTTACAGCTTACTTTGCTCTTCTTCTAGCCTCCTTGCACTCCTCTATGTTCTCGTCGCTCCAACTTTTGCCCAATTTCTTATAGCATTCCCTTTTGATCCTTATTGCTTGTTTTACTTCATCATTCCACCAAGATGTGTCTTTTTTTGGTGGTAGACATCCTTTAGATTCTCTAAGTATCTATTTCACCACTTTGTTAAAGGTGGACTTCATTGATAACCACACATCATCCACATGTGCGTCATTATCAATGGACTATACATCTTCTTCCAACATTTTATGTGCAAAAGTTTGTTGGAGATTCCCCTCGAGCCTCCACTACTTTATCTTTGCCCCCCCTTGTACCTTAACTCTCCTTCTCTTTCTACCTTGAAAATCAAGAACAAGGTTGAGTGACATCACACTCACCTGGGATAACCTTACAATCAGTGTAGCTAGTTGATTTGAGTTTTCTCGCACTTAAAAATGATTGTAGTAAAGGGTTGAAGTACGAGTATCGTCTCCATAGGGACGGACAGAAAGGAATTAAGAATTAACTAAATTCAGCGATAAAAAGAAAATAAAATAAAAAGCAATTGTGCGAGATTTGAATGATCGGAAAATTAAATTGCAGGCAAACGAATTAAATAACTTGCTTTCTTCTTAATTAACAATGAAGGGAACATGGATTGATTCCGGGGTAACCGGATTTCTGGCAGATCAGACTTAGTTACATGAAATTAATTTAATTGAGCCTAGCTAATAATTGCTACTACCTCCGTCCCCCTAAGTTTGGGACAAGAGAAGGTGACACGGTTATTAATAAAAGTGGGTTTATGTGGTTGATATTGAATTGATAAAGTAAGAATAAAGTAAGAATGATTTAGAACCACACAAATTTTACCAAATAAGGTATGAGACAATTTTAGTGGGACGAACCGAAATGGTAAAATGGGACAATCATAGCGGGACGAAGGGAGTAAGTTTTTACCGCTCTCGCGGCGTAGAGTACAATAATTTAGGCGACCATGTTGATCTCTCATGCGACATGATCCTAAATTATTGCCAAGACGAGCGAGCTTACGGCCCCTTAATCGCTACTAATCTCTTAGCGTGCGATTAAGTGTGTGTGAAGGTGTCTTAGAATAAACTAGATATCTCTTTAATTTATTCTACAAGCAATTGTAACTCTAGCCGCGGTTCTAGGTTACAAGAGATATCAGTTAAATTATTCAAACACAAATTAAACGGCATTCATACAATTAAACCATCAAGAAACTAGTCATACATCATGATCAACCCCTTCATCAACCCCAAATCCCTAATTAAACCACTCACAACTCATAATTGAAGAATCAACAGAATTTGGATGAATAAAAATACTTCTCATTAATTAAAAAGTAGGAACTTACAAACAATCACAGGGTCTTGAAAAAAATAGCGGAAAACTACGTAAAAACTCGTCCCTAAGCCTCTCTAAATTCCCCTTGAAAACGGGAGTTTACAGGCTGTTTAAATAGAAAAACGGAGCAATTTTGGCCGAAACAGGACACCGGGAGCGCACACACAACATGCGTCCCCGTGTGCGTCTGGAACATAGCGCGAAAAAGTTTGCCACGCACGTCGTGCGTCCCCCCACGCACGGTCGTGCGTGCCTGGCAGTGTGTCTTTGAAATTTAACATCAGACGCACGGCCGTGCGTTCCCCTACGCCCGGCGTGCGTAAAACTTCCAAATTTGACAACGATTCCTTGACCAAAGTTGTAGCTAATGAAGTCTTCTGTCTAACACAACTTGCAAAACTGGATTTGGATCATCCAATCAAAATATATGAATAAAATGGTGGAAGGTCGCATTCTGAAATTGCAACAGCGATCATCTGACTTATTCGTCTGTTTTCACCTTCCTTCTCTCAGATTATCGCAATAGTGTCTTCATATGAGTTGTATTCGTTGAAGTTGGCTTTCATATGGAATTTGAATCGTGTCCTTGGGATGCTTCTAGAAAAAGATATGCTTGAACGATTGACAAAAGGTCATCCTGATCGCTGTTTTCATGCTCTATCGTCTTCTTTTGATCCCGTAGCCAATCCTAGAGCTCTTTTGCCTTCAAATTTCATCGTGAACCTCCCGGTGACCTCCAAAACTCTGAATCACTCTCGAATACTTCTCATCTCGTCCCGATTGCTTCTCAAGCGCCGGTGCCAGACTCCAAAAACCTGATTTCGCCTCAAAAAATACCAAAACTCGAACCAACGCCCAGTAAACATAACTTGAGCTAAAATTGAGACTTATAACACCTAAAAGCTAGGAAAACCATCAAAAGTCTATCCAAACACACATCAAATGCATGTTGTAATACGAACTTATCACTAGCTCTCCAAGACGTTCGTACAAAAAAGTAGTCAATTTGGGTACTATTAGCTCCACTTTTATAGGTCACAAGGTGATAGTCTCTTTTGTTGAACCAAGTGTTCATCATAGCCAACTCATATGTTGAGGAAAAATCCAGAATGTTCTTCCCCGCTTCATTTCTCGTGCCAAAACCATGTCCGCCATGGATACTCTCAAAACCATCACGACTTGGGCCCACATGCCCGTTGAGGTCGCCTCCCATGACCAGCTTCTCTCCCCTTGGCACTCTAGGTCACAAGGTGAGAGTCTCTTTTGTTGAACCAAGTGTTCATCACAGCCAACTCATATGTTGAGGAAAAATCCAGAATGTTCTTCCCCGCTTCATTCCTCTTGCCAAAACCATGTCCGCCATGGATACTCTCAAAACCATCACGACTTGGGCCCACATGCTCGTTGAGGTCGCCTCCTATGACCAGCTTCTCTCCCCTTGGCACTCGTCGCACCACCTTCTCAAGATCCTCCCAAAATTGTTGAGTGATAGATTCATCCAATCCCACTTGTGGTCCATTGGCACTTACCACTGACACGATCTCATCACCTATAATCAACTTAATGCTCATGATGCGACCGTTCTTCCTAAAAACCTCCGGGATTAATCTCACGTGCATTTTCTCCAACCCACTTAGTTTCTTGCATGCACATTATGCTGACATTCCTCCTTTTCATAACCTCAGCTATCTCAGATGATCTTCCCGTAAGATTGCCAACATTCCAAGTCCTAAAATGCAATCTAGCACCCTGCCTTATCTTCTTCACACCACATCTACTCCCACCATGCCCTTGCATATTTGACACCATCCCCGAGCATTGGAGTGGCGCGTCGCTTCTAGGCGACTACCTAGCAGCCTTAACATTCTTATCACCACACTCAGTCCTATGAAATGTAGCGTGCCCTTGCATATTTGACACCACTCCCAAGCGGAGTGATGACGCGTCGCTTACGGGTGACGACCTAGCTATAGCGATATTCATATTTCGATTCATGTCATGTCATGTGACTAGGTGATACTGTTGGCCGTCACACGCCTACCACAACACCCTCCTTTTTCCTGGTTTGGGACAAGCATGCTACCAAAAAATGATCTCATGACGGAGTTAACTAATGTGTACACCAATGACACAAATTATATAAAATCTCCATATTTTTTTACCTAGAGCTACTATGCAAAAATGCCAATTGAACACAAAAAATGTATACACCTCCTACAATCTTTAAATCCCCCTCTATTTCCACCATTACCTTTTTACATCTTATCCCTCCATCGCCTTCCTTCCTTCCCTCCCTCCCTCCCAATAAACTCACTCTTCTTCTTCTTTCTCTTTTGTTTCATCTTCATCTTGATCATCTATCCTCTTCTCCTCCTCCTCCTCCTTTTTCTTTTGTTTCATCTTCATCTTTATCATCTATCCTCTTCATCATGTTGTTCATCTTTCACCACTAACACCATCCCATAATTTTCTATCTTCAGTATCTACATCATCTTTCACATCCATCACCTAATCATTTTCATCATCTTCCATATCTATCAGCTCATCATTTTTACCATTATTAGCTTCTAGCTAGGATTAAAAACAAGTTTGAGAATTGCCAGAAAGTCACTAGAAAATTAGAGTGAATATTCGCTTTAACACGGACAAACATTTAAAAGTTGTATGTATACAAACAACTAAATGTATGTGCACATATATTGATTTTTGTGCAACCAAGCTGTAACATTTATGCAACACAACACACAAACTAATGCCTGTTTACATACATCTAGTTGTTTGTATGCTAACAATTTGTATATTTTTCATCTGTGCTTAACAATTTTGTATGTGCACATACACATTGAAAAAAGCAGTGTCTGTATACACATATAAAAATTCTGGTGAATGTTCAACTATAATTTTTCGACGACTTTAATTCCGGCTACTCAAACTTTTTTTTATCCCAACTGACCCTAAAAGATGATAATGGTAAAGATGATGAGGTGATGGATGTAGAAGATGGCTAAGATGGGAGATTATGAATATGGGGTGAGGTGGATGGAAGTGGAAGATGATGAAGATGGTGAAGATGGAAAATGAAGAAGATGGAGAGATGTTGCTGATGACTGTGAAAGTGATGAAAATGGAAAAAAAAAAAAAAGAAGAAGAAGGGAGAGAGGGAGGGGTAAACAAGTTGGGGACTTTATATAGAGCGTGCAAAAGTTGTGCACGTTTTGTGTACACTTATGATTATTGTTTAACCAATAACTAAGCTAGACAAGTACTTTCATATTCCCTCTCTTCCCTTTTCATTGCAATGTTCTCATTTTCAAGTTTATCAAGACACAACCTTAAACATTGATATAGTTCATTCCTGATTAGTAAAAGTATTAAAAAATACATTCTTGAAAATTTAGAATGAACCAAATTTAGTAAGATTTTCAAATAAAATTTCAAATACATTAATAAATAAAATGTTGTCAAAGTACAACATGTGATAGTTGAAAGGAGGAGACATTTCTCTTTTCTATGTGGGACAAAGGGCAAAGAGAAATAAAATTTTGAACGACAAAAAATTAAAAAAGCCTCGAACAAGATACCAGTGCTTAAGGATAGTTAGATGAAACCATTTGAACTATAGCAACATTGAATTGTTTATTTGTTAAAAAAATTGTTATTTATTAGAAACGGGTTGGGCAAAGATGGGACTAACTCAAAAAGTATTGAGAAAGGATTTGGACACGGGTCAATGGGGGTGTCTGAAAATGACGTTTCACTAAAAAAATGGTTGTTTGATCATCGCTTTCAATAAGTGAAAACGTTATTTAGTAAATTGGTGTTCGGTCATAACGTTTTTGGATGAATCCATTGAAAGGAAACGCTGCAAATGAGAGAATTTGGGTTAGCGTTTTGAAATATGACGCTTTTTTTTACTAATTCTTATAAAAAATATTCCCTCCGTCCCAATAAATTCTTCCAACTTTGAGTTGGCTCGCATATACAGGAAGTGGAATAAAGTGAAAATGTATGGTTGTGGTTGTGTAAGAAAAAGTGAAATGAATGTGAGCCACACAAATTATCCAAAAGGGGAAGTTGGAAGAATTTTTCGGGACGATCCAAAAAGGAAAGTTGGAAGAATTTTAAGGGACGAAGGGAGTAACAATTTTTTTTTTTTGTGATAAATAAGAGAAGGAAAATGGACAAAATCAATAACATGAAAAGAGTATTTTCAGATATACTTCATCCGAAAGGAATTCCATAATGATTTTGGTTGACGAGAATGAGAGAATCTCAATAGGCATTACTTTTAGAGTGATTTGGAAAAGTGGTTAATAGTAAAAGTTGACAGTGTTTGAGAAAAAAATGATTTTGAAATGTAAAAGTTGATAATGTTTGGTAAAATAAGTGTTTTTTTGTGTAATAGAAAAGAGAAAAACATTTTTTACACGAAAGCCGAGAAAAGTAAAAATGAGTAATATTTAATAAAGGGAAAGTTCCCGAAATGGGACTAAAAAAGTTTGAAAATTCCAAAATAGGACTGTCATGTTTTTATTCCCAAAATAGGACTAATTACTGCCAAATTTGGAAAATACTGCCATGTTTGAAGTCTGGTACTGCCAAAACATGACAGTAATTAGTTCTATTTTGGGAATAAAAACATGGAAGTCCTATTTTGGAATTTTCAAACTCTTTTAGTCCCATTTTGGGTAATATCTCTTTAATAAATAAATACTAGTACTTTTTAAGCCTAAAATCTGTTTTTTAAGCATTCGGGACTTTCGAATTCCGAAAACGGGTATATAATCCGAATCCATGACAGATTTTGTCAAAAACGGGCAATACCCGATAATAGGTGTCGTTGATTTTACGCCATTCTTGACCTCAAACGACAATTCCACAACACGTTCGTGGGCCATTCGTTACATCAAAACCCCTAATCCTTGCAACTTTGCTCCATTATTTCTTCCATTTCTCTATAGGTTTGATCTCAAACCTATCGCCGGCGACCACCGTCTTCTCCCTGGATTCAACCCATCCGCCATATTCCGCCGTCAGGTACCCACCTACCCTGCATATGTTTTTATTGCTCGTGTTTACATCTACATCTGCTTGAATCTGGACAGCGCAGTGTACATATTTCCCTTTTCTTGTAACTATTGTTTGATGTGTGGAGTAGATCTCGAAGTTTGTTGGGCTACTTTTGTCAGGGTTTAGATTTGGAACCTTGTTGACTGTTTAGCTTGTTGTGCATCTTCTTACTCCTTATTTTTCTGTTCTGTTTTGTACTTTGAGTGAGAGTCTGAGGATCTCCTAATACTGGCTAGGCATACCATCTTTGTTTAGGTTATACGTTATTATCTGAAAAGAGCTTAGAAGATCTTTACTGGCTTAAGTTATGGCGTCAAAACGCATCCTGAAGGAGCTCAAGGATTTACAGAAGGACCCACCAACATCATGCAGCGCTGGTATGGCTTGAAATTTTGAATCACATATATTTATTCTTTTGATTCCTGGTTTAGTTGCAAGTGTTTGTAGCTTGTGCTTTTAGTTTTACTCTTTGTAGCCTTGTGCTATTTGATTGTGCATTATGTAGCATGTACTAATTGTTTGGTAATTTTTGTTGCAGGTCCTGTTGCAGAAGATATGTTCCATTGGCAAGCAACAATTATGGGGCCAACTGACAGTCCCTATGCTGGAGGTGTTTTCCTGGTTTCGATTCACTTCCCTCCTGATTACCCTTTTAAACCTCCTAAGGTATATGATCACGTTCTAGGTTTTGTTTGACTTTTCTTTGACTATTGTAGTATTGTATAGTTTTCATTGGATGTGAGGTGTTGAATCATTATTGGTGGATGCATATGCTTTCACTTACGCAATGTTTGCAATTCAGAAAATGATCTTGTACCCTTGGAGAAACCATTCTCATCTTACAATATTTAGATTTCTTATCCTTTATGTAATAGGCATGGAGTATGAAGAAATTTATATACTCCCAAACATTTTCTGATTTTTTTCATATTGTTTACATCCATATTTAGTGTTTTCTTGCCCTAGCTTTATCGAGTCACAAACAGACCCTTGATGATGTGGCAATATGATATCTGGATACATTCACACCTTGATCTGTACACTAATAACTCAAAATAGTAAAATGTTGATTTTTTATGAGATTTTGAATTTTTGATAAGTAATGGAGGAATCCCAGTAGATAAAAGCAGTGTATTAATGAAGATTAAAGGTTGGAATACAGAAAATTACGTTATTTGAGACTCTTCGAGTGGTCTCTCACTCCCAGTTCCGATCCCAGTTCCCAAGTTTCTGCCTCCGTTATTCTTTCCCCTACCCCTCTTTTATAATAAAACTCACTAAAAGGGCCAGCCCTCGCTTAAGCTATTTGGCCTAGAACCCTATTATTGGAAAACATTAAAATACATAATAAGACTCTAATTATTTGTAGTACCCGGGTCCCGGTCCCTATCAGATTTTGGTTGCACAGGAAACTTTGTGTTGGTGCGTTTACATAATTCAAACATTTTTTACTTTTCAGGTTGCTTTCCGGACTAAGGTCTTCCACCCTAACATCAATAGCAATGGAAGTATCTGCCTTGATATTCTTAAAGAGCAGTGGAGTCCAGCCTTGACCATATCCAAGGTTTCCGCTTCTTTTTAGTTTTTACATTTAATTTGTTTACTCTTCTTTTGCTCTATGCATTTAAGAAAATGCATCATATTCTTGAAAATGAATGTACATTTGGAATATAAGATTGATGCCTTCAAAATTTTAAAGTCAGTGATGAGTGTAAAAATGTGTTTAGCAGTTGAAAATACTTTTTTCGGAGCAAATATCTTGTTTGTGAAATTCTTTTTAGTAGAAAACTCGATTTATCTTTCGTGGTAGTTGAAAAATAAGGGTCTTTTTGGACCAGGTAATGGTAGAGAAAGTGAACAGGGAGCAAAATATTGCTCAAGTTTTGGAAGGGAAGACAATTAAAGTGATAGTTCAAACTACAAACATGAAACATCTCTTTTATATTTTTGTTCACTCATTTTAATATATTTCCAGTGCATAAAGAATAACAACTCATTTGTGTACTATATATTTTTTAGACTATAATGTATGTACAGTAAATGTATGTAATATTTTTGAAAAGATATTATCAATTTTTATTTTCTTGTGTCTTACTAGATACAACCATACATTTAAAAAAGAACTACTCGTATTTGACTTGCAACTTTTTTCTATTTCTTTCATTTTCCACATTCCTAGGCCCCAACATAACCTGGAGAGTTTTGGTGATTATTACTAGTATTTAGTATCTAGTATGCCTCATGTGGGGGCTAAAGGGAATAAATAAGGGAAAAGGGGCAAATAAGCCCTCGAACTAATAAAAAAAGTGTAAATAAGCCCTTTTATAGGAGGTTCCGTCTGGCCATCGTAATTTGGGGAGGTTCCCGGTGGAATTTCTTGATGAAAATTCTTGAGCATCTTATTCATTAAGTCTAGTTTAGTCATACTGAATTTCAGCTAAAAATTCAATCGGGAAGACAGTCAAATGAATTTTTGAAGATAACTGCGCAGTTAAACAACACAGTATATTTTCGAAAATCATTTGAGTGTCTTCCCGGTTTAATTTTTAGCTGAAATTTGGTATGGCTAAACTAGACTTGATGAAGAAGATGCTCAAAAAAATTCATCAAAAAATTCCACCGAGAACCTCTCCAAATGACGATGATCAGTCAGAACCTCCTATAAAAGGGCTTATTTGCACTTTTTTTATTAGTTCGAGGGCTTATTTGCCCCTTTTCCCAATAAATAATGATTTCATCAATTGTTTGGTATTATGTCCACATTGCCTGAATGCCTGCTAATAGATATCTATTTTATATCCTGATGAATCTATTTTTTCACATTTATTATTACTTCAGGTCCTCTTGTCCATCTGTTCCCTGTTGACTGATCCAAACCCGGATGATCCGCTTGTGCCAGAAATTGCTCACATGTACAAGACTGACCGGGCCAAATACGAGACCACGGCTCGGAGCTGGACTCAGAAGTATGCTATGGGGTGATGATGAATGACAAAAATGTTTGCTCCCCAAATTCCTGTAACTTAAGTGTGCGCTTTTTGTGGCCTATCTTTGCCGTCTTCGTTGGCTTTTGATATAATTATAATAAGTTGTACCTTTGAATCTTTGATTTCAGGCGGCAGTCATAATGGCTCTTTTTAATTTGTGAATACTAATTTAGACATATTTATGCTACTATGGAAAACTACTACGGAGTACAATGTATTGTACTATGGTTTGTAATCTTGGGTTTATTAATGATTTAATTCCATGTTTTGACAATTGAGCATGACTCATCTTTTCATTTTAATTTGTGGAAATATCCCGTAGAGTCTACTTTATTTTATTGTATTTCATTTATGTCTCCTAAGTCCTAATTATTTACTTTTCATTTATAAACTTTCCCCTTTTCACTCTCAACTTATTTATTTCAAAAACCATCTCAAGCCCAATTCAAAATTCAAAGTTGCGAGAGTAATCCATGTCGATTGTTGGCTCTGCCCTTCCTCCATCTTCACAACTTCAGTGTCCGACCTTCGCGCCTCTGCCCTTCTCACCTCCGTCCTTCACGCCTCCAGCCTCCGGCCTTTGCTGCACAGTGCATTTGACGCTTTGACGTCCATCCTAAGTGCTTCCGGGTTTCGCGGTTTCGTGCCTCTAGCATCTGCACTTCCGCATCTCTGGCCTCCGGCCTTGTTGCTTGGCTTTTCCACTGCTCTCTAGGTCGTTGTTTTGACTGTCTCGCTAATTTAGAGGTTTGTGTCTGAGATTTTCAGGCTTTCAGCATTGTACTTTCACTTTGATTTTGGTTATTATTCACACGATTATCCTTTATTTTTGGTTTCTTATTTAGCCTTGGTTTACTTTCTGCTTAATTATTGTTACAATTTACTTTCAATTTTTAGTTGAGACTTTCCAACTCATACTGCTATTTACTTTTTGGCTCTTGTGTTTTCTGTATAGTGAGGTGATTGGTGTTTTAGTATGCATATATACATTTGTGTAGAAGGCATACTGAATTGAAATTAGACTTATTGATGTGTTACCAGGATGAATTACATTGTGCGTTCACCTAAAGATACATTTTCACAGTAGTGTGGCCTTGGAAGAGGAATGGACACTAGTTTATTGTAGGAGTTTATGGATTACATTGTATGGACACCATAGCTGGCAGTGATTTTATGGATAGTGTTTGTTATTCTGCAAACTCATGGTTGCCTGCCAGATCAATTGTTTTGGAGTGTCTTGCTTCAAGAAAGGATGTCGATCCTAGTGGAGAAATTATGGTTTTAAATATATTTTTCCCATGGGAGCTTCACTTGTTTGAGCTTGATCGAGGAGGAGTTGAGGATTAATACACCAACCAATATGTTCTTTATGAGGATGTTAGAAGTGAAGGCTGGAGAGTACATGTAGTGGCTGTGTCTCCAGACAGATTTGAGAGCCGCAAGCCATTACCGTCATAGTGGAGAGTTCTTAGAGATGCTAAGGGCCTGTTTACTAACAGAAATATTTTCCAGTTTTCCAGAAAACTGGAAAACAGAAAACAGGAAACGTGTTTACTAGGCCTGGACTCGGGCCGGGCGGCCCGACCCGGAACCGGCCCGGCCACTGTAGCAACCGGCCTGGCCCGGTGGCCCGGTCCACCGGCGGTTCGGGTCGAACCGGCCCGGTGGTTCCCGGTTCCGGGCCCGGGCCTTCCAAATGGTGAACCGGCCCGGCCGGTTCGGGCCCGGTCCGGGCCGGATTTTATTTTATTTTTTTTTTTTTTGAAATTTTTTTAAAGTTTTGGGTTGGAATAGGTATTTTGGGCCATTTGAGGTGGTTTGGGGTGGTTTGGGGTTGAGGGGGAGGGGTAGGGGATTAAATAGGAGAACAAAAAAAAAAAAATTAAGTGGGCCGGTTCGGCCCGGCCCGGCCCGGCCCGGTTTGGCCCGGAACCGGGCGGTTCGGGCCCGGGCCTCCCATTTCCTGGCCCGAGGCCCGGCCGGGCCCAGGACCGAACCGGCCCGAGTCCAGGCCTGGTGTTTACCAAAGAAATTCATGGAAAACTGGAGAAAGGAAAAAAGAAAAACGTGTTTACCAAATCGTTTTCCAAAACGGAAAAAATGAGACATGTCTCTCTTTTCCTTAATGATTTGGAGAAGTGACTTTTACTAGTTTTCCAAATTTGGAAAACGCAGATGCTACAGTGCCGCTGCAATGAATTTGCATACTTACACCTAGTGGTGGGTCCGGTCCTGCTCCGATGTCGATTCCTAGGGGTGGAAATAGGCCAGCCGGCCTGTCAGGGGCCTGTGGCCTGGCCTGTTAAAGGCCTGGCCTGGCCTGGCCTCTTTAGTAATCAAGCTAGGCTTGAGCTTTTCTAAAAGCCCGTTTATTTAAATAGGCCAGGCCTAGCCCAACTCTAAAGCCTTTTTACCTTAACAGGCCGGCCTATTTATGTGTGTGTGTATGTATTTAGTTATATTTATATTTATTTGTATTATTTATATTTATATTGGTATACTCAACTATATCCAAATCAGTATAATAGTATTTTTAGGGAGTGTGTATTATAAATTAGAATAGACTGCTTTTTTAAACATATATAAAGTGTGTTAATAGTTTATTAAGGTAATTGAAATTCAAAGTTTTTTAAGAATCAAAGTACATAGAAATTTATAAACTACATAATAATACTCCATAATAATGTATTATTAGACATCCAAAGCAAAACTAACGTATTATTAGACTTTTTAGTGAATATTTGGGGTAATAAATTTTATACCGGATTAAAAGGATTTTTCACTTTTCATTTTGTATTTTTTTTGAAATTTTATTTTTTTCCTTAACAGGCCCGGTAAACAGGCTTCAGGCCAGGCTTTTAAACAGGCCAGGCCCAGGCCGAAAAAACAGGCCTTTAACAGGTAACAGGCCAGGCTCAGGCCTATATTTTCTAAAACAGGCCTGGCCTGTTTAGGCGAAAGCCTGGCCTGGCCTGGCCTGTTTCCACCCCTATCGATTCCATTCCGGTACCTCCATCCTTGTACCTTACCCTTACTCCTACAATACCCTACCCTACCTTACCCACCCAACCCCACCACGCATACCCATTTTTCCCTATAATGACCCCACCCCACCCCGATCCACCCTACCCTACCGCCACCCCCCTACCACCTCGACCCACCCTACCCTACCCCCACCCTCGTACCGCCATCCTACCCCCACCCTTCCGCCATCCTACCACCATCCTACCCCCCCCCCACCCTACCCTTCCCCTACCTCGGCCCCACCCAGATCCTGGGCCCACTATATCGCCATCCTATCCCACTACCCCTACCTTACCCCAACCCCAACCCTACCCACTACCCCCACCCTTACCGTCATCCTACCCCCACCCCTACCCCTTCCCTTAGCCCCACCCTGGTCCCGGCCCCACCCTACCGCCATCCTATCCCAACTCCATACCTTACCTCTATCTTACCCCAAACCCTACCCACTACCCCACCCTTACCCCTAACCACGACCCTAACCCACCAACTACCCGGCCCCCACCCAACCCCCTACCCTAGACCTTACCACCCCACCCCGACCATACCCCTTACCCCACCCTCACCCATAACTTCCTTACCCCGACCCCTACGAGTAGGTATGGTGGGTATGAAGGGTTGTGGGTTGTGGGGGAGTATGGGTAGAGTGTAAGATCGTGGTAAGGATATGGGTCAAGGGTGTGGAATTGGAGAAATGAGTGAAAAAATTGATGAACATGTTTTCAAATTTGAAAATGGAAAACTAAAAAATAGAAACAGAAAATTGGAGATAGAAAAACTGAAAAATAAAAACAGAAAATTGGAGAACGAAAAACAGAAGTAGAAAACAGGAAAATATCTCTGTTAGTAAACAGGCCCTAAGCTTTCAAAGGAGGCACGAGTTCGTGGTTGTGTTTTTGTTCACATTGGTGGAAACCAAACTTACGAAGGAGCATTATCTATGGCAAAAGCTGCTCTAAAGCTCTAAATTACCAAAAAACACCCAAATGTTACTGAAAACATTTGATAGTTGTGGCAATTGATTGCTATCTATCTTGTTTTGATCCTCTTCGCTGCTATGTTTTTCCAACTTTTAGGCGTCATTTATGCTTTTAGGTTCATTTTGCTAGAACATCAACATTGAAAATAATATGACTAGTTATTTCTACAAAAATGGAAAAGAGGTTGAGAAAACTCTTGAAGAACTGGTTTGTGAATGAGTTGAAATTTGTGTTCTAGCTAGAAAGATGTGCTCTATTTTTGAATTAGGTGTGTGGATGAATTGAAATCTTTAGTCAACTAATGATGAATATTTGGAATATGGATTGCATCTAATCGCCCTCTACAATTTGCCTTTTTTTAAGAATTTCGCTTTTTCTGAATTGCATAATGATTCCTGTGAACTTGCAATTTTGTGACTTTATAGTGGATCATTTGGTGTGATACTTTTATATATTGGTTTTTGTTGCTTTTTGTTGCACTTTGTTGCTTATTATTGTTTCATTGTTGAAATAGATTGTTTATGTTTATTTAGGTTTCCATTTATCTTTTCTACTTCTTTAAAAAAAGTTCTATATAATTTTATATAGAAACACAAAAATGATAAATTTTGATTTATGAATATAAACGACTAGAAACATAAAAAAACAATAAGAAACAAAATTTTTAGAGTTATAAACAAAAAGAAACAATTTGAAACAAAAACTAACAATAAAATTATAATCACAATTAAAAGATTAAGTTCTTTAAGAAACATAACATTACAAAATTCATTTATTTTTAATTTTTTTAATTATGTTTCGAGTTCATTATTTTAGCTTTTTGCATTTTTATTTACTGAGTTTTTGAATATTACACTCTTTAGTTTACATTAAATATCTAGTTTTTTTTATAATGTTTTGAATATTTTAATTTTTAAAATATTTATAACATTAATTTGGTTTACTTGAATGTTTGAATTTTTTTATATATTTATATTAGTTTTAATCTTCCAGTGTACATATTTTTCAAGTTCTTTTTTTTTAGATAACCACTCCTTCACAAAAGTTTGTATTTACTTTTGAAATTGTTTACTAGCTTCAAAACATTTTTATCTTATTTACACATTGTATTTGTAGATTTAACATTCTTCTTTTTTGTAACTATTGTATTTTTTGGTGTAAAAAAAACTGTTGTATTTTATTCTAATTTATTTTATAAGCATATTTTATGTTTTTTTAATTTATTTTATATATATCAAATTCATCTAATTTTAATATTTAACTTACAATTTTTCAATTTTCATCTTTTATTATTATTTTTTAAATTTCATATTTTTACTTAGAGTTTTTAAAATTAATTACTATTTCTACTTTTATTAGTTTTCTATTTATTATCACCTTTTGGATTTTTCATGAATTCTTACATCTTTTAGTACACCTTCGTATTAATGTACTCCGTATCTGTAAGAGAGTAGCAGGTAGCCCTGCATAGTACGGAGAATCAAATAAAATGGGCAGATGCCTGCGTACGGTCTATTTGTGAAAAGAAATTATGAGTAAGTCCATTTTTGAAAAGAGAATTGAAGGGTGCCAAAAGTGATACTATTTTCACTCTACAGTCCATTCGAATAAAATTCCCTTTTATTTCCAGTTCACAGCATAAAAAAAGAACTGGGTTGAGGTGGGTGGGGTGGGGGGCTTGGTGACTTGAGATTTGAGAAGGATCCTTCGGTGGCGTGTTCACTGTGTCCTGTGTGTTTCGAATTTAGATGGACGTCAGTGACTCAATGTTAATCATTTTATAAACAAAAAAGTTCATTGTAAGTATTTGTGTGTTGGATGACTTGGATCTAATTGAACCTTAATTGCGAATGCATAAATAACAAAGTATCTTTGATATTTTACAAACTTAAAAATAAATATGTTCAAATTCAGGGGCGGAGCTAGAGCACTAGGCCGGACTGAGCCGATACAAAGAATATTTTTTGAAAATTTTTTACACGGAATTTTTTACACTAAAAATTTAGACATTTTTAAAATTTGAGCTGGGCCAGGACCAGGGATGGCCCTCCCCTAGCTCCGCCCATGTTCAAATTCTAATGGTACATTTTTTGTATATGGATAAGTTTAATACTGCATGAGTCAGGGGTGTGACTAGTGGTGAATCGGTTCCGGGCCGTGGCCTGGCCCGGCCCGGCACTATTAGGAACCGGCCCGGCCCGGTGGCCCGGCCCGGCCCGGTGGCCCGGCCAGAGACTGGTTCGGGTAGGACTGGCCCAGGGGTTACACAGGGCAGGCTCGGGTTACTCAAAATAGGAACCGGCTCGGCCGGGCCCGGTTTGGGCTTATTTATTTATTTATTTATTTTTTTTTTTTTTTTGTTTTTTCCGGGTTGGGCTGGGTATTTTGGGGGGGTTTGGGGGGTGGGGGTTGAGGGAACGAGGGTTAGGGGTTAATTAGAAAAGTAAAAAAAAAAGAAGATGCCCGCGGACCGGCCCGGACCCAAATGAAACCCGGGTCGGTTCCGGGCCCGAAGCCAAACCCAAAAAGCCCGCCTAGGACTGGTCCGCAACCCGGAACCCGGCCCGCAGCTCGGAACCCGGCCCGGGACCGGTCCATGCCTAGGTGTGACCCCTATAGTCTATAGAGGTCAACTTTTTAATGCTTTGGGGTATGTTTGACACAATTATATAAAAAGATACTTTTATTAGGTTTTTAGTAACGGTTAGCTGTTAATTATGTTTGGTATACAAACTATTGGGGAAGGCTACAAACTTTTGTCAGACTACTCACTAAGTCACTGTAACATCTAAGAGAACATATTTTATTTTTAAAAGTTCTTAAGGATTAACATGTCCTAGGCGATAGACTAGTTAAAAAAGTGTAGGACATGTTAAAAAAGTGGGGAAAAGGGGCAAATAAGTCCATGTACTAACAAAAAAAAAGGTCAAATTAGCCCTTATATAGGAGGCTCTGTCCGGCCGTCGCCATTTAGAGCAGGTCCCGGTGAAATTTTTCGATGAAACTTTGTGAGCATCTTATACATCAAGTCTAGTTTACTCATACCAAATTTCAGCTAAAACTTCAATCGAGAACGCTTTCAAGTTAATTCTTGAAGATAACTGTATAGTTAAATGCACAGTTATCTTCAAGAATTAATTTGAATGCGTTCCCGATTGAAGTTTTAGCTGAAATTTGGTATGAGTAAACTAGACTTGATGTATAAGATGCTCACAAAGTTTCATCGAAAAATTTCACCGGGAATCGCCCCAAATCGCGACGGCCTGACAGAGCCTCGTATATAAGGACTTATTTGACCTTTTTATGAAAGTTCGAAGATCTATTTGACAGTTTTCCAAACTTTTAAAAACTTTTTAAATAGTATAAAAATAGAAGATATTGACTTATGCCTTTAAAAGATGCCAATCGGATTAATTGATAACACGGTAACAAGTGTCCTTTAAAACCAGTAAAGAGATGTCTTCGGATAAAATTACTTTTTATCGTGTAGTTTTTAATTTATTATTTCAATGTCTCAATCTCTTTGAGCAACCATCACTACCCCCCTGCTAGAGACTCTCCACCAAACCTCATACTACCAGAAAGTCACCGGTTGACGCTATATAGTCATCAGACTTTCTGCCTCTTTGGACTCTGCCACTAATTCTGGATCTAGTTGCATCAGACTTTCAGTTATGAAAGTCACCGGTTGATGCAATATTAAAAGGTGACAACTTCAGTACTAATTTAAGAAATGAGGTATCGTACCATCATTCATTTGATTGATCCAAATCATTATATTTTTTTAAATTTAGATTTAAATAATTCAATTGCATCATTTTGATTGGTCCATGTGGAAAAATGTATGATACCATAAGGGTACCATAGAATCTACCATATTAAAAACAATGTGATCTAGTTGTGAAAAATTAATAGACAAATATATAGTGACATAGTATCCTAGAATAGTAGATGGTTATGTTAGAAATTATTTTTACTAGTCAAATGCTAAAAAATTCTTATAACAGAGTATTTATTTTTTGATCTTACACCGCAAAGGCGCAAACTAGTGAAATGCTAAAAAAATTCTATAACCATATCAATGGGACAGCGGGATGGAACATGATAACCTTCTAATTTCCAATCATGTCCCATTATATATCGTTACAGAACTCATACAAGATAAAGAATTTGAGTTCCAGACCACACCGGATCAGACCAGACCAAATCAGACCGGAAAATTTGGTTCCAGACTTGTGCAGTTACAAAATACACAGAGATTAGACATCTACCAGACAACACCAATTCAGACCAGATCAGACTAGAAAATTTCAGTCCAAGTAAAAACATCCTAAGACATCCAAAATTTAGATTTAAATAATTCAATTGCATCATTTTGATTGGTCCATGTGGAAAAATGTATGATACCTTTACCATAGAATCTACCATATTAAAAACAATGTGATCTAGTTGTGAAAAATTGATAGACAAATATATAGTGACATAGTATCCTAGAATAGTAGATAGTTATGTTAGAAATTATTTTTACTAGTCAAATGCTAAAAAATTCTTATAACAGAGTATTTATTTTTTGATCTTACACCGCAAAGGCGCAAACTAGTGAAATGCTAAAAAAATTCTATAACCATATCAATGGGACAACGGGATGGAACATGATAACCTTCTAATTTCCAATCATGTCCCATTATATATCGTTACAGAACTCATACAAGATAAAGAATTTGAGTTCCAGACCACACCAGATCAGACCAGACCAAATCAGACCAGAAAATTTGGTTCCAGACTTGTGCAGTTACAAAATACACAGAGATTAGACATCTACCAGACCACACCAACTCAGACCAGATCAGACTAGAAAATTTCAGTCCAAGTAAAAACATCCTAAGACATAGCTATAACGTAAATATAAATTACAATTTGTGCTAACGCGGGCCGAACAACCACCGTGATCGAGCGAACGTGGAATGGGATTGCAGGGCCAAGCATGCTACCGCAAGGACGAATGATCGATACCCAAAGGAGCAGAATCGAACAACGCCTACATATATAATTTCTATGTGTTGAGCACATCAAGGTTTTAAATAGCGGTAGCGGTCATCACGATAGCGGTCGTTGCAGCCGGTGCGATGCGTATAGCGGTCGCAACGGCGTGAAATATTTTCAAATGTGCACAACATAGAATTAATGGATGAAAAGTTAATGGGGGTGTTTGGCAATTGGCCGTTGACTATTAGCTGTTGGCTGATTGTGGTAGCCTATGAAGCACAGATACTTCCCTAGGGTAGCGTATCGGCGTATTCGATACGTTCCCGTATCCGATACTCTAGGAAACCCGTACCGTACGTTCCCGGGCCGTATCTGCAATTTTTAAAAGTTTCCATTTTTTTTGTAATTTTTTGAAAGTTTTCTTCCTGACGGATACCCGTATCAACTTTTTTTTATAAAAAAAATCCCAAAATTTACTTAATAAAATTTTAAAAAAAAATGAAAATCTAAAACTACATTTTACTTGATAATCAAATAATCGGCCTATATGGCTATATCCGAATTAAGTCATTAACTCATACTCCGAATTGGGTACTTGCACTTTTAATTTCAAGATTGTAGTTGTTTGACTTATTTCTCATTTTAAATTAATGACTTATTGACTACATTTATATTTCGAGATACACTAGTGTATATGAGAAATATTATGAATTTATTACTAAGTATCTTGAAAAAGGAAAATGTTTCTATGCAATGAATGGGTAAACATCATATGATATTATATGTATGTATGGATTTAGGTTCAAGTGAGAAAATCATCTTAGGAGAGAAATAAGAATGATACTACACCATTGGATCAAGTTATTTTTTGAGATCTTTTTCTCCAACGAAGAGGGTTAAACTTGTGATTTTGCATATCTTACCATTCTTAACGGGACTTCAATTATTCTATTATACTTCTACAATTACGTTATCCAAGTTCTTTCCTTTGAAGTTAATAAGTACTCCGTACTTTTACATTAATATTGCTTGAATCTTTTACTGTTTTACCAATTAAAAATTACAAAAAGTGAGATTTTTTTTATTCGAATCTTTTCTTTAAAATAAACTATTTTTTTTATCCGCTACTTTTTTGATTCAACAATCATGCATTTATTTTCATTTGGATACGTTTCATTTAACATTTAGTTTCATGCTTTGCATTAATATATTAATTTTTTTTAATATAAATTATTATAAAAATCACATTTAGAAAATTGACTTTGAGATACACTAAAAAAATTGTAATACATTAATAAATATTGTCAAGGTAGATTATGTGAATAGTTTAAAAGGCACAAACATATGAACAAATTGAAATAGATGTATTATCACGACAAGCAGTTATGCACCTTGAAAGTGAATAAAGTGAAATTCATTTTATTAAAGAAATCAGATCACGGAAGTGCACTTTTATATATATTTAAAGACAACGCTAACATTTCACAATTTTGTCCACTTTCATATACTAGTGTGCACTTGTGCTTAGAATGGCATATGTAAGTAATTGTGCACTTATAGCATTTTGACCATGACCATTTAGCATTCAAATTTTGCAATTTTCAGATATAAAAGGAATTCTAGTCTTACCAACTTTTGATTATACATATACATTATTGTACATATACTTACGCTTAAAGTGCATATTACTTTAATTAATAAAAGTTGTAATATAAGTTGATATATACTAGTATGTTGTAGTGCCTCAAGTATAAAAGTGCATTTACCTACGATTAAAGTGCATAGTACTTTAATTAATTGTGCAGACAAATTTTATTGCACTATTATATCTATTCGTTACTCCCTCCGGTTCTTTTTAAACTTCAGTGTTTGACTTCACAGTTATTAAGGAAATAAAGTTGACTTTACTGTAGAGTACACTGTTGAGATACTGTTTGACACTGTTTGGCACTGTTGAGACACTGTTTGGCACTGTTTAGCACTGTTTAACACTGTTTTGATGTAGATTTCTTTGCCAAATAAGGAAAAAAGGAAGTGTGAAGTTTATTTTGGACCGTCCCAAAAAGGAAAGTGTGAAGTTTATTTAGAACCAGAGGGAGTACATACTAACAGGTTTAGAACATATATAAATTGCATAATACTTTCACAAAATGTGCACACAAATTCTCTTGCACTAGCACATACTCATAACATATTTTAACATGTATTAGAGAAAGATACCAATCTAACAATTTTAATATTATATAAAAAGTGCATTGTGCCTTAAATAAAATTGCATTAACTTAAGTATAAAAATGCACTAAAGAATATAAATAAAAGTGCATTGTGATTTAAATAAAAGTGCATTAACTTAAGTATAAAAATGCACTAAAAAGCACTAAGTACACAAACTAATTTCTAGCGTGAGTAAACATACATGAGCTTTTAAAGGTTGTATTCAATGATCCGACATTTTTAATTGGAAAGTATCTACGTAGCATTGAGAAATTCCAAACTAATTGAACTTTTAATGGAAATAAATTTAAGAGCACGATTTGTGGGATTAGAGCATTTTACTTTCTTATCCTCACTATTAATACACGTTGCCTTTATGATTAAGATGACCCTTGAAAGTTACACTTAATTACTAAAATACTAGTCATTTAATGATCTATACATCTAATGGCTGGATTTTATTCTCATTTCTCTCATGGGACTTCTTTCTCATAGGAACCAATCCCTGTATGTATGTATGTATGTATGTATGTATGTATGTATGTATGTATGTATGTATGTATGTATGTATGTATGTATGTGTATATATATATATATATATATATATATATATTAAAAAAGGTCTATTTTTAATATTTACAAATAGACCCCTATAACTTTTAATATTTGTAAATACACCCCCATAACTTTTAATATTTATAAATATGGCCCCGTATCCGTATCCTACTTTTTTTTGGTTTTGACGTATCCCCGTACCCGTTTCCGCGTTTCCGCGTTTCCGCGTACCGGTATCGGTGCTACATAGTTAATATTTACCACTATTCTAAAATTCGGCCTAATAGGACCGATTAACCGACCTAGTCGGCCTTAATTGTATAGGATTAATCGGCCTACTTGACCAAATTAAAAAATGACCTAGTCGGCTATGATGATCTATTCTAATTTATTTGATGATAGAAAGACTTTCCAAGCTCTCTATTTATAGCACCAAAACTAGGTACTAGGAAGGTGGGAGGAATATGGGTGGAAGCTTAGGAGAAGCTTCAATGGAGGTGTGAGGAAGGTGGTTCCTTGGTGTGAGGAAACTTCCCAGAGACATACTTTTCACATGGAGAAAGTTTCATGGAAGTTAGGAATTGGATTCTTCAATTTGCTTGTACTTGGATATGATCTGGAAATTTAATTCTTCAATTCTCGCCTTCCAGACATATTCAAAACAAGCATCCCGACTATGTCTCTGGACATCTCTAGCTTATCTCGTGTTACCACATTCGTCAGCATGTCTGATGGATTCTCCTTGGTGTTGATCTTCACTAGTCTCAACAGTTGTTGATCAATCGTCTCCCGTATCCAGTGATACCAAACATCAATATGCTTTGTACGAGAATGGTACATATAGTTCTTGCTCAAGTCTAGAGCACTTTAACTTTCACAATGTACCTTGTACTCTTTCTGTTGGATCCCAAGTTCTTGGAGAAAGCGCTTTGGCCACAACATTTCCTTACCAGCTTCAACAACATCAATGTATTCTGCTTCTGTTGTAGATAAAGCGACACACTTATGCAATCTTGATTGCCAAAAACGGCTCCCCCTGCAAAAGTGTAGATATATCCTGAAGTAGACTTTCTACCATCAATATCTCCGCCATATCAGCAACTGCGTAGCCATTGCTCATCCCGATCCCGTCCCGGTTTTTGGACGGTCCGGGACGGGCAAAGACTAGGGGTGGGCACGGTCCGGGACGGTCCGGGATTTGGCTCATCCCGATCCCGTCCCGGTTTTATAACAACGGTCCGGTTCGGTACGGGATAAGTCTTTATCCCAATGTTGTCCCATTTAAAACGGGACCGAGACAACCCGAGAAAAACCGGGACGGTTCGGGATGTCCCATAAAATACGCATTTGTGAAATGTGATATAAAAATAAGCAGAACATCAATATAAAGATGTAACTTTTTTTTTGCAAATTTAGCTTCCCCAAAAAGTTAAGTAAAACCTTTAAATATTTAATTAACTATTTTTAATTTTGTCTTGTAAATTTTTATGGCCCCCCTAATCTTGTGTTTCCTCTAGTAGAATAGTAGCGCAAAATATTTTTATACTTTGTAGTACACTTGTAATTTTTCAATACCACATTAAATTAAATATCATATCTATAAAGACACTATTTATATTCTAGTAATTATTTTGAAAAATATTAAATCTATAACAACACTATAATTTGGAGTAGCAGTTATTCCATCATAAATAGTATTCCACACGTAATAATATATTATGGATTAGTATTAGAATGAGAAGTAAACAAATTTTGATCAAAAGAAACAAAAGAAATGAGACTAAGAGAGACATGAAATAACATAAAATTAAACTAGGGAGACTAAGGACTAGAAAGTTTTAATTGGGTTTGACTATTACATAGCATTAGAAATTTAAAATAACATATTAATTTCAAACGGGACACCGAGACGGGACATGATATTTTATAGCTATCCCGGTCCCGTCCCGTTTAATATCGGTGCGGGACTGGTTCGGGATGAAAAAATTGCGTCCTAAATGGATCGGGATAGTTTCGGAACGGTATCGGGATTTTTCGGTTTGGGACACCGGGACCGGGATTTTTGCCCACCCCTAGCAAAGACATAACTTCGTGGTACATTTCAAGTACCTGAGAATCCATTTGACTGCCTCCCAATGCTCCTTCCCGGGGTTAGAGAGAAAACGACTCACTGTAAACACTGCCTGTGCGATGTCTGGCCTTGTGCATACCATGGCGTACATCAAACTCCCAACTGCTGAAGAATATGGAACTGCTGACATCTCCCCGATCTCTTCCTTGGATGTAGGGCATGTTCTTTTGCTCAACTTGAAGTGATTCGCAAGTGGAACACTGACTGGTTTGGCGTCATTCATGTTGAATCTCTCAAGTACTCGTTCAATGTACTTCTCCTGAGATAGCCATAATTTGTCTCGAGTGATCTGCATCCCAAGAATCTGTTTAGCTGGTCCTAAGTCTTTCATATCAAAAGACTTAGAGAGTTCTTTTTTCAGCTGGTTTATCTTCACTGCATCTTTCCCAACGATCAACATGTCATCTACATATAGTAGAAGAGCAATGAAGGTACCGTCTGAAAGTTTCTTGATGAGTCCGTATTTAGACACGCATTTGATGCGTGTTGGGATCGGCTTTTGATGGTTTTCCTAGCTTTAAGGTGTTGCAAGTCTCAATTTTAGCTCAAGTTATGTTTACCAGGCGTTGGTTCGAGTTTTGTGTCATTTGGAGTCAAAATCAGGGAATTTGAGCCCGGCACCGACGCTTGAGAAGCAATCAGGACGAGTTGAGAAGCATTGGAGATTGATTTGAGAGTTTTGGAGGTCACCGGGAGGTTCACAATGAAGATTTGAAGAAAAAAGAGCTCTAGGATTGGTTACGGGATCAAAAGAAGATGAATGAAGCTTGAAAACGACGATCAGGATGACCTTCTCTCAATCGTTCAAGCATATCTCTTTGTAGAAACATCCAATGTACACGATTCAAGTTCCATATGAAATCTAACTTCAAGGGCTACAAATCATATGAAGCCACCGTTGTGAGAATCTGAGAGGAAGAATGTGAAAACAGACGATGAAGTCAGATGATCCCCGTTGCGATTTCAGAATGTGACCTTCCACCGTTTTGATCATATATCTTGATTGAATGATTCAAATCATTCAATCAAGAAGTTTTTTCAAATTCGGAAAGAAAGAATGCGCGACGAACGCCCGAAGAATGCACGGAAGCCCCGGGGAAGAAATGAGCCATGCACGGTCGTGCCTGGCAGTCAGGCACGCCGTGCCTGGCAGTCAGACACGCCGTGCCTATAGAAGAAACGGGTACCCAGCCTCTGGAGGTCAGGCACGGTCGTTCCTGGCCCCTAGGCACGCCGTGCCTGACTCCGGAAAAATCCCATTTTCGCCCGGATTACCCTGTTTTTGTCCCAGTTCAGTCCAAACTCATTTGTTTTCTATAAATAAGGCCTCTATTCTCCTGTTTAAGGGTTGCAAACATTACGGAGAGGCATATGGAAGATTTTATCTGCGTTTTTACTATTGTTTACTCCAAGACCCTGAGATTATTTGTAAGTTCATCTTTTTAATTAATGACACTTATTTCTATTCTTCCCAATTTTGTTGATTCTTCAATTATGAATTGTGAGTAGTTTAATTAGGGAGTTGGAGTTGATGAAGGGGTTAATCATGATTGATGGATAGATTCTTGATGGTTTAATTGCATGAATGCTGTTTAATTTGTATTTGAATAATTTAACTGATATCTCTTGTAACCTAGAACGGCCGCTAGAATTACAATTGCATGTAGAATGAATTAAGATAGATCTAATTTATTCTAGGACACATTCACACACACTACATTTCATAGGACTGGGTGTGGTGATAAGAATGTTAAGGCTGCTAGGTAGTCGCCTAGAAGCGACGCGCCACTCCAATGCTCGGGGATGGTGTCAAATATGCAAGGGCATGGTGGGAGTAGATGTGGTGTGAAGAAGATAAGGCAGGGTGCTAGATTGCATTTTAGGACTTGTAATGTTGGCAATCTTACGGGAAGATCATCTGAGATAGCTGAGGTTATGAAAAGGAGGAATGTCAGCATAATGTGCATGCAAGAAACTAAGTGGGTTGGAGAAAATGCACGTGAGATTAATCCCGGAGGTTTTTAGGAAGAACGGTCGCATCATGAGCATTAAGTTGATTATAGGTGATGAGATCGTGTCAGTGGTAAGTGCCAATGCACCACAAGTGGGATTGGATGAATCTATCACTCAACAATTTTGGGAGGATCTTGAGAAGGTGGTGCGACGAGTGCCAAGGGGAGAGAAGCTGGTCATAGGAGGCGACCTCAACGAGCATGTGGGCCCAAGTCGTGATGGTTTTGAGAGTATCCATGGCGGACATGGTTTTGGCAAGAGGAATGAAGCGGGGAAGAACATTCTGGATTTTTCCTCAACATATGAGTTGGCTGTGATGAACACTTGGTTCAACAAAAGAGACTCTCACCTTGTGACCTAGAGTGCCAAGGGGAGAGAAGCTGGTCATGGGAGGCGACCTCAACGGGCATTGATACGTTTGTAATTTCCGTATGTTTATCTACGTTTTTAGTTAGTTTTGGTTGTTTAATATTTTGGAAATTACACACTTTCGGTGTAATAGTTTAGTTTGTTAAATTCTTGTAATTTGTTTAGATTAGGTTTATTCTGAGCTTAAACAGGTCCAAGATCAATCAAATGATCAATGGTGAAGGAAGGTGCAAGAGTACAAGACAAAAAGAAGGAAAAATCCTGATTTTGGTCTATACTCGGTCGAGTATATACATATACTCGATCGGGTATCTGGTTGACATTTCAAATCGGATCGGATCCGAAAACAAAGGAACATGCAGGAGAAGATTTTCCCACGTTCGAGTGTCTATACCCGATCGGGTATACTTATATACTCGATCGGGTATACATATAAAATCTACTCGAGTATTGATCGAGTATTGACCAAATTCTGATTTCTATACATACTCGATCGAGTATGTAAACATACTCGATCGAGTACTCGATCCTGCACCTCAAAAAGCCTATAAATACACCTCCTTTCCTTCATTTTTAAAAAACCAATTCCCATATACTCTTAAGCTCAGTTTAGAATAACATTTCTCTATATTTCTTTTAGCATGTTTAGTCTCCAAATGAGGAGCTAAACTTCCATTTCTTGGTATTGCTCTTGAAGCTTGTTGATTATTAAAGTTGTGAGTTATTTTCTTAACTTCTTTCCTTGAATATTAATGCTTCTCTTAAATACTATTTCTATATCAATGTTGGGGAGTGTTGCTAAGATGACAATTAGTTAACATCTTGACATTGGTTTTAGTAATAGCTATTCCTTCCTCTATGTTAATATCGGGGAGTGTTACTAAGATGACAATTAGTTAACATCTTGATAATTAACCATAGTAGGATTCATTCCCTTTAATATTCTTCCTTGAGTATTAATTAATTCCTATTCATATTTCATATTAATATTTTGAACATTACTTAAAGGATCAACTAGTTTTGTTTCACATATTAATTATTACTAGAAATGATCAACGCACCGATGGTTAATCGTTGATAGTTTCACAAGTAAGTAACTTCGGTTTATTAATGCACGGTCGTGGTTAATAAACTTAAGAAGGATTAATTTTGTTGGTTAAACCGAAACCGTTGTGTTGAGGTTATCAATCTCAATTGATTTCATCAAGGAGTTAAAAGATTAAATGCTACTATCAAGTCGGTATATGGCGTTGTTCTATACTTGACTAATAGTAAGGGTTATTAATGAACGGTCGTTGTTAATAACTACCCTCGATGAATTGGATATACTCCTCGATTGAGTATTCGAGAGGAGATAAGTTATAGATATAACAATGATCGACTAAAATATATCAACAAGTGGAAAGTAGCAATACCAAGTCCCTTTTATCTTTGAATTAAACCACATAACTCGTTCATCTTCGTGTTTAATTTTAATCAAATCACTCGATCAAAACCCCCCCTTTTATTTACTATTTATATAAAAAGAAAGTTATTCCTTTCCCTGTGGATACGAACTCTACTTCACCTATACTACGTATAAGTGATAGTATTGAATTTACTTTGAGTGCACTCACGACAAAGTGCACGTCAGGCATGTGGGCCCAAGTCGTGATGGTTTTGAGAGTATCCATGGCGGACATGGTTTTTGATGGTCCCGGATAGGGTAAAAGTCTAGAGGGGGGGTGAATAGACTTTTAAATCTTTTTCAGTTTTATGAAGTTTTCCCTCTAGAAGAGTTGATCTATAATCTTTTGAGAGATTAATAGATGCACAGCGGAAGTCTTTACCCTTTATGTGATGAGTGTTTGACCACTTTCTAATATGGGAAGATTGGACTTTGATAGTGGGCAGTTGGCTTGGCAGTTGCCTGGATGGCAGGAAACTGCTGAGGCAACTGCTAGTGGAAAACAGGAGTTTGGAAGAGATGATTATATAGCCTTGTACAGAATGATGAGTACTTTATGAATATGTGTAGAGATAAAGAGAATAAGGAGTTTTGCCAGAGCAGAGGTCTGAGCAGTTGGGTAGACTCAGGAAACTGCTAAGCCGTCTGCTGTGTATGAAAGGAGTATTTCTGAGAACTGACAAACCAAACCTTTTAGTAGTGATATTCCAAAGCTCGTGTGAAACAGTTGTCTCAAAGAAAAGTGAGTTATTAAGCAGTAGGATAAGCAGTAGAGTCAATTAAGACTACTGCTTAGGATGCTGCTGGCAAACTACGATCCCTTTAATGAGAAGTGTTGGGTGTGTGTTCTGTTGAGTAAAAGTGAATCAACACACGATATATCCTGGTTCAGAGGTGGTGTAATCCTCCTACGTCCAGTCCCACCCTCTTTCAGATGGATTTCACTAAAGTATTCAGCCCAATACACTTAGTGCCAATCTAGCCTTTACAACACTTAGGCCTAGATTGAAGGTTTTTCACAATGAGTATAACACCACTCAAAGTTACTCAGTCCTTAGACTTTTCTCAATTGATCCAGTGGGGATCAAAAGGTACTCTATCTATCTAACTACACTTTAGGATCCGAACAACTGTTCTCCTAAGTGTTTACAACCACTTGTGAAATGTTACAAGAAAGTTCTAACCTCCAACTATGAACTAAGCTCTAAAAATGTAAAAGTATTGATCTAATCTAAGAGCTTAGTGAAGCATGAGGCTAAGCAGAGAGTAAAGTTGAGTTTGCACTTTCTCTTTTGCTAGATATCTCGTATATGCTTTAATGAAAGTATCTCTCTACTTAGGATGCTCAAGCTTATCTTCGAACTCATGCTTCTACCTATATTTATAGGCCTTCATGGTTGATTAATCTCATCCGTTGGTTGAGATGGAGTAATCTTGTGCGTTGAGGGTCTGGCAAGGACGAATTGTACATTTGTCTTCTTTTGCAGGGGCTTTTAATATTTTTGTTTTCTGTCTTGAATGATTGGGCTGCGGTATGGGTGTGTCTTCAGCCGCTGCAGCTTCACTCCAAGAAGTCCTCCCATGCTGTAGGACCGTGCATTTAATTTTTGTCTTCCAATCAATATTCAATGTATTCGAGCATTTCAATTGTGACCTATATTTAATCTTTGAGTAAAATGATATATGCCGGTAGGATTTAAATATCCTATGAAGGTAAAAAGTTACCTTATTGCATTTTTATGTATCCGGTAATATATCATTAATCTTAAAGATTGTACATTTATTTTTGTCACTTATGATTTAACTTTAAATGTTACTTTTGAAAATAAGACTCAATGTACAATTGTTTAGTATAGTGGCATCATCAAAATCTATCAAAATTGGAGACTAACAATTTCCCCCTTTTTGATGATGCCAAAACTATACAACACAAGAATTAAATCTTTTTATTGATTTTTATTGAGACAGTGTACATAGGTCTACAGTCTAAAGTACAATAGTTTTTAGTCACTTTCGGACTTTCCTTGAAGTCTACTTTTGTTGGTTTCCTCCAGCTTCTTCTTGGCTTTTGCTTCTTCAGCTTTCCTTTGTCTGATCTCCGCTTCTTCTTGGAGGAGCTTGTTCTTTCTCCTGGTTTCTGCGGCTTTCTTTGCTGCTAGTGATCTTACAGATGAGGGGCCTGCTTGTGTTGTTCTTTCCCCCTTTTTGGCATCAGCAGCAGGGGTCTGGCTTTCGTTGAATAGAGCTTCTATCTCTGGATCAGAGTCAGGATCTTCATGTGGTCTTCTGGATGTATTCAGACCATAGACTTCAATAGACAGTGCCTTGATGTGGTTGTTGATGTCCAGAAGATCCGTTTTTACCTCATCTTTGACTTCGTGTTCCAAGTTCTGAAGTTTGTGTTTTGTCTGTGCCAAGTCTTGTCCTAGTTTCTGGAAGTCCTTGCCTTGCTGCCAGAAGGTTTCTTGAGTTCCTTTGTGGAGAACTTGGAAGTTGTGAGCAATGTCCTTAGTGAGCTGTTCATAGGCTTTAGCATGAGCCTGCTGCTCGATAAGGAATTTCTGAGATAGCTTGAACATGGCAGGGAACTCCTCATTCCTTAGTTTCATGAGATACTCTTCATGTTCCTGCACCTTTTGAAAAGCCTGCTGAAGATTAGGAGGTAAGGTTGGGAGAGAAGGCAATTGCTCAGAAGTACTTGCTGCAGTAGGCTGAGCTTGTTGCTGCTTTTGAAGTACTAGCACTTGTCTTTCGAGTTCTTCATTCTTGGCTTTTAGTGCAGATATCTCCTGCTTTATTTCATTGGTCAAGGCAGACTGCTGAGAGGTTTTGGTCTTGAGGAGAGCTCTCTGCTCAGCATTGAACACTTGTTGGATCATTGAATCTTTCCTGATGTGGCTGCGGACTTCTCCAAACCTGATATCTAGCCTTTCTTCTAGTTGTTTCTTCATTTTGATGAGTCTCTTGTGTAGTCGGACCTCGGCGCGGCTTATGAATTGTGTGGTAGCCCTTCTTTCTTTGATGAAGACGTCTGCCAGGGTAGCAGTGTCCTCGTCATTATCCTCAGGTTCAAGAATGAATGTGGGAGAGTGTTGCTCTAAGTTTTGAGTAGACGCTTGAGAGTGTGCACTAGACTCCTGCTCTTGATCTGCAGTGGGCTGAGCAGTGGGTTGAGGTGGAGCATGTTGCTCAGTGGGTTGTTGATCTTCTACCTCCATTGTTCTGGAGGTTTCTCCACCTCCTTTTGTCTCAAGTAGAGATCTATGTAGAGCTATTTGGAGTTCTTTATCACTGGATGAGGAGGAAGAGATGATTTGTTTACCTCTACCCTCTGGAGAGCTATTAGGAGCAGTGTTGTTGTCATTATCATCGAGATCATCATCATCATCGGTAGAAGGTTCTTCTTGTGACTTACCGGTCAGTTGCTTCTTCTTCGTGAGGTAGACCAGATTCATTTGATGAAGATTTGTGGCCTTTGCTATGTCTTCAGTGCCAAGCCAGGTGAGAGCAAAGTACTCTTCACTGATGAATTTTGTTAGGGTCCTGGCTTGGTGGAGAATTTTGGAGAGTTTCCATTCTCTCCAAGCTTTGACTCTAGCCCATTCAGCCTCTAATTTTTGCAGGGGAGTGGGTGAGTGGTCTGTTGGTGAAGGTGGAGCCATTTGTTTGTTGAGTTGAGTTGGCTGTTCTGTCTCTGGAGGAGCCATCTGCTCTCCTTGTTGAGTCTCCTGCTCTTCTTCTAGTGGAGTTATCTGGGGTGAGTTCGCTACTGGGGATGAAGGAGTGACCTGCTCTCCTTGCTGAGTTATTCTGGGAATTAGAACAGAGAGAGGGAGAGCAGAGCTGTTGCTTCCATTGGATGAGCTGGAAGAGGACTCTGCTTCTTCTTGTATGATGGTTAGAGGAGAGGCCACTGCTTCTTTTTCTTGGATGACTGAGGCCGCCTCGTCAAGCTCGTCTTGCAGATTCCTTGTTGCTTTTCTTTGCTTCTTGGATTTAGGACCTTGACACCCTGAGCGTAGTCTTTTGGCTGTCTTGGTATCAACTTTGAATGATACCAAGAGGAGTTCGTTGGAGACAAAGGAGGGGTCTGTCTTTGGTATTTGTGGAGCACCAGCTTTGGAGGTTTGGTGGAGGAATTTCCTCCAGTTGGTTTCTTCCTTGATTTCCCCTACTATCCCCTTCCTTCTTAGGAGTTCTCCAATCAAGAACCCATACCCTAGCAATGGTAGGCTTCCATCCTTTCCTCGTCCCTTGTGTGACTTGTTTACATACTTCAGTATCTCGTTGTACACATACCGAGACCAGTTGTGTGGGGAGCCAGAGATGATGGCTGCTAGTGGAAGTGCCCTTTGTGCATTTATTTCATCCAATGCAGTTGTTCTGTTGTCAATGCATTTGTATAGGATGTCCATCAGAAGAGAATATTCTGGTACCAGCATGCCCTTCTTTACCTTTAGAGTGTTAAGGTGTTGAGCCTTTGGGAGGAATACAATTTCTTTGAAGCTTTGCTCTTCAAGGGTGATGTCATTGACGTTTCTGGCTTCATCCCCAGGTAGAGAAAGCATTTCCTTTATGTCTTCTTCTTTTATCTCTACCTCGAACCCCATCACTACAGATTTCAACGTCTCAGGTGTGGAGTTGGTGTAGAACTCTGCTACTACCTCGGGGTAGAAACAGGGGTAAGGAAAGGTAGCCATTTTCATGAGTCCTGTTGTTTCTAGTTTTCTGAGAAGTTCCCTCATGAGATCCTTGTTCTCTGCTTTCTCAAGAATTCTTGGAGTGTTTAGGATGGACCCGGTGAAGATGGATTTGGAAATTTGGACAAGGGAGGCCATTTGGGTGTATATGGAGAATGGAATGGTTTGCGGTGGTTGGGTGTAATAGAGCTTTTCAGAATGCTTAGAGTGAATTTGAGAGCTTTGAAATAGGTAGAAAGAGATCACAAAGTGAAAAGTGTGAAGGGGAATGTACGGAGGGAGTATTTATAGGTTATCGGGAACTAGCCGTTGGAATATAGCCGTTAGAGAGAACGGCTGGACACGCGTAGCATTTACTCCGTTCACACTTGCAACAGAGGGCTCAAAGTTGGGTAGATGTTGGATGGTTTGTGAAGATGAAGGGTACCTGTTTAGAATTCTTGATATGAGAGAGTCAGATGACATATGCCACGTGTTGAGATTCTACGTATGTTGGACCAGAAAGTGAGCCGACTGCTGTCCTAAGACAGGCTTCTGCTCCTGAGGCAGACATCTGCTGGCAGACATCTGTTTGAATTTTGTGAACCAGTGTCTGTACCTCCATTGTTTCTTTCTTGTTCCAAGCTTGTACTCTTCTTTATGAAGGTATTAATTCAAGTCCTCCTATTACACATGTAGCAGTGGTCTAGTTGGTCAGCTGCCTGCTGACCCTACTGCTGTTTTGAACAGTCACCTGCTGAGCCTACTCCTTGTATTTTGACTTCTTCTTTCTTTTGAAAGTCTGAGATAGACTTTCTTGGACCTTGATGCTTCATTCCTTTTGGATTGGGAGTAGCCGAGATGGCTACCTCTGATAGTTCCCCCTTAACAGATGGCTAGGAGTTCCCCCTTGATTATGGAATTTGATTCCCCCTGAATAAATGCAGGGTTATTCCTTCTCCTGATCTAGATCATCTAACATTCCAAGCTCTTGCCTTAGTTGGTTGAATCTAGCTTCATTCAATGGTTTGGTGAAGATGTCAGCCAACTGCTTTTCGGTGGGGATGTACTCAAGCTTGATTGTTTTCTTCTCAACATGCTCTCTGATAAAGTGATGTCTGATCTCAATGTGTTTGGTTCTTGAATGAAAGACTGGATTATGAGTGATAGCAATAGCACTAGTGTTATCACACAGTATGCTAATCTCCTTAGTTTCTTCTCCATAATCCTTCAACTGCTGTTTCATCCATAGTATTTGAGCACAGCAGCTGCCTGCAGCTATGTATTCTGCTTCGGCAGTGCTAGTAGCAATTGAGTTCTGTTTCTTGCTGAACCAAGAGACAAGTCTTCCACCAATTAATTGACAGGTTCCTGAGGTGCTTTTTCTATCAATTTTGCATCCGGCAAAGTCAGAGTCTGAATAACCATAGAGTTCAAAACCTCCATTTGTTGGGTACCATAGTCCAGAGTTAGGATTGCCTTTTAGATACCTCAAAATCTTCTTGCCAGCTAGAAGATGACTTTCCTTAGGCTTTGATTGAAATCTTGCACATACACCAACTGAGTAGGAGATATCTGGCCTACTAGTGGTGAGATATAACAAGGAGCCAATCAGACCTCTGTACAGGGTGGGATCAACATCTTTGCCATCTTCATCCTGACTTAGACCTTGGGATGTATTCATGGGTATTTTCACAGTGGACTTGTTTTCAACTTTGAACTTTTTCATGAGATCTCTTGTATATTTTGCTTGGTTGATGAAGATACCTTGAGGAGTCTGCTTTACTTGTAGTCCCAAGAAATAGTTCAACTCTCCCATCATGCTCATCTCAAACTTGTTTTGCATGAGAGTTGAAAATTTCTTGCATAGTGCTTGGTTTGAACTTCCAAAGATTATGTCATCAACATAAATTTGGACAAGTAGCAAGTATGGACCTTCTTCAATTTTGAATAGTGTCTTGTCTACTTTTCCTTTAGTGAATCCGTTACTCACTAAATATTCAGAGAGAGTGTCATACCATGCTCTTGGGGCTTGTTTGAGTCCATAAAGAGCTTTATGCAGTTTGTAGACCTGATCCTTCTCTCTATTGATTTCAAATCCAGGAGGCTGTTCCACATAGACCTCTTCTTCTAGTAGACCGTTTAGGAATGCACTTTTCACGTCCATTTGATAGACAGTGAATCGCTTATGGGCAGCATAGGCTAAGAATATTCTTATAGCCTCTAGTCTAGCAACAGGAGCAAAGGTTTCATCAAAATCTATACCTTCTTCCTGGCAGTAGCCTTTGGCTACTAGTCTTGCCTTGTTCTTGACAATTGCGCCTTCCTCATTCATCTTGTTTCTGAACACCCATTTAGTTCCTATCACATGTTGATGATAGGGTCTGGATACAAGCTCCCATACATTATTTCTTTCAAACTGGTTGAGTTCTTCTTGCATGGCTTGTATCCAGTCAGAGTCAAGTAGGGCTTCTTCAATTTTCTTGGGTTCAATTTGTGAGATGAAGCATGAGAATAGTGCTTCTCTTTGAGTTGCTGATCTGGTACGAACCCCTTCATGGATGTTTCCAATAATCTGTTGTAGAGGATGTTGATTCAGCCATCTAATGTCAGATGTCTGATTGATGTTGGTTTGGTTTTGTTGGTCATCCTCTTCTTCTTCTTCGTCACTATCTTCTGGTAGAGTAGGGTGATTAGGAATTTCATGAAGGTCTGGAGGGATGTTTGTGGGTGAGTCACCTGCTGGCAGTGAGCTGACAGTTGAGTCAACTGCTGGCCGTGGACTGACATTAGATTCAGCTATTTTTTCTTTATCATTTCCTGGAAGGCAGCTTGGAGCCTTTCCAGTGTCCCTTTTTGAGTTAGATGACTCACCTTCTTCTTTTGATTGAGCAGTGGGGTGATTTTCAAAAACCACATGGATTGACTCTTCTACCACCAGAGTTCTTTTGTTGAGGATCCGGAATGCCTTGCTTGTTGCTGAGTAACCCAGGAAGATCCCTTCATCAGATTTGGGATCAAATGGCTTGCGATAGTCTTTTCCATTGTTTAGAATGAAGCATTTGGATCCAAACACATGGAAATGACTAATATTAGGCTTCCTTTCTTTCCATAGTTCATATGGAGTCTTTTTGTAAGTCTTATGAATGAGACTTCTATTCTGTGTGTAGCAAGCAGTGTTGATGGCTTCTGCCCAAAATCTTTTGGGTAAACCAGCTGCTTCTAAGATTGTCCTTCCGGCTTCCTTGAGTGTCCTATTCCTTCTCTCAGCAACACCATTTTGTTGAGGTGTTCTTGCTGCTGAGATTTGATGATGGATTCCATTTTCTTCACAGTACTGAATTATTATTGAGTTAATAAATTCAGTACCTCTATCTGACCGGATCTTTTGAATTGAGAGGCTTCTCTCATTTTGAATTAGTCTCATCAATTCAGGGAGCTTCTTTTCTGTCTCATTCTTCTTCTTTAGGAATATGGTCCAAGTGTATTTTGAGTAATCATCAACCATAACAAGGGTGTACCTTCTACCACTTAAGCTTGTTGGTTCAACTGGTCCAAACAAGTCAAGGTGTAGTAGGCTTAAGGGCCTGGTTGATGATTCCACTTCCTTTGATTTGAATGATACCTTGGTTTGTTTTCCTTTTTGACAAGCATCACAGAGGTGGTCCTTTTTGAAGTTGATTTCAGGGAGTCCTTTCACCAATCCTCTTTTGGATAGTTTGTTGATTGTTTTGAAATTTAGATGGCTTAATTTGTTGTGCCATTCCCAACTCAAATTTGAATCTGCCTTTGTCACCAAGCAGATCCCTTCCTTTGCTGAGCTCCAATCAACAATGTACATGTCCTTCTTCCTTCTACCAGTGAGCACAATTTTGTCATTTTTGACATCTCTAATCAAGCAGATGTCTTTGGAGAATGTAACATTATAGCCATTGTCACAGAGCTGGCTTGTGCTTATGAGATTGAACTTTAATCCTTTAACATAAGATATGTTTTGGATTGTAAGTCCATTGATGGATAGGTCTCCAGCTCCTTTGGTTTCTCCTTGTTTTTCCACATTCCCAAAAGTAACTTTGGGTCCTTCTCTTGCCATATAGTTGGACAGGAGCCGCCTGCTGCCTGTCATGTGCCTGGAGCAGCCTGAATCTATGTACCATGTTTGTGAGTCAACTGCTCCAGCACCTTCCTGTATTCATCATTGTTGAGCAGTAGCCCACAAGTTAGTGGGCAACTTCCTTTGTACAAGTTTGGGCATCCATCCCCATCTAGAACCATTTAGTTCTAAGCAGATTGGTCTATAGCCATTTGAAGTATTATAATCATGGGGGATGGCTATGTATTTGTTAATCCTTTTTCTTCTTGAAGTGGAAAATGGATTATTGACTTTTGGAGGAGACTGCTTAGTGTTTTGACTGTGGTTGGTCTTATTGGTTGATTGCCAACGGGTTCTTGGGTTTTGATGGTTGGGAAGTTTTTGTCTATACAGGAGATTGGATTTTGATTTGGGAGCAGGCAGGTTCCTTCTTATGGGAATATTTTGAGAATGGGATTTTTGGTAGATTAGCTTCCTTGTATTTTGTTGGTGGCTTGTGGAGGGTGAGTTTTGAGTGAGTCTGGTGGGGGATACATATCCTAGCCCTCTTCTCTTTCTATTTAGAACAACTTCAGCAGTAGAGTCACATGTTTTACTATCCATGCTGAAGTTATTCATTTTGTCTTTCAGCTCTTTGTTCTCTTCTTCTAAGACATTGTTTTTGGTTAAGGCATCTAACAGTTTTGTATGAATAGCCTTAATGTCTTGTTTTAATCTATCATTTTCTGATTTTAAGAGAACATGGTGATTTTGGACTTTTTGGAAATCTTGTAATAAAGATTCCAGTGTAATATTGGTTGGTCCAGAATCACTAGAGCTATAAGAAGAGCAGGATGTTACCTCAACATCATTGTAGTGGTTTTTGGTCATTAGGCAGTTAGGAGAGCTGCATTCATCATCTTTACTGAGCCATCTGCTGCTTTCTCCAGTGAGCCAGCTGCCGCCTTTTTCAGCCACCTGCCAGGATCCCAGGCATAGAAGTGCTTCCTCTGAGCTTTCAGATGAAGAGCTTTCATCACTTGAGCTGCTTTCATCTTCAGACTGGGGTTCCTCCTTTTTCTTTTCACTTACAAAAGCTTGTCTATTGCTTTTGAAGTCCCTCTTGTAACTGGCTTTGGGACCAGTCCCCTGCTGCCCTTGATACTTCTGGGCTAAGGGCAGAGGGCATTCATTTTTGTAATGTCCTGGCTGTCTACAGTTGTAGCACAGAACAGTTTCCTCACTGGATTGAGGTCTCCCTTGTCTTCTAGGTGGCAGGTTGTATGCTTTCTTTGGAGCAGTTCCCTCCTTCTTCATGAATCTTTTAAATTTCCTCACAAACATAGCAAACTGCTCGTCAGTGAGGAGATTATTGAGGGATTTTTCAGCAGATTTTGAAGTGCTTGGCTCAGACACTAGAGCTAGTGTCTTGTATTCATCTTCCTTCTCTTCTTTGATCTCCTTCATTTCAAATTCATAGGCCTTGAGATCACTGAAGAGTTTGTCGGTTGACAGAGTTCTGAGATCTCTGCTATCTCTCATAGCAGTTACCTTCATGTCCCATTTTGATGGCAGGCCTCTCAAGATTTTAAGGGAAATTTCTTTTTGAGAAAGTTCTTTCCCAAGGTCAGAGACCTCTGCCACAATCTTCAGGAATCTGGACTCCATCTCATGGATAGATTCAGTTGAAAGCATTTTGAAATCCTCAAATTTCTTGAGGGCTATGGTTAGTTTATTGTCCTTCTCCTGTTCATCCCCTGCTCCAATCTTTGTGAGCTCATCCCAGACATCTTTGGCAGTTTCGCATTTCCTGATTCTGGGAAATATAGATTCATCAACAGATTTGAATAGAATGTCCTTGGCAATGTTGTCAAGATTGTTTCTCTTCCTGTCCTCAGTTGTCCATTCCATTTTGGGTTTTGGAATGTACACATCATCTGTCCCTTCCGTGGTTCTGGATGTGATGACCTTCATTATTTTGATAGGTCCATCAGTAATTACTTCAAGCATCTCATCATGTAAAGCACTGAGATGTGCTCTCATCCTTATTTTCCAGTCATCAAATTTGTTTAAATTGAACAGAAGATTCTTGGCTAACTGACTGTCCATTTTTAGAAGGTGTTTGGGAAGTAGAGTGGTTTGGATCTTTAGTTCAAATTAGTCAGAAACTGACTCTAGGAACACTCTGCTCTGATACCACTTGATGGTCCCGGATAGGGTAAAAGTCTAGAGGGGGGGTGAATAGACTTTTAAATCTTTTTCAGTTTTATGAAGTTTTCCCTCTAGAAGAGTTGATCTATAATCTTTTGAGAGATTAATAGATGCACAGCGGAAGTCTTTACCCTTTATGTGATGAGTGTTTGACCACTTTCTAATATGGGAAGATTGGACTTTGATAGTGGGCAGTTGGCTTGGCAGTTGCCTGGATGGCAGGAAACTGCTGAGGCAACTGCTAGTGGAAAACAGGAGTTTGGAAGAGATGATTATATAGCCTTGTACAGAATGATGAGTACTTTATGAATATGTGTAGAGATAAAGAGAATAAGGAGTTTTGCCAGAGCAGAGGTCTGAGCAGTTGGGTAGACTCAGGAAACTGCTAAGCCGTCTGCTGTGTATGAAAGGAGTATTTCTGAGAACTGACAAACCAAACCTTTTAGTAGTGATATTCCAAAGCTCGTGTGAAACAGTTGTCTCAAAGAAAAGTGAGTTATTAAGCAGTAGGATAAGCAGTAGAGTCAATTAAGACTACTGCTTAGGATGCTGCTGGCAAACTACGATCCCTTTAATGAGAAGTGTTGGGTGTGTGTTCTGTTGAGTAAAAGTGAATCAACACACGATATATCCTGGTTCAGAGGTGGTGTAATCCTCCTACGTCCAGTCCCACCCTCTTTCAGATGGATTTCACTAAAGTATTCAGCCCAATACACTTAGTGCCAATCTAGCCTTTACAACACTTAGGCCTAGATTGAAGGTTTTTCACAATGAGTATAACACCACTCAAAGTTACTCAGTCCTTAGACTTTTCTCAATTGATCCAGTGGGGATCAAAAGGTACTCTATCTATCTAACTACACTTTAGGATCCGAACAACTGTTCTCCTAAGTGTTTACAACCACTTGTGAAATGTTACAAGAAAGTTCTAACCTCCAACTATGAACTAAGCTCTAAAAATGTAAAAGTATTGATCTAATCTAAGAGCTTAGTGAAGCATGAGGCTAAGCAGAGAGTAAAGTTGAGTTTGCACTTTCTCTTTTGCTAGATATCTCGTATATGCTTTAATGAAAGTATCTCTCTACTTAGGATGCTCAAGCTTATCTTCGAACTCATGCTTCTACCTATATTTATAGGCCTTCATGGTTGATTAATCTCATCCGTTGGTTGAGATGGAGTAATCTTGTGCGTTGAGGGTCTGGCAAGGACGAATTGTACATTTGTCTTCTTTTGCAGGGGCTTTTAATATTTTTGTTTTCTGTCTTGAATGATTGGGCTGCGGTATGGGTGTGTCTTCAGCCGCTGCAGCTTCACTCCAAGAAGTCCTCCCATGCTGTAGGACCGTGCATTTAATTTTTGTCTTCCAATCAATATTCAATGTATTCGAGCATTTCAATTGTGACCTATATTTAATCTTTGAGTAAAATGATATATGCCGGTAGGATTTAAATATCCTATGAAGGTAAAAAGTTACCTTATTGCATTTTTATGTATCCGGTAATATATCATTAATCTTAAAGATTGTACATTTATTTTTGTCACTTATGATTTAACTTTAAATGTTACTTTTGAAAATAAGACTCAATGTACAATTGTTTAGTATAGTGGCATCATCAAAATCTATCAAAATTGGAGACTAACAGTTTTGGCACGAGAAATGAAGCGGGGAAGAACATTCTGGATTTTTCCTCAACATATGAGTTGGCTATGATGAACACTTGGTTCAACAAAAGAGACTATCACCTTGTGACCTATAAAAGTGGAGCTAATAGTACCCAAATTGACTACTTTTTTGTACGAACGTCTTGGAGAGCTAGTGATAAGTTCGTATTACAACATGCATTTGATGTGTGTTTGGATAGACTTTTGATGGTTTTCCTAGCTTTTAGGTGTTATAAGTCTCAATTTTAGCTCAAGTTATGTTTACTGGGCGTTGGTTCGAGTTTTGGTATTTTTTGAGGCGAAATCAGGTTTTTGGAGTCTGGCACCGGCGCTTGAGAAGCAATCGGGACGAGATGAGAAGTATTCGAGAGTGATTCAGAGTTTTGGAGGTCACCAGGAGGTTCACGATGAAATTTGAAGGCAAAAGAGCTCTAGGATTGGCTACGGGATCAAAAGAAGACGATAGAGCATGAAAACAACGATCAGGATGACCTTTTGTCAATCGTTCAAGCATATCTTTTTCTAGAAGCATCCCAAGGACACGATTCAAATTCCATATGAAAGCCAACTTCAACGAATACAACTCATATGAAGACACTATTGCGATAATTGTTGGTCCCGTTTGAGTTGGTAATCAGTCTAGAGGAGGGGGGGGGGGGGGTGAACAGACTGATTCAAGTTTTTCAACTTTTCTCAAAGTCAGAGTTGACTTATCAGAGAGGGTCGAGTTCTGATGATCAGAACTGGTCTTGCAGCGGATAAGAGTTCCGGGTATCCCAAACAAATACTAAGGCAAATGCCTTTCTGATAACTCTGAAAACAAGATCTGCTGAACACAGATTCCAAGTCTTAGAGTTAAACAGTTAAAAAACCTAAGTGCAGAAAGTAAGTGCAGTAAAGTAAATGACACCGGAGTTTTTATAGTGGTTCAAGGAACAACTCGTTCCTCTAGTCCACTGTTCTACTAGCTTTGAAGTAAACGGTTACAAAGCTTAGTCCCCTAGCACTTAAGAAGCTCTCCACGTCTTCTTCAAGTCTAGTTGTCACCCGGGATGCAGTCCTGCTTCCTGATGACTGGTCCTTTCACTCAGCTTCCCGGAAGTATCACCACTTCACTACTGCAGTTACTTGGACGCCCTTCTTTGCAGAAGCTGTTTTGAAAAACAGAGGTTTCTCCAACTAGCTTCGTTACAAAAGATATGTAGTTGAAGTTCTTGAAGGTTGAAGAACAGGACGAACTTTGCTGTGTGTTGGGATTGGAGAATATGAATATTTGAATCTTCCCAACGTAAGCTTGTCTTGTTGATGATTATGGAGTTTGAATCTCAAGAATGCTTGTAGTAAAAATGCTTGTTGCAAAGTTATTTGGATGTTCTTCAGCGTGTAGCTTATATTCTGGGGTTGTCTGCCCGTTGGAGGAGGAGACAACTGCATTGAATGCGCGTACTGTTGACTTGACCCACTAATTTGGAAGCTTTCTATTTTTATAATATATCTTCCAGATTTCTCGGTCAATCATTTGCAATCAATCCACGGCGTATCAGGCTCATTTAATGGGCATTTAAGAGCTTTCCTTTCATGCACAATCTTCTAGCCGTTGGATTCACAGCCGTTGGAAGTTGCCTTGAAATTCTTCTAAGTTTCAGTCAAACTCTGATCGGGCTCTTCTGATATGTTGGATTCTGATGGCTTTCTGATAAGAGGTTCTGATAAAACTTGGAGTCGAGCTCTGGTATCGGAACTCTGATGCTTTCATGTTGAGCAGCTCTGATGCAGTTGGGTTCTGATGAAGCTTAACATCGAACTTTGATGATTCTCTGATGAGCAACTCTCATGACTTCCCGAGAGCAACTCTGAAAGCAGTTCTCATAGAGCAGTTCTGATCAGATCCATAAGAGAGCAACCCTGATCGTTGACTACACTAATACTTACAACTGAAAATTCTAATACATAAAATCTAATAGGGGTACTTTAAAATTCTAATCTAATTATCCTAGCATCATCAAAATCTAATTACATTTATTCCTAACAATAATCTGAGAGGAGGAAGGTGAAAACAGACGAATAAGTCAGATGATCGCTGTTGCAATTTCAGAATGCGACCTTCCACCATTTTATTCATATATTTTGATTGGATGATCCAAATCCAGTTTTGCAAGTTGTGTTAGACAGAAGACTTCATTAGCTACAACTTTGGTCAAGGAATCGTTGTCAAATTTGGAAGTTTTACGCACGCCGGGCGTAGGGGAACGCACGGCCGTGCGTCTGATGTTAAATTTCAAAGACACACTGCCAGGCACGCACGACCGTGCGTGGGGGGACGCACGACGTGCGTGGCAAACTTTTTCGCGCTATGTTCCAGACGCACACGGGGACGCATGCCGTGTGTGCGCTCCTGGTGTCCTGTTTCGGCCAAAATTGCTCCGTTTTTCTATTTAAACAGCCTGTAAACTCCCGTTTTCAAGGGGAATTTAGAGAGGCTTAGGGACGAGTTTTTACGTAGTTTTCCGCTATTTTTTTCAAGACCCTGTGATTGTTTGTAAGTTCCTACTTTTTAATTAATGAGAAGTATTTGTATTCATCCAAATTCTGTTGATTCTTCAATTATGAGTTGTGAGTGGTTTAATTAGGGATTTGGGGTTGATGAAGGGGTTGATCATGATGTATGACTAGTTTCTTGATGGTACAATTGTATGAATGCCGTTTAATTTGTGTTTGAATAATTTAACTGATATCTCTTGTAACCTAGAACCGCGGCTAGAGTTACAATTGCTTGTAGAATAAATTAAAGAGATATCTAGTTTATTCTAAGACACCTTCACACACACTTAATCGCTCGCTAAGATATTAGTAGCGATTAAGGGGCCGTAAGCTCGCTCGTCTTGGCAATAATTTAGGATCCTGTCGCATGAGAGATCAGCCTGGTCCCCTAAATTATTGTACTCTATGCCGCGAGAGCGGTAAGAACTTAGTAATGACTAGCTAGGCTCAATTAAATCAATTTCATGTAGTTAGGCCTGTTCTGCTAGAAATCTGGTAACCCCGGAATCAATCCCTGTTCCCTTCGTCGTTAATTAAGAAGAAACCAATCTTTTTATTTTAATAGTTCATTCGCATTAGTTTTATTTTCCGAACCAACCAAACTCGCACAATTGCATTTTATTTTATTTATTTCTTTTTAAATCGCTGAATTTCGTTAATTCTTGATTCCCTTTTTCCGTCCTTGTGGAGACGATACTCGTACTTTTAACTACTATTCTACATCATTTTTAAGTGAGAGAAAACTCACATCATGTATACACACTCATCTGCAGTAGTCTTCTTGTAGCCTTGACTCTTTATGCATGAGTCAAACTTGTTATTCCACTGCTTTGGTGCCTGCTTCAAGCCATACAAACTTTTAGATAACTTACACACAAAGTTATCATTTGATTTCTCAAAACCTTTCGGCTGCTGCATATAGATTTCTTCTTTCAAATCTACGTGAAGAAATGCTGTCTTCACATCCATCTGTTCAAGCTCCAAGTTCATACTTGCTTTTAAGCCAAGTATAACTCGGATTGAGGTCATCTTGACAACTGGTGCAAAGATCTCATCAAAGTCAATTCCCTTCTTCTGTTGGAATCCTTTGACAACCAAGCGAGCTTTGTGTTTCACCACTTGTCCACTTGCATCCTTTTTCAGCTTGAACACCAATTTGTTCCTCAGTGCCTTCTTCCCTTTAGGAAGTTCCACGATCTCATAAGTTTGATTTTTCTGCAGAGATTCTAACTCATCCTGCATTGCTATAAGTCATTTTTCTTTATCCTTCTGAGACACATCTTCTTGAAAACTCTCCGGTTCTCCATCTTTACTTAACAAAAGATATTAAGATGATGTGTACGTTGTCGATGGTATATGCACTCGTTCAGATCCACGAACAGTAGGAACCATCTGAGAAGAGCTACCATCATCTGTGTCTGGCAAGGTGGATTGTGCCTCCCCTTGCTCTGCACTCTCTTCTGTCTCCCCGTCTTCTTCTGCTTCTGAGTTATCTTCATGCACTTCGTCCTCTTCTGGTGCTTCATTTAAAACTTGAGCACCCTCATTTGACTTCCGAGACATTGTGGGGTTTTCAATGTCTTCTATTGTCAAATCTTCGTGTAACACAACGTCCCTACTTCTGAACACCTTTTTCTCCTTAGGATCCCATAACCTGTATCCGAACTCTTGATTTCCGTAGCCAACAAAAATACATTGGATTGTTCTTGCATCAAGCTTCTGCCCGAGCTCCTTGGATACATGTGCATAGGGCTGTGCACGGGTCGGGTTCGGGCGGGTCGGGTTTGCGAACCCTAAACCCGTTCGGGTTTTTTAATTTAAATACTAGGCCCGACTCTTTGATATTTCAAATCGGGTATTTCGGATATTTTTAAGTCGGATATTATCGGATATCGGGTCGGGTTTCAGATATTTCGGTTATATTAAGAAAAATTATAATTGGATAATAAAAGTGTTTAAATGCCACTTTGACAAAAATTGTACACACTAGTGCACTAAACTTCCAAATTACACAAATAAGTTAACACAAATTGCACAAATAATTACACAAATAATTGAACACAAGTATTTATTTAACATATTCAAAGTACACACTACATAATTTAATATATTTTGGATATTTTGGTTATATTAAAACACATTATAGTTGGATCATTAAAATGTTGGAATGCCACTTTGACAAAAATTGTACACATTAGTGCACTACACATTCAATTTACACAAATAATTTAATACAAATTGCACAAATAATTACACAAATAATTGAACAAAAGTATTAATTTAAATATTCAAAGTACACATTAACCTATATTTCGGATATTCGGGCGGGTCGGGTTGGGATTTCACAAACCCTACCCGCCACCCGGTCTAAGCCCAATACTAATCGGATTTTCGGTTTCGGGTTTTTCGGGTCGGATATCCACTTCGGTTCGGATAATATCCGAAAAAAATATCGGGATTTTCAGGTCAGATCGGGTTTTGCTCAGTCCTACATGTGCATATGATGAACAAACACATACTTTAAGATGTGAGTATGTAGGATCCTTATCTGTCCATAGCCTCTCTGGAACTTCAAAGTTCAGTGGTACTGAAGGTGATCGGTTGATAAGATAGCATGCGGTGTTGACAACTGCTTCTCCCCAGAATGACTTCGGAAGTAGCCATATTCAGCATGCTCCGGACACGCTCCATGATAGCCTGGTTCATTCTTTCAGCAACGCCGTTGTGCTTAGGGGTGCGTGGTACTGACTTCTCATGCCGAATGCCATATTCTCTGCAATATGCATCGAACGCCCTGGAAGTATACTCGCCTCAATTATCATATCAGAGACATTTCAACTTCTTTCCTGTTTCACGTTCCACCAAAACGTGAAATGTCTTGAAGCTCTCGAACACCTAATCCTTCGTAATCAGGAAATACACCCACACTTTCCGAGAAGCATCATCGATAAAAGTCAGAAAATATCTGCTTCCACCGATTGATTCCACCTCGAAAGGACCACAGACATCGGAGTGTGCCAAACTTAACAACTCCGATCTTTTAGTTGAAGTAGAACTAAATGATACTCTATGTTGCTTACCAAACAGACAATGACTGCAAGGACCCAGTGCAGCGTTCTTGTCGATGTTGATAAGGTTCTTCTTCATCAAGGTAGTCAACCCTTTCTCACCGATGTGGCCGAGCCTCAGGTGTCACAGATTCTGAGAAGTCTCGTTTGCAATGTTGAGGCTATCCATACAAATCCTCAAATGGGTTTTGTACAATGTGACACAAACATGTCCTCGAACGATTGTCAAAACGCCTTTTGACATTTTCCAGGTGCCCCTGTTAAAGTGGTTTTCATACCCCTGTTCGTCAAGACATACCACAGATAGGAGATTGAGCCGAAGGTCTGGAACATGTCTGACATCCTTCAAAGTGATTGTGCTCCCAGTACTCATCTTTATTTGTACATCACCAATTCCAGCTATATCAGAGGAACTGGAATTGCCCATCTTCAGTGCTCCAAAGTCTCCATGTTTGTAAGTTGTGAAGTAGTACCTGTGGGGAGTAACATGGTAGGATGCTACAGTATCTACCACCCATTCAGTGTCCTCTCTTTAGACGTGAAGGCATGTTTCATCATTGATAGTACAATACGCCACATCACCTGAGATTGTGATAAGCGCTTCACCACCCTTGTTCTTTGCTTGAGAATTGTTCTTGCCTCGCTCCTCTAGCAATTTGTAGCAATTCTTCTTCATGTGACCCTCTATACCGCAATGGTGGCAGGTATAAGAAGGTTTCCGGTCATCCGATGATCTCCCCCGACTTTTGCCTCTGCTTTGCATCTTTCCTCTACTGTTTCTTTGTTGCTTTCCTTGTGGTCTTCCTCTATTCTCCGTCACAAGAGCATGAGTCTGATCTGTGCTCATGTCTTTCCTTCTTGCCTCCTCATTGAACAGTGCATCCTTGACCACAGACATGGTAAGTTGCCATCTGGGGCTGAGTTACTGAGAGTAACAACTAGTGTCTCCCAACTATCAGAAAGGGAACTAAGAAGTAGTAGAGATTGCATTTCATCTCCAAGTGGCATTTCTACACAAGATAGTTGATTTACCAGACTCTGAAATTGACTAGTATGTTCGGCAACAGAAGTTCCACTTTTGAGCTTCATATTGACAAGGCGCCTCATCAGTAAGGAAATCTTCCATCCGAGGTTTCCATAACGTGTAGTTGGTAGCCGTGAGCATATTCATAGCTCCGGAAGATGAAGTTGACTCGTCAAAGGTCATTTTCACCTTCTAAATAATTTTGATTTTCTGTTTAAAAAAAAGCGGAGCAGAATTTCGAAAAACAGGCAGCACCGTTGCGTTCGAAACGGCCGAAAATGATGGGTAGGTACTTTCGGGGTAAAAATACAAGTTTTGAAAAATTATAGGTGGAAATTATAATTTTCCAAATATTGAGGGACCAAACTGCAAATGTTCAAAATTATAAACTGACTAGTGACGTGGCAGATGACGTGGCGGTGATGTGGCGCTGACTGTGCGCTGACGTGGCAGCTGACTGGGCGCTAGTGGAAGATGGCAGTGGACTGGTGACGTGACGACTGACTGTGCTTGTAACACCCCCAAATTTCCCACCCAAAATATTGATATATCTGCAATAAAACTTTTATTTATTGATAAAGCCATTTGAAAAATACAGCGGAAGTCTAAATAGGGAAATGGGTGTTACTGCCACATCCGGTCATCTCTCAACCGGATGCACAGGCAACTAAAACAAAACAATAAAACTAAATAAATAAATGTTTATTTCAAGACTAAATTTAACTAAGGCAACTTCTAACTCGCTCTCAGGCGCGTGCAATCAACAATCAACATAATCACCATCACCTGCACAAATAAAGTGCAGAAACAAAACAAGGAAAGAAAACAAAAATTAGCTTTAGAGCTAAGTAAGTACTACCCAACCCCGTAAAATAATCAGGTTTGGCTAAAATAGATTTTTATATAATACTATATAAAAATAACACACTCCATAAAAATTCTCTTCTTCTTTGATTATCTCAAAAATCACTTCTTCTCTAACTTCCTAGTATTTTAGAAGGGCGGTGCTCAACCTTTCGACTGAGCCCGGTGGACCGTGGTTACGGACGGCCACCCCGAACAAGTGCCGGTACCACAACTGCTCTTGCGGAAACGAAATGACTACCTTAAGTGTGCACACCCCCTAAAAGGGATTCCAAGCCCTCCGAGTAGTAAGCCGTCACGAGTAATCGGGACTCAGTCTACCAACTACCCCTGAATAAGATATCTCTGAATGATTAGGGACTACTACTACAACTCTTCTTCTTAAAAGGGATCATCGATCCAATTATCACTCAAAACTTATCCTCACCCTTAGTAGTAGCAGCCCTTTTACGTCGGAACTACTACTACTACCACAACTCTCCTTCTTAAAAGGGATCATCGATCCGAAAGTTACTCAAAAATCTCTTCTTAGTAGTAGCCGCTCTAATCACCCTCCACATTTATCCGGATGTGGAAAACCGACACCGCGGATTTCTCCCGCGGTGCTCACCTCTTATGAAAACGTAAATTTTATCTTGGCTTTAGATATACTTCTAAAAATATTTCTCAATCTCTCTAAATAATCTCAAAGGTATTTAAAAATATTTAATACCCCAAAAAGTACTCTTGATTTGTATTCATCAAAATCACATACACATAATTCAAAATTCACACTTAATCACATAATTAATGCATAATAAGCATATAATACGAGGAAACCATTTTGGATCGGCAGAGAAACTTACCTCAAAGTTATGCTTTTGCTCTAACTCTACTCGAAATCTAGTTCACGTCTTCAACGAATTCGCCAATCTCTCCTTTAATATTATCAAAGTGCGAAAATTAATAACTACTCTATTATTAATTCGGTTTATTACTCTTATTCGAAATAGTTAGTACTAATTGACTATAAAATCTAACTATATAACTTAAGGCTTTAATAAAATTTTCTACTTAATTTATTTATTCTTCTACTACTATTTAATTTTCGGATATACATACTAATAATTTCTAATTATTTTATTTTTCCTAAAATAGCCTGCTAAAACTTAATTAATTAAAGTAACTGATTGATTCTAATTTGAATTCAGTAACTAATCTATTTATCTTAGTCGAAATTAGTTTACTAATTTCATTAAATGCAAGAAAAATCCATTATTTAATTATTATTATTATTATTATTATTATTATAGATTTTAGGCCAGCCCAAGAAATTCCTAAAACTACCGGCCCACGTAACAAATAAGAAGACGGCTCGCTTCAAAAAAAAAACTTTGGCCCACATGTTTAGACCCAAGCTTGCGGCTGGGTCATCTTCCTCGCAGGGAAGACGCCGGAAATCGGCCAGTGCAGGGGGAAAAGGCTTACCTCGATTGGCGGTGAACGATGGCGGCGGTCAGCTCCTTCAGGGACGGCGAATGTCAGGGATGGGTTGGCGGCAGCGGTAGCTCCTCCTTCTTCTCCGTTTTCCGTTTTTACGATTAGCCCGGCAATACTCCGGCAAGCTATTTCTCCCTCGTTTCACGTCCGTTTTCAACGATTCTTTCACCGTTGGATTCCTCTCGAGAAGGGGAAGGTCTCTATGGTGTTTTCACGGCTCGGTTTTGACTAAAACAAAGGGGTCGAAAATATGTATATACGTATATATATGTATACGTTGCAGGTTTTGGGGTGAAGAAAACTAAAGGTTTGGTCTGCTATTTATAGGTGTAGGTCGAGGGTTTTAGCTTGTATTCGAGATCCCAAAGTTTCGCATACGTTAGAGTAACCTACGGAGTGTGATTGATTTTAACTCTAAGAGGAAAAGTACGTAGCCTTAATTCAGTCTATATACATGTGCGTGTAATCCTCCTGTGAGTATAATAGAGTTTTACTTCGCACCAAACGTTTGTAACGTACCACTAGGAATATTCTTACGTAATTATACCGAGTATGCTCTAATGTGTACGCATGAAATGTATTTTATTGCTTTAAACCTTAATTATTTTATATTACCTCTGCCAGTGTATTGTTAATACTACCTTTGTTACTTAATTAGGAGTACATTACGTATTGGGAATATACGTAGTATGTATTAATATATTACTTAAGTGTAGTCTTACGTGTATGTATACTACATCAATTTAATTTGTACTTTGTATATTATATACAACTTAAAATAGTTACGTAGTATAATAAATTTTATACTAAAACGTAACTTCTACTATCGGATCATTTTTTCAGATTAAACATGTCACAAACGTTAAATTTTTGTTTGACTCACCTAATAATCAAGATGTCATTTTCGTAACATTTTACTTGACTAATAAAATTATTTATTTTACATTGAATTTTTGGGGTATCACAGTGCTGGGACTGCACTCGTGGCGCTGACTTGGCGCTGACGCAGCTCTGGCTGGCTGATGACGTCAGCTGTCTTCTACCTCTGGCCTGCGCGTACTGTGCGTGATGACACAGGCTGCTCCTCGCCGGAGTTCGGTGGCACGTACGGCAGCTTGCAGTGGCCAAAAAATTCCCCAAAAATACTAGTTTTCTCGTCTCGACGAGACGAATCCAATGGTATATTCAGATTGCAATTCCGAGCAATACTGAAAAACTCAATTTTTCAGACAATAGAATTTTGTCTTAAAAAATCTGGGGAAAATATCAAAAGCTCAACCAGGCTCTGATACCACTTGTTGGGAATAACAGGATCGTGCTAATATGAGAGAAAAACACTTCTATTACTTTCAAGAATAGAAAGAAGAGACATACAAGCTCTAACTAAAAACTCTCAAAACAACATCTCACATACCTCTCAAGGATATTCACACCACTCTTGGTTGTGCTATGATGATCTATTCTAATTTACTTGATGATAGAAAGACTTTCCAAGCTCTCTATTTATAGCACCAAAACCAGGTACTAGGTAGGTGGGAGGAAGATGGGTGGAAGCTTAGGAGAAGCTTCAGTGGAGGTGTGAGGAAGGTGGTTCCTTGGTGTGAGGAAACTTCCTAGAGACATACCTGCACATGGAGGAAGTTTCATGGAAGCTAGGAATTGAATTCTTCAAAGGAGGCACCGAATCTTTAATTATTTTAAACATGGTCATATCATTTGGTGAAATCATCCTTATTTCTTGAAAATGAGTAGGCAACAATGCAACATTTGCCATTTAGCCAGTACTAAAAAAGCCATATGTTGGTACACGGATTTGATAGCCTTGACTACATTCAAAAATGGTTGACCGTGGCAATCAATGACGCATTCATTGGGATTAATGCTAGCTAATTAAATCTGGGCAGTTTTATGTATATAATTAGAGTAGTTATTGTAATTATGACATAGGTTACTCAAAGGGCTGGCCAGAATTGATGATGCAATAATGACGATATTGATGTCGTCGTAACGGTCGGACATGTCGTCGTAACGGTCGGATCATGTCGTCAACGGACAAAAGTGCATTAAATGTATCTCTTATAAATATCTAGAGGCTCTATGTAATCAGCACATTCAGTCACGAATACACATACACTCAGTCTCTACATTGTAATTCAAAAGCATATTGTGAAGATCCTTCTCCTTGATCATCATATATCAAATTCCTTTCTTTACCAATTCTTCCATAGTTGATTCTATATTGCTTGATTCCCATTTTTTACTCCGTTCTAGGATAAATTATTTCTTGTTTAAACAATTGGCGCCGTCTGTGGGAAATTCTTGCAAAACAAGAATCAACGATGGCCGGAAGCTCTAATCCCCTATTTGATGAGATGCAAGCGCAGCTTGATGCTGTCCGAAAGGAGCTCCGCGCGGCCAAAAGTGCCGAAGCGGCACAATTGGAAGCCCTCCGGGAAGAATTACGTGCGGCCAAGGAGGCTAACCAGTCAAAGGAGGATACTCAAATCCAGCTAGAGGCCGTAAGAGAGGAAATGCGTCAACGAATAACTCTTCTCCAAGGAGAAAATGACGCCTTGAGATCCCAAGTTCAATCGGTGGCGTCCATAGCGTCAAAATCACGAAAAGGGAAAGAGGTAATGACTGCCGCATCAAAGTCGGGCGTAGATTCCATACTAGTCCCAACCTCAACAGTCACATTCACGTCCGAAGCTTTCCCGGGACTTTCAAACTTTGATCCATATGCTAAAGGTGTCCTGGCGATCTCGCAGCTCATACCCTATGAACCTCTTGTCCCAGCGACAACTCCAGAAGCAAGCATCCCCATGTGCTTCTTCCTGGATTCATTACGAACCAAAACGACGACATCGGGGATGCAGACCGTCAACCAGCAGATGCCGATCCCTATCCCTGTGTCGACTTCAACGGAGCCCTTCATTCCCCTTTCGCTGGCCGGTTCAACAGGTGGAAGGGGGCAATCATCTCGTCCTGCACCACTCCCCAGAAGGAACGTGTTTCGCAATTTGTTTGCTGAACATCAAGGACGACACATTTCCGAGCGTGACGACATGATCGGAGATGTCGACTTCGGCAATCCAAGACGACAGCGTCCGGAAACTATCGACATACGCTCACCATCCGAACAGAGGGTGTCTCAGGCGGGAGCGTATTTCGGAGCAGGAGGTCCGCAAATGCATATGGACATGGCGGAACCGTTGGCCTTTATCATGCAAGAGTTGAAAGAGTTGCGAGAAAAGTATAATGGCATGCCAGGGGTTCCTCGTCCTCTTGACATGGCAACACGAACCTGCTATGCGGATTCTCCATTCGGACGACATATAACAGACGTCGAGATCCCAAAGAAATTCGCAGTCCCATCTATGAAATTGTTTGACGGAACCACAGATCCGGTAGAGCACGTCGCTCAGTACAAGCAACGGATGTTAGCTATTTCTGTCAGGCCGGATCAACGGGAAGCGTGCATGTGCAAGGCGTTCGGGACGACACTGACGGGTCCAGCGTTAACATGGTTCGTCAACTTGCCGAATGGCGGCATCGACTCCTTCGCAGATCTGGTTAACTTGTTCACCCAGCAGTTTGCGAGTAGTCGAGCATTGGAGAAGCAAACCAGTGACTTATATCGTGTAGTACAAAGACATAACGAATCCTTACGTGACTACTTGCATCGATTCAACAAGGAGAAAGTGTCGATTCCGAGATGTGACACGCCAACGGCTGTAGAGGCTTTCAGAAGAGGATTGCGCGAAGACTCAGACTTGTATAGGGAATTGACCAAATTTCCTTGCAAGACGTTTGAAGATGTCCAAGCCATGACTCTGGCTTTCATCCGGCTCGAAGAGGACGAACAGTCCCGACTTCGTGCGATTGGCTATGAAGGAGGACAGCGGAAGGCCAGCACCTCCAGAAAACATGATTATAGGGCTGGAAAGCCTTATGCGAAGAATGAAGAACGGCCCGTTGCTTCGACGACTTCCTGGCTCGACGATCCCAGTCTGCCGCCTGCCATTCCGACATATTGTTTTAATGTCACTACAACTGGACTTATCAATGCTTTGGACAAATTGGGAGACAAGGTTCGGTGGCCCAGAAAGTCTGACAAATCCAATGGGCGACGGGATCCTAGCAAGAGATGTGACTTCCATGACGACATCGGGCATATCACAGAGGATTGCGTCGCTTTGAGGAAGGAGGTCGCCTACCTCCTGAGGAATGGTTATCTGACGGAAATCATGTCGGAGCAAACGAAATCAATGTTAAAAAGAGATCTGAAGTCATCCACAGAACATCAACGACCTCCTACACCTACAACACCTCAAAAGGTAATCAATTTCATTAACGGTGGTTCTGATTTATGCGGACTAACCTATTCTGCAGCCAAGAGACAGGCTCGGGAGTACTCCCGAGACAAGTCGTCGCAGGTAAACCAAGTCGTCCGAAAAGGTGAAGCTTGGAAAAATGCGCCCATCACCTTCGACGAATCAGATCATACAAGTCCTACTGATGCCCATCATGACACTCTGGTCATTGCCCTTAGGGTGGCCAATTGTGAAGTGAGACGAGTTTTGGTGGACAACGGTAGCACCGCCAACATCACCACTTTGAAGACGTTGAAGCAAATGGGGTACAAGGAAGAAGACTTAGCCGCTTCCGGCTCCACTCTTGTCGGATTCAACGGCGAGCCCAGTCAAACAATCGGTAATGTATCTTTACCCGTACATGCTGTTGGTCTTAATTTGCAGGTAAAGTTTGATGTTGTCCAAGACTTGCCCGCTTACAACATGATTCTTGGAACGCCTTGGCTTCACCAAATGGGAGCGATCCCTTCAACGTACCATCAAGTGGTAAAAGTTCCAACACCGTGGGGGGTGCAGTCCATTCAGGGTGATAGGGCCACCGCCAAGTCGTGTTACCAAGCAGCGATGAAGTCGACCGCTTCTGCTACAACATCTGCATAGCAATCAAAGGGCGACTTTATTCCGGTTGGGGAAAATGACAGCGAAACAAAGGACATCAGCATTGATTCAAACCATCCGGATAGAGTCGTCCGCATTGGGGGCAGCATGCCGATTCAATTGGAAGAAGAGCTTGTAATCCTACTCAAAGAACATAAAGACGTCTTCGCTTGGGATCATGACGACATGACGGGTATCGATCCGCAAGTAATCACCCACAAACTTAATGTCAACCCCTTACACAGGCCTATCCAGCAAAAGAGGCGACGCTTCGCCAGAGAAAGAAACGACATCATAAATCAAGAAGTCGAGACGCTATTGCGCACAGGTAAAATTCGTGAGGTAAAATATCCAACTTGGCTTGCTAATGTCGTTGTAGTGCAGAAAAAGAAGGGACATCAGAAAGGCCAAAAACCTAAGTGGAGAGTATGCGTCGACTTCACCGATTTAAACAAAGCATGCCCGAAAGACATGTTTCCAATGCCTCATATTGATGTGCTCGCGGACGCCACAGCGGGACATGAAATACTGACATTCATGGACGTTTTTAGTGGCTATCACCAAATCCAACTGCACCCCGACGACCAGGAGAAAACCGCATTCATTACAGAGACAGGTACGTAATGTTATGTTGTTATGCCTTTTGGTTTGAAAAATGCAGGAGCTACCTTCCAAAGGTTGGTAACAATGATATTCAAAGATCAAATCGGGAGAACTATGGAGGTATACATCGACGACATGTTGGTTAAATCCAAAAAAGCGTCAGACCACGTCGAACACCTGCGGGAATCATTCCTGAAGTTACGAGAGTACAACCTGAAGCTTAACCCAGCCAAGTGCACGTTCGGGGTATCGTCGGGAGAATTCCTGGGCTACATTGTCAGCGAAAGAGGAATAGAAGCTAGTCCAGGACAAGTTCGAGCCATACTAGAGATTGAATCCCCAAAGTCAATCAAAGATGTTCAAAAACTGGCAGGACGAGTTGCGGCACTCAATAGATTCATATCAAAGTCGTCAGACAGGTGTCGACTTTTCTATGATGTCCTCAGAAAAAATAAAAAGTTCGAATGGACAGAACAGCACGAAAAAGCCCTACAACAACTGAAGGAATACATGACAACACCGCCACTACTGACCAAACCCAAAGATGGCGATGAGTTACAGTTGTATCTTGCAGTATCAGAGCATGCCGTCAGTGCAGTACTTACGCGGGAAGAAGACGGCCAACAGACGCCGGTTTACTATATGAGTAAGTCGTTAAATGGGCCGGAAACCAGGTACGCACTCTTAGAGAAATTAGTACTTGCACTAGTGACAGCATCAATTAAATTACGTCCTTACTTTGAATCGCATTCTATTTGTGTCCGCACTAACTATCCCATGAAGTCTATCATGAGGAAACCGGAACTCACAGGTAGGATGATCAAGTGGTCTATGCAACTGGGGGCATACGACATCAAGTATGAACCCAGGACAGCTTTGAAATCACAAGCTCTAGCTGATTTTGTGGCGGACTTCAGTCCAAAACTACAAGTAGAAGCAGAAAGAGAGATATGTTTGTTAATTGGAGACCAACGTCAACAAAAATGGACTCTGCACACCGATGGAGCCTCTAACATGCATGGGGCCGGACTTGGAGTTGTACTGCAGTCGCCACAAGGGGGCAATATAGTACAAGCTGTCAGATGTGATTTCAACGCAACAAACAACGAAGCGGAGTATGAAGCACTAATTTTCGGGCTGAACTTAGCTCAAAACATGGGCATAAAAGCAATCGAGGTAAAATGCGACTCCCTTTTAATTATTAATCAAGCCAACGGAGTTTATGCAGCTAAAGATCCAAAGATGTCGGCATACCTACAAATCGTCAAAAACTTAGCCAACACCTTTGACGACATCACCTTTGAGCAAATCCCAAGAGAAGAAAACGTCCAAGCCGACGCCTTAGCAGCAATCGGATCATGTCTGGGGGCAGGAAACATTGATAACATACCACTTGTCCACGTGATAGAACCAGCCATTGAAAGGACGGAAGTGGTCAACATCATTGAGTCAACCGCAGACAACGACTGGATGCAGCCATACATAGATTACCTAAAACACAACATCTTGCCAAATGACAAAAGAGAAGCAAGGGCACTCCTGTCAAAGGTAACAAAGTTTTTATTAATTGATGATGTTTTGTTTAAACGTACGAAGGCAGGACCATATCAGAGATGTTTAGCCCCACACGAAGCTGTCAAAGTACTGAGAAGTCTCCATGAAGGAGAATGTGGCAACCACGCAGCAGGAAGGAGTTTATCAAACAAAGCCTTGAGATTTGGCTATTATTGGCCAACGATGAGACATGACGCCATTGCATACACTCAAGCTTGTCAACCGTGCCAAAAGCATGCACCAGTGCAACACCAACATGCAGAAGCACTGCATCCTGTCTTATCTCCATGGCCCTTCATGAAGTGGGGGATGGACATTGTAGGTAAGCTGCCCGAAGCACCCGGACAAAAGGTCTACATGTTGGCGATGACTGACTACTTCTCAAAGTGGATTGAAGCTGAACCTTTCCGACAAATCCGTGACACTCAGGTAATATCTTTTATCAAAAGAAATATTTTGAGCAGGTTTGGCATCCCGTCCGAGATCGTCTGCGACAATGGGTCACAGTTCATAAGCATCAAAACTAGACGATTCTGTGAAAAGTACAACATCAAACTGGAGATGTCGACACCACGCCATCCACAATCAAATGGACAAGCTGAGTCAAGCAACAAGATCATCATCTCGAATCTAAAGAAGCGGTTGGAGAAAGCACAAGGAAAGTGGGCCGACGAGTTACCACTCATATTATGGGCAGACCGGACAACACCAAAAAATGCCACAGGACAAACGCCTTTTTCGTTGGTGTACGGATGCGAAGCTGTCATTCCAGTCGAAGTCGAAGTGCCAACATCCAGGTACGGACTTATCACAGAAGAAGCAAACAACGCAGAATTGGTTCACGATCTTGACACTATCGACGAATTGAGAGAAAGAGCTAAAGTACAAATGGCAGCCTACCAACAAAGGGTAGCAAGAAGCTATAACAAAGATGTCCGAGCCAAAGTATTCAAGAAAGGCGATTGGGTACTCAGAAAGTCCTTTGGCAACGAAGCAAGTGGAAAATTCAGTCCCAACTGGGAAGGCCCATACCAGATTACAGATGTCGTCGGGCAGGGGGCATACCGTCTGACAAGCATTGACGGTAAACAAGTTCTAAGGAGCTGGAATGCGGTACACCTAAAGCCTTTCCACTTCTAATATAATTATCTACTTCAGTATTCATCTTATGTTTTTTGAATCTCTTACTAACTTGACCGTCGGAGGGCCGTTGGCCTCAAGCCAACGGCCAACAAAGTATTTGACTGAGTCACAGATTGACAACATCAAGCTAAATCCTATATGACAATATCATATAGACTTCTGATGACGACATTAAGTCAGCTGAATTAAGGTACTCGACAATAGTTTGCTCTTATTTTATTTCAATGTCATCTTAATCTACTCACCCGCCTTGACAAATGAAAATACATCTGACTCCTTAGAGATAATACACACCTACAATCAATGTAAAAGTATTAGACTATTTTACTTTAGCATCGGAGGGCCGTTGGCTTCAAGCCAACGGCCAGGCCCCAGCTACGTGTCTGATTAGGTTGCAGACTAAAAGCGTCAAACCATTTACTGATAGACAACATGAAACTGAGTGATGAATGACGACATCAAACTGAAAGTTAGACGACGACATCATTTAACTTCAAGTCAACCGAGATCGCCTAATCAGAACAGGAAAGTAAATAAAGAAGCAAAGGATCAGGACACTATCAGGGTATGCAACAGCAATTTACTCACCCCTCACTTTAATATTTTCTTCATTTATTCACTTTGACAAGTGCAAAATTACTTTTGAAACATTAAGTTGAAATGACGTGAATTTGACTAAGTAGTTTCGCAATGTTGAAGACTAATTTTTTATACATACCTATTCACAATTACTGACTTTAGCATCGGAGGGCCGTTGGCTTCAAGCCAACGGCCAGATCCTGACAACATGATTAAGTGCAGGCTTAAGCATAAGGACAACACTAATGGTTGAAAACATCAATCAAGCCACGTAAGTTTCTCATAACACAAGCCCTTAAATACATCACTAAGGGACATCAGGGATTGCATGGACTCGTCATATGAAAAATATGAGTACCGAATCCATACACCCTGCACATTTTGGCCAAAACAACAGACAGATCATACATCACAAATGCTGACAACATCAAAGTCAGACAAACACAAAGCAACAACAGTACACGTACAAATGACATCGTCATGTGGAACAACAACCACATCCAAAACTACAAAAATACGCAACAGAAGCATGACAACATTAGCTCCAATAAGGAGACACTACGAACGACATGGATACAAATCATAAACACATGTTGACAATATTGATAAAATTACAAATGAAACGTTATTCAAAGTTTTTGCAGGTTATGGACTATGTTCACACAACACAACTCGTCATCTTTCACGACGGATGATGTTCCCTTTGCCAGCTGAGGTGTCGACATCGACATGATGCTGTTACAAATTTCTGTCATCTAACCGTCAACACAATGCTGGAGGGAAAACATTTAAGTTAGACAAGTTGATCAATATGTGACGATGCAATGGACCAAGATGTGAAGTGTACTTTCAAATTTTCGACAAGTTGTTGCTGAAACAAGTCGACGGACGTGTGCGTCATTCGCCCCAACTTCTCGAAAAGGGGGCAATTGTTGGTACACGGATTTGATAGCCTTGACTACATTAAAAAATGGTTGACCGTGGCAATCAATGACGCATTCATTGGGATTAATGCTAGCTAATTAAATCTGGGCAGTTTTATGTATATAATTAGAGTAGTTATTGTAATTATGACATAGGTTACTCAAAGGGCTGGCCAGAATTGATGATGCAATAATGACGATATTGATGTCGTCGTAACGGTCGGACATGTCGTCGTAACGGTCGGATCATGTCGTCAACGGACAAAAGTGCATTAAATGTATCTCTTATAAATATCTAGAGGCTCTATGTAATCAGCACATTCAGTCACGAATACACATACACTCAGTCTCTACATTGTAATTCAAAAGCATATTGTGAAGATCCTTCTCCTTGATCATCATATATCAAATTCCTTTCTTTACCAATTCTTCCATAGTTGATTCTATATTGCTTGATTCCCATTTTTTACTCCGTTCTAGGATAAATTATTTCTTGTTTAAACACCATATAGGAGTGCACCGAAATCCACCGATAGCTAAACTTGAAGGAGGAGAAAATGTCCCTTTGCGCCCAGATTTTTTTCTCTCTCTCATAGGAACCAGATACGGTAAAATACATGGGCAACATAGGAAAGTTGTATAACAGCCGATGGTAAACGCTATAAATGTTGGCGTTTCCATATTTTGGTTGTTGGGGCAAAAAGCCAATTAAAAAAGCTAGCTAACCAAACACTTTCAATAGCTGTTTGATGTGCTCAAAAAGCCAAAAACAGTCAAATCAACCAAAATGGCTGATAGACTGTTAACCAAACACTCCCAATAGGAACATTATGAATACTTGTTTGAACACTTATATGTGAACAACGAATCAACCAATAAAAATATGACGTTTAAAAGAAAATAATAGTTCTAAAGATGGCTAAACTAAATAATTATTACAAACACAATTAAAAATGTCTTCAAACTAAACAAGTTTTAACACATTCTTAAATTAAATAGATTCTTACATTAAATGATACATTACATACACAACTCAACATGTACCGAAATGATATAATATGTTCCAATCTGTTCCTCGTCTTTCTGTGTATATAGCTAAATGTGCTTCATTTTCTCTCACAATTTTTTCCTTGTCGTCCTTATTAATAATTAATTCGGTTTTAATAATTAAAATTTACATATTTAGAAAGTACATTAAAAACTCTATAAAATTGCAAATCCAAATTAAAATTTAATAAAAAACTGATATCTTAATTAAGTGATTAAAATGAGTCAGATTAACCCCAAACAGTCAAATTTGCAATTAAATTTGGGACAGAGAGAGTAGCAATAATCAGTTAGCCCACATTTACAACATTTTTTGGTGAGCGCGCATGCACACGCATTTATGTTGGAAAAGTTTGTTCCCATACCCCATGCATGTAAGAGTTTCACATAATGCACCATCATTAATGTATTTCACAACATGCACAAAACATTTACACATTTATATATCAACTAGTTCATGATGTTGTGGCGGAGGTGCCGGTAGCGGCCGATAGCGGTGCGTAGCAGGTGGCGTAAAGGACTGTAGCGGTTACGTAGCGGATTTCAGTGTGATTTGAATTTCACACCACAATAGAGGCCCGTAGCGGTAGCGGAGGCTACCGCGACCGCCATATATAAACACACTGATAAAATGTTCCAAGGTCCTACGAGTCGAAGCCTCGAAGGGGTCCTGCTGGAAGAGACTAACAATAAACAAAAATGATTGAATTATTCTTTGACTCTATTGGCCAAGAGATACAATAAAAGAATTGGCAACAAGTATGAAGAAGAATGCCTACACCAAGCGACAAGCGGGCCGTGCTCCGAGCAAGATCAACCTTCTACGAAACCAGCTACGAAGATATCATCGAAAACCAGCTACCTCATGATCGAATGGTTGGGGAAAGTGCCACTCAATGACCAGGAGATTTGTAACACCGTCCCCAAATGTATTTACTTTCAAGTAAATGATGTAATAAACCTTATAGAATGATTTATGAATTTACGAAGTTGTAAATTTTTATTAATTCTTTCGCGTGAATAGTAAATTGCACGTGGGACCCACACCGGGAGCGGGGGCCGCCCGACATTCCCGAGACCATATGTTTTATTCATCTTGGTCTAGATAATAAATATATAGTGGTGGATATTTTATTTGGGTCGTGAAAAGGCCCAGAGTTGACCGATTAGTCAAAAGAAACCCAAATTACCGGTACTGGTAATTTAACTGATAACAGCCCGAACTGAATTTCGGAGGCTTATAAATTAAAGTTGGGGAATGTATATTCATTATACATGTCATAATGAGTAAGAGCACATAATATATTTTATTTGACCCGATAAAATAAAATATATTTAAAACAGTCCGAAAAATACAACTTTCGGGACCGATTGTACACACCGGGACACAAAGGGATGACCTCCCACATGAGTGTGGGCCACCCCACGTTTTTTGTGGGCTGTGAGAGGAGGGAAGGCTGGCTGATTGGAGAGGAGGGGTGTGGGAGTGGTTGACTTGAGGGGATTGGCATCAAAAGGACACATGGGGTCCTTGCCATGTTATCATGGTGGAATAAGCCAAAAGTTGGCATTTCCTCTCACCTCCACCCTCATTTTCGGCCAAGGCTCATCATGAGGAGAGGTAACCCCCTGAAAAATACATCCTCCATATCCAAGAACAAAGCCCAAGCAATAGGAGTCCAAGGAGGAAGACTATAGAAGGAAAAAGCTAGGAAAAGGTGTGAAAACTAAGGTAAAAACCTTATCATAACTTTTTCTTTATTTTTCTCCTACCATATGAGATATATATCATGTGAAGGATCCTTAAGAGGGTTCTACGTGTTATAAGTATGGATTAATGGGTTGGAAAGTGATTCTATGTCCAAGAACGGACTTAGAAGCCAAAACGACCGGTTCACCGGAAAATAACCTTTTTGAGGTTATTTGTATTAATATGGGTTTTATGATTATAAAACCTTGTTAGGAACTTGTGAAAGGTATTTCAAGTGATTTCACAAAGTTGGAAAAGTCGCCGGAGTTGTCGCCGGAGTTGACCGAAAGTCGCCGGAGTTTCACCGGAGTTCAACCAAGAGGGGTAGAACTTCATAACGCTAGTTCAAGGTGAGTGGACGGCTTAATATCTTATAACTTTTGGTTTATTATGAGATTACCTAAATAAATGTTATATGAGTTCATAATGATGTTTAAAAGATATTTAAACATGTGATTAGCCAATAGGGTTAAGTTTGTATGAAAGAAATAAATGATTTATGCATGGAATATGATATGAGGAATTACATAAAATGCATATTTGTTTGAAATGTATAAGAAGCAGCAAATGAATATTATCAATTTAATTACATGATGATTAAGTTGATAAGTGTAAGACTTGAAATGGCGGTCAACGTCACCGTTGACCGGTGGACAATGGATTAATTAATATCGGTTGATATTAGTTAATTATACATTTAAAGAATCGCATGGCTTTGCATGGATTGTGATACATAAGCTTTATGTATTGAATTAGTTATGAGTAACTAAGTATGATATAGACTCTATCTAGGATGATAGGAGGTTGATCATAGGAAAATATTTTGGTGGAGGACCCTAGTACTCAAAAGTACTTAACACTCAAAATTTGGTGGAGGACCCTAGGACTTAAAGTCCTTAACACTCGGATTATAAATTGGTGGAGGACCCTAGGACTTAAAGTCCTTAACACTCGGATTATAAATTGGTGGAGGACCCTAGGACTTAAAGTCCTTAACACTCGGATTATAAATTGGTGGAGGACCCTAGTACTTAAAAGTACTTAACACTCAAAACTTGGTGGAGGACCCTAGTACTTAAAAGTACTTAACACTCAAAACTTGGTGGAGGACCCTAGGACTTATGAGTCCTTAACACTCGCAAACCGGTGGAGTACCCAAGGATTATGATCCTCAAAACTCATAGATTATGATATTGGAATAGGGACAAGGAGGAGTCCTATACACTCATAGGTATATGGGTGGGTTGGGGTTTTTAGTCAAGAATATTGACTATTACTATTTTTCCCAAATAAAACGGTGATCTACGGATCGGATATGTTCCAAGTATATATATATATATATATTCTAATAAGTATTTCATAACTTGGGGGAAAGACTATTTATTTAAGTATCACCCTATGTTTGGGTCTTATACTTGAAACGCTAGTTATTGTATATTTAGCCTGCTACTCGCTCGGTACTTGTACTGACCCCTTCGGGGGCCCCACCATTTTCAGGTTGAAGCTAGAGCTTGCTACTTGCACCTTCTCACGGGTGATATCAAATCAGGAAGACGTGGTTCGTGCTTCCTTATTTTCTTTCAAACTACCGAACACTTGTTCATGGATATTTGTTTTACTATAAACTATTTTTGGGGCTTGCATGCCCATGTTGTTGGCCGGTTGTGGCCCATGACTTACCGTTGAATATTTCCGCTATTCATTGGTTTAAATGTGATGTTGTTATGTATGTTTACTACTGAGTATGGATGGATTGTTTTCTCGAACGCCTTGTGTAATTAAGTGAGGTTGACTCGTGGGTGACGTCACTTAGTTATACGGCGGTTGTACACGCGCTTGGATTGCGGTCTGGGGCGTGACAATTAAGTGGTATTAGAGCCATCTCAGTTCTAAACTATATAATCAACCTCTCACATGAGGTTTTACAAAAGAGTTTTTACCGAAAACCATGAGTACTGTATTTTGACGTTTATGGGACGATTGGAGCTTAAATTGCAAGGCCTCTAATTGTTAAGACGGTACCCTTAACAATTGGTATGGTAGTGACTTGGGCCAATACGTGTCTGTAACATTCTTCCGTCAATTGACATTTATAGGAGTCTAATGACTCATCCATATTTCTTTCAGAAATGGAGGGCAGGCGAATGGGGACCAGGAACAATCCGAGGGGGCAGGCGCCGGTAGCATCCCAAAGGGGAAGCCGGACTGCATCTCGGGGTTCGAGAGGAGGCCGTGGAGGCCATGGAGGTCATCAAGCTCAAACTGTGAGTGATGGCCATGTGAGCTCGGTGTATGAAACCAACACCGAGGACTATGACTCAACCTACGTTCCAGAAACGGAGCATGAGGAGACCCCGTATGATGGGGGTGACACATACACCGATGATGATGATGAAGAGAGTGATGCCAAGTTCGCCCAAATGGGCGAATTGCTTGAGTGGTATGAAAAAGAAAAACTGAGGAGAGACCTTAGGCGCCAAGCAAGGCGTGGCTCTCGCGGTGGTTCGGGTCAAGGAAGCCGGGGAGCTTCAAGGGCCACTCCCGCGGCGTCACATGGTGGGCGTGAAGGAAGTTTTTGTGTGAGAATCTCCAAGTACCTCAAGGAGGCTAGGGCCTTGGGGTGTAAATCCTTTGACGGCACCGGTGACATCACCGTTGCCGCCGATTGGATAAAGAAGGTGAAGGATGCGGCAAAAGACATGCAAATTTCACCGGACGTGAAGTTGACTGTTGCTTCACGGCTGCTCGAGGGGATAGCTTCCACGTGGTGGGAGATTGTAGAATGGAAATACCATGGGGAGGTCTCGTGGCTGAATTTTGAGCAGGAATTTTATGACCAATACTACACTGACTACGAGAAAAATGTCAAGCGTAGGGAGTACACCAACCTCAAACAGAAGGAAGGTGTTTTTGTTAAACAATTGGAGCAAGATTTTAGAACCTTGGCTAGGTTCTTACCGGAGTACGCGATCAATGAGGACCGCATGTCGGAGCACTTTTGGGATGCCTTACTCTTGGACATCCGTGATCGGGCTACGTACTCGCGCCACATGACCTTTAGCGAGGTAGTGGAGCATGGCCTTCTTGGGGAGGCTCAATGGAACGAGAGAAAAGAAAGAGACACCGAGGAGGCGAAAAAGAGAAAATGGCATAATTCGGGGCCGCCCGAGCAAGCACGGAAGAATAACCACGACGGGGGTGGTGGTACGTTCAAGGCGCCGGCACCACCGGCGAAGAGGAACAAGGATGCTCGGTGGCACGCATCCTCCTTTCAAAATACGGGGCCTCCTAAGTGTGCCAACTGTTCAAAGAACCATTTCGGGAAGTGCAACGCACCCCCGAGGTGTTATCGATGTGGGAACACGGGCCACATGAAGGCCAATTGCCCACAATTGGGGGGAGGAGGAGCTCCGGGATCCGGAGGAGGAACCATGACGGGAAGAAACCGTGCGGGCCCGTCAAACGGCGGTACGGGAAGAGGCGGCGCGTCCACAAGTCATGCCGCGTCCGTAAATCAAGGCGGGACCCAAGCACGAGTGTACACAATGACCGAGGCGGATGCGCGAGCAAACCCGAACTCCGTTGCAGGTAATACACTTATTTTCCTGTATTTCTAGGCTTATTTGGGTCATACGAGTCATTGGGTTTGGGTGCGGGCCACCCCGGGGTCAAACCCCGCGAATTCGGGGCGAAACGGGCTAAAAACAACTACGCGCGATCGCGCGTACCTACAGACGCACGACCGTGCGTGCGAGGCAGTAGCCTCTGGCCATTTTCCGCGCAGACGCACGCCGTGCGTGCAGGTAAGGCACGCCGTGCGTGGGACGCACGATCGTGCGTGACCAGCTACGCACGATCGTGCGTAGCCGGCAGTGGCGGATCCCCAATTTTCACGCACGCACGACCGTGCGTGCCAACCAGGCACGCCGTGCGTGGACCCCCAACACCCGAAAATTGATTTTTTCGCCCCGTTCTTCTACGTTTGGACCCCCGTTTGATTCCAAACATTAGTATGAACCTAATGACCTCCTAAAGATGTGTAAAAACATTAGAAAATGTATCTCACATGGTGTATAAATGTAGGAACATTAAAGATCAATGGTAGGTGTGCGAGGATCCTCATCGATACCGGGGCACAACGCTCATTTGTGAGTGAGGCGTTCGCCGAGGGCCTTGACGTGCCATTGACACCTATGACTCAAACGTTGCTAGTCTCCACACCGTTAGGAGACGACGTGGAGAGAAATCATTACTATCCGTCGTGTGAGGTAGAAGTGACGGGTCAACCTTTGACTTGTGATTTCGTACCTCTAAGCATGTTGGAGTTCGATGCAATCCTAGGAATGGATTGGCTCGAGAAACACCATGCTCGAGTAGATTGCTACACCAAGGTGTTGGAGCTCGAGGATGATCAAGGAAACACACTATGTTTCGAGGGAGATCGGGGGAAATCTAATGCTTGTATAATATCCGTGATGAGAGCACGGAAGATGATGAGGAAGGGATGCCACGCATACCTTGCCTACGTGGTGGACGATACCAAGAAGGAAGTCGACATCAAAGATGTACGGGTCGTGTGCAAATACCCGGATGTCTTTCCCAAAGACCTACCGGGGCTTCCACCCGATAGAGAGATAAAGTTTGTAATTGAAGTGGAGCCGGGAACCAAACCCATTTCGATTCCTCCTTATCGAATGGCGCCGGCCGAACTTCAAGAGTTGAAGGTCCAACTACAAGAATTACTGGACAACGGGTTCATCAGACCCAGTCATTCACCGTGGGGGCACCCGTACTCTTCGTGAAGAAGAAGGATGGTACACTAAGAATGTGTATTGACTACCGACAGTTGAACAAGGTCACAATCAAGAACAGGTATCCCTTACCGAGGATTGATGACTTGTTTGATCAACTTCGGGGGGCAATAGTGTTCTCGAAGATTGATTTGAGGTCGGGGTATCATCAGTTGAAGATCAAGGATAGCGACATACCTAAGAGTGCATTTCGCACTAGATATGGTCATTACGAGTTCCTTGTGATGTCATTTGGTTTAACCAACGCACCGGCAACATTCATGGACTTGATGAACCGGGTGTTTAGTGAATACTTGGATCAATTTGTGATAGTATTCATTGATGATATCTTGATATACTCCAAGAGTGAGGAGGAGCACGAACATCATTTGGGGCTTATACTTGATCGGCTAAGGGAAAAGCAACTCTTTGCCAAGTTCTCTAAATGCGAATTTTGGCTCAAGGAGATTGGTTTTCTCGGTCACGTCATATCCGGTTCGGGCGTTGCTGTAGATAACGCCAAGATAAAGGCTATCATGGATTGGGAGAGACCCAAGAATGTGAAAGAGATACGTAGTTTCCTTGGCTTAGCGGGATACTATCGTAAATTTGTTGAAAAATTCTCTGTATTGGCGTCTCCATTAACGAAGCTCACAAAGAAAGGGGCCAAGTTCATATGGGACGACAAGTGTGTGAAAGGGTTCCTTGAACTGAAGAAACGACTTACCGAAGCACCAGTCCTTGCTCTACCCATACAAGGGATAGGGTATGATATATACAGTGATGCTAGCATCCAAGGGCTTGGATGTGTACTGATGCAAAACGGTAAAGTGATTGCCTATGCTTCAAGGCAATTGAGAAAGCACGAGGTGAACTACCCTACCCATGATCTAGAATTAGGGGCGGTAGTGTTTGCACTGAAAATCTGGAGGCATTATCTCTACGGGGAGACATGTCACATTTTTACAGACCATAAGAGCTTGAAGTACGTATTCACTCAGAAAGAGTTGAATATGAGGCAGAGGAGATGGATGGAGTTGATCAAGGACTATGACTTGATCATCGACTATCATCCCGGAAAGGCCAATGTCGTGGCCGACGCACTGAGCAGGAAGAATACGACAGGGACGCTACTCACATGTCTACAGGCATTGAGGGCACGCGTGGAGGTGTCCACGTGTGGGGCTCTCATTGCTCGATTCGAGGTTAGGCCCACCCTATTGGGCGAGATTAGTCGAAGTCAGGCCATGGATGAGGAATGTCAGAAGATCCGTGAAAGGATCCTTGCAGGGCCCGTTGAGAACTTCCGAGTACGTGATGACGGTCTATTATTGTTTAAGGACCGTGTATGCATACTGATAAGTCCGTATTTAGACACGTATTTGATGCGTGTTGAGATCGGATTTTGATGGTTTTCCTAGCTTTAAGGTGTTACAAGTCTCAATTTTAGCTCACGTTATGTTTACCGGGCGTTGGTTCGAGTTTTGTGTTGTTTGTAGTCAAAATCAAGGAATTTGAGCCCGGCACTAGCACTTGAGGAACAATCGGGATGATTTGAGAAGCATTTGAGAATCATTTGATAGATTTGGAGGTCACCGGAAGATTCACGATGAAGATTTGAAGGAAAAAGAGCTCTAGGATTGGCTACGGGGTCAAAAGAAGATGAATGAAGCTTGAAAACGACGATCAGGATGACCTTCTGTCAATCGTTCAAGCATATCTCTTTGTAGAAACAACCCATGTACACGATTCAAGTTCCATATGAAAGCCAACTTCAAGGGCTACAAATCATATGAAGACATCATTCCGAGAATCTGAGAGGATCAAGGTGAAAACAGATGATGAAGTCAGATGATCTCTGCTGCGATTTCAGAATGACACCTTCCACCATTTTAGTCATATCTCTTGATTGGATGATTCAAATCACATTCGAAAAATTGGGGTGGATAGAGGACTTCATTATCTACAACTTTCATGAAGGAAGTTTTGTCAAATTCGGAATAGAAAAAAGGCTGAAGAGCACGGACGCACGATCGTGCGTAAAAGGACGCACGATCGTGCGTAAAAGGACGCACGATCGTGCGTAAGAGCCAACAACGCGGCAACTAATCTGCCTGCTACGCACGATCGTGCGTGGCAAGGTACGCACGATCGTGCGTACACCCGAGACGCGGATTTCAGCCCTTTTTTAGTCCCAATTCAGCCCAAACTCGTCTGTTTTCTATAAATAAGACCCCCATACCCATATTTTGACGTTATGAACATTACGGAGAGGCCTAGGGACGAATTTAACACCGTTTTTACGCTATTTTCTTCCAAGACCCTGGGATTATTTGTAAGTTCATCTTTTTAATTAATGACAATTATTTCTATTCATCCCAATTCTGTTGATTCTTCAATTATGAATTGTGAGTAGTTTAATTAGGGATTTGGGGTTGATGAAGGGGTTAATCATGATTGATGGCTAGATTCTTGTCGGTTTAATTGCATGAATGCCATTTAATTTGTGTTTGAATAATTTAATTGATATCTCTTGTAACCTAGACTGCAGCTAGAATTACAATTGCATGTAGAATGAATTAAGAGAGATCTAATTTGTTCTAGGACACATTCACACACACTTAATCGTTCGCTAAGAGATTAGTAGCGATTAAGGGGCCGTAAGCTCGCTCGTCTTGGCAATAATTTAGGATCCTGTCGCATGAGAGATCAGCCTGGTCCCCTAAATTATTGTACTCTACGCCGCGAGAGCGGTAAGAACTTAGTAATGATTAGCTAGGCTCAATTAAATTAAATTCATGTAATTAGGCCTGATCTGCCAGAAATCTGGTTAACCCCGGAATCAATTCCTGTTCCCTTCGTCGTTAATTAAGAAGAAACCAGCATTTATTTTATTCGCTCATTCGCATTAGTTTAGTTTAATTTTAATTCAACAATCAATCTCGCACATCGCATTTTAATTTATTTATTTCTTTTTAATCGCTAAGTTTAGTTAATCTTTAATTCCCTTTTGTCCGTCCCTGTGGAGACGATACTCGTACTTTCAACTACTTTTCTACAACTATTTTAAGTGCGAGAAAATTCACATCAGTTTTTGGCGCCGTTGCCGGGGACGGTGTCGGATTTAAGAGTTAATTAATTTTAGCGACTTGTTTTTAGTTTTTCGTAGGATTTTTGTCTGCTAACCTTGCAGGTCAGATCTGTTTATGCATACACGTTCAAAGAAGGGAGAATCACTTGTCCCTCTTAATCCTGAGATCGAGAAGCTAGCTAAGCAGAACCGCAAGGCTTTTAGAGAACAGAAAGCAACCATGGATCAACCATCCGCATCTGGAATAGCTGGGACGTCTGAGGTCCAAACCACTTCTGGTAATCTGGATTTTTATATTAATACCTCTCCCCAGTCTTCACAAGAAAATTCACCTAGAGCTTATCCGGGGTATCAAAATCTCCGTACCCCATTCTTCCCCCAAAATCAGGCCTCTCCACAACTAAATCTTCCACCTCTCTATCAGCTCTTTCAAAATACTTCTATTGCTCCCGAAACCACGTTTCAAAATCAAACCTTTGGGATGCAAGGTCTAGGGCAAAACAATCCAGTCTTTCAGCCCAGACAGAACCAACCGCCAGTCACACAAAATCCACCCCTTACTCAGCCACAAAATCAGCCCTTCCAAACCCAATATCAACAATTCCATCAACCCCAACCGCAGCCAAATGTCATCCTTCCACAACCCATCAGACCCCAATCAGTTCATCAGCCGAGATATCAAGCTCCTCCATACCACAACTATGTCCCTCATGACAATCCGCTCTATCAAGGAGAAAGCATTGCAGATTTCCTTACTCCGGACATCACAGAGTATGACAGCATTCAAGTGCAGGGAATTACTGCACCTCGCTATGAGATCAACCCAGCAGTGATTAACATGGTGTCCAATAATCAGTTTGGAGGGAGCCCTACAGAAGATCCAGTGGCACACATTACAAAATTTCTGAGGATGTGCCAAACTTTTAAGATTCCTGGGCTAGATGATGATCAGGTACGGATGCTATTGTTCCCTTTCTCATTGAGGGATGACGCGCAGAGATGGTTGGATAGCAATCCACATCACCACATTCAGACTTGGGATCAGCTGCACAAGGCCTTCATAAAAGAATACTTCCCAACATCAAAGGCCATAAAGCTGAAGAAGCAGCTGCAAGATTTCAAGCAAGGTTCGTTGGAAACATTGGCTGAGGCGTGGAAGAGATTTAAAGTGCTAAGAAGAGCTTGTCCTCAAGGCAAGATGACTGATTGTGAGGTTCTATCTTGCTTCTATAGCGGAATTTGCGATGAAGGGAAGATGATGCTTGATGCTTCGGGTGGAGGAGCTTTTCCTCAATTACCATCTGAGGTGGCGGAAGAATTAGTGGAGAAGATTGTTTCTAATAATGCTTCATGGTACAGCTCTCGGGACACACCTCACCAGAAGACCCCGGGGTTGTATGAGATCAGTGATAATTCGACCCTTTCTGCGAGGGTAGATGCTTTGACTAGCATGATTCAGAAGCTTGCTACAAGTGTGGAGGATAGTCAGAAGAAGACGAATCTTGCTCTCTCGGTGCCCAGTGTTAATATGGTAGCCCCCGTTCCTATTAGTCCCTCTTGTACTATGTGTGGGGGACTCCATTCGCCACATGAATGCACTATGGTGGCACACTCGGCAGCCCCTGGAGTAGAGCAAGTTGATGCGATGACTTTTCAGCGACAGGGCTACTACAATCAGCCCTACGGACAGCAGCAACAAGGGAATTACGGGTATGTAAATCAGCAGCAGCAGTTTAGAAACTATAATCAACATCAAGCATCTCAGCCCGTGCAAGAGAGTTTTAAGAGAGAAACAGAACAAAGATTTTCTGGCATAGAGGAAACACTCAACAAGTTGCTGCAAATTCAGCAGCAACAAATGCAATCTCAACAACAAGCAGATTTGAGGATGTAGCAGGCTGACTCAAGGATGAAGAACATGGAGACTCAATTGGGGCAGATCTCAAGGGCTTTATCTGAGAGGCCTCTGGGATCCCTCCCTAGCAATACCGAGCCAAACCCAAGAGAACATGTTCATGCAGTCACCTTAAGGAGTGGAAAAGAATTAGAACCTGCTGCCCCGGCAAAGAAGTCCGAGGAAGTTAAAGATGTACCTGCTGCCCGGGAGGAAGAAAAGGAGAAGGAAGAGGAGAGAGAGGTGGCAGTTGCACCAAAATAGCCTGTTCCCGTAAAAAATTACACCCCTCCTCTCCCCTATCCGGCGCGATTGACTAGGAAGAATGATAGTGACCAGTTTGGTCATTTTCTGAAACTCATGAAACAAGTCCAGCTCAACATTCCATTCGTGGATGCACTAGCACAGATGCCGAAGTACGCCAAGTTCATGAAGGATTTACTCACTAACAAAAGGAAGTTGGAAGACGCGTCAACGGTAAGGCTTAACGTGGACTGTTCAGTAGTGATTAGAAGGGATCTACCAGAGAAGCTTAAGGATCCAGGTTCTTTCACTATACCTTGTTTAATAGGAGATCTTACTTTTGATAGGGCCTTAGCTGATTTGGGTGCAAGCATTAATTTGATGCCATATTCCTTGTATGAGAAGCTTGCACTCGGTCCACTTAAACCAACGCGTATGTGTATTCAGTTGGCTGACCGTTCAGTAAAATATCCTAAAGGTATTATTGAAGACGTGTTGGTTAAAGTGGACAAGTTTATTATTCCTGTAGACTTCGTTATTTTGGACATGAATCAGGATCGTGAGGTACCTTTAATTTTGGGCAGACCATTCTTGGCAACTGCCCGAGCGCTTATTGATGTTGGAGACGGTAAGCTTGTCCTCCGTGTTGGGGATGAGACTGCCACCTTTGATATGTCCAAAATAATGAAGAGGCCCTGTCAGGACAGTGGAGAGTGTTTTTATGTGGATGATATTGATTCTATGGTGGAGGATTGCACACCTAACATGCTTTCCAAGGAAGCCCCGTTTGATATTATGTTGGAAGAGAGTATATCAGCAGAGGATCTAGAGCCCCTCCCTAGCTTTGATGGTCTTATGATAAGTGGAGGGGAGGATTCAAGTGATGCTGGTTCTGAGCAAGAGACGAGAGGTAATTTAAATGAGCGTAATTTTATTCATGACAGACTTAACCTCCCTGTTAGTTTTGCATCCGGGCATGAGCCATCCCAAAATACAGCACATTTTCAATATCTTAGTGAACAAAAGGAAGCTCCAGCCCGGAAAGTTTTTGACATGAAAGGGAGTGATTCATTCTTAGACCCATTCTTTGCTAAGGGGCCTGATAAAGGCCCGGACTCATTATTTTGCTGTACAGGAAACCCTGAGATGTGCAATTGTTTTCATGAATTTAAGGTCTTACGCCATCTCAGGGCATTTGTTGATAGGAGGTTTGATTTGAGGAAGACTAATTTTCTGAGTGGGAGTGTCTTTGACTGAGTTTTTGATGTGGTGGTTGCGTCGGGCACACGACGTTAAAAATAGCGCTTCTCGGGAGGCAACCCGAGCTTTTTTCTACTTTTGCTTTTGCTTTGTTTGTTGTTTGGTTGTTTTGCTTTGTGTTTTTGTTGCAGCTCAGGGTCTTGTGGTATGGATGATGTGCCGAGGATTACATTGACTCAGTTTAGTTCTGCATCGACCAACGCCATAGGGAAGTTTCTTTGATTCTTTTACTCGCTTGTTGTAATAATGACTTGAGTTAAGTTGAGCACGTGTGACCCTTTCCTCTTTACTCCCTTGTGCATAGTGCATTTTTGGTCATCGAGGACGATGCCAATGTTTAAGTGTGGGGGAGTGAATTGGGCATTCGGGCAGTGGTTGTTACATGAGATTTATTAGAGTTAGCATGCGCAGGTGTTAGTTGTATATTCATAGGAAATTCATGCAAAATTTTTTGAAAATTTTCCTTTAAAACCGTGTCTTTGTGAGCTGGCTAGCATTTTGACTATGCTTTTAGAACATCTTTGAAGTGTTTAGGCTTAAATTGCTTGCACTATAATCTAGGTGTTGAGAGGATGAAGGCATTAGTCACCCATTGAATTCTCCATTAATCATCCACCCCACCTGAAAGAACCCTTTAGGAGAAGCCATTTTGAGCCTGACTGTTCTTTGTTACCCAATTAATTGAGCTCCATAGCCAAATGGCCTGTTTCTTTGCCCATGAATATATCTGACTTAGTCTTGATGTTTAGGGAATTAAGGGATTAATTTGCCAAGATTAGGGAATTTTGTGTAGGAGCCATTTTTGGCACTGTTCCTATGCCCCAAATGGGGTAAGAGCAGTCATTTTTTAGGAATTTGATACTTTCGAGGATTGCATTGTAGGCATGGATTCACTTTTAAATTAATGAACTTAAATTGCTATTTTTCCTTGGTGAGGCCGAGATTAGAATGGGGTAATGTCTAGTGAGAATCCGAAAGGTGAAAAATTAATATAGCTAGACCTCTTGCCTTACGAAAAAGAGAATGGGAGCCCCGGTCAAAAAGCGTAAGATGAGACTTGGGTATCTTTCGAAAGAAACGGCGTTCTCGTGCCAACATGACAAGGGAAACTGAATTTAATTAATAAACTTGGAGGCTATCTCAAAAATTAGCTTTAGTCCTCCGCGTACTTCAAGTATACGTCAAAGCACAGATGTGCTGAGACGGTTTAGCTTAGTTGTACACCATGTCTACTCTTTGCATAGGTTTAAATGATTGTTCCTAATTTGTGGCCTACTAAATTCCTTGTTCCTAAGAATAGCCCTGAAGTTCCTAAATACATTAAGTCTTTGTTAGAATATTCCTATCTCTCAAAATAAAGGGACTATTATCATTAACCATTAACCATCACATTCACAAGTCCTTCTGATCAGTAGCTAGCTTATTTGTGTATGCTGTCATTACTTTGAGGATGTTGTGAATAATTGTGTCAAATAGTTTAGCTTGAGTACAAAGTTGTAGTTTAGGGAAGAATTTTCTTGGTTTAGATTGTTTGTCCTGTGAATATCCATTTAACTACGTGTGCATGCTAACTATTTTAAATTCCGTGTGGTGATTATCGTAAGTCCCGTTGTTCAGTTTGCTTGAGGACAAACAAAGGCTTAAGTGTGGGGGAATCTGATAAGTCCGTATTTAGACACGTATTTGATGCGTGTTGAGATCGGATTTTGATGGTTTTCCTAGCTTTAAGGTGTTACAAGTCTCAATTTTAGCTCACGTTATGTTTACCGGGCGTTGGTTCGAGTTTTGTGTTGTTTGTAGTCAAAATCAAGGAATTTGAGCCCGGCACTGGCACTTGAGGAACAATCGGGATGATTTGAGAAGCATTTGAGAATCATTTGATAGATTTGGAGGTCACCGGAAGATTCACGATGAAGATTTGAAGGAAAAAGAGCTCTAGGATTGGCTACGGGGTCAAAAGAAGATGAATGAAGCTTGAAAACGACGATCAGGATGACCTTCTGTCAATCGTTCAAGCATATCTCTTTGTATAAACAACCAATGTACACGATTCAAGTTCCATATGAAAGCCAACTTCAAGGGCTACAAATCATATGAAGACATCATTCCGAGAATCTGAGAGGATCAAGGTGAAAACAGATGATGAAGTCAGATGATCTCTGCTGCGATTTCAGAATGACACCTTCCACCATTTTAGTCATATCTCTTGATTGGATGATTCAAATCACATTCGAAAAATTGGGGTGGATAGAGGACTTCATTATCTACAACTTTCATGAAGGAAGTTTTGTCAAATTCGGAATAGAAAAAAGGCTGAAGAGCACGGACGCACGATCGTGCGTAAAAGGACGCACGATCGTGCGTAAGAGCCAACAACGCGGCAACTAATCTGCCTGCTACGCACGATCGTGCGTGGCAAGGTACGCACGATCGTGCGTACACCCGAGACGCGGATTTCAGCCCTTTTTTAGTCCCAATTCAGCCCAAACTCGTCTGTTTTCTATAAATAAGACCCCCATACCCATATTTTGACGTTATGAACATTACGGAGAGGCCTAGGGACGAATTTAACACCGTTTTTACGCTATTTTCTTCCAAGACCCTGGGATTATTTGTAAGTTCATCTTTTTAATTAATGACAATTATTTCTATTCATCCCAATTCTGTTGATTCTTCAATTATGAATTGTGAGTAGTTTAATTAGGGATTTGGGGTTGATGAAGGGGTTAATCATGATTGATGGCTAGATTCTTGTCGGTTTAATTGCATGAATGCCGTTTAATTTGTGTTTGAATAATTTAATTGATATCTCTTGTAACCTAGACTGCAGCTAGAATTACAATTGCATGTAGAATGAATTAAGAGAGATCTAATTTGTTCTAGGACACATTCACACACACTTAATCGTTCGCTAAGAGATTAGTAGCGATTAAGGGGCCGTAAGCTCGCTCGTCTTGGCAATAATTTAGGATCCTGTCGCATGAGAGATCAGCCTGGTCCCCTAAATTATTGTACTCTACGCCGCGAGAGCGGTAAGAACTTAGTAATGATTAGCTAGGCTCAATTAAATTAAATTCATGTAATTAGGCCTGATCTGCCAGAAATCTGGTTAACCCCGGAATCAATTCCTGTTCCCTTCATCGTTAATTAAGAAGAAACCAGCATTTATTTTATTCGCTCATTCGCATTAGTTTAGTTTAATTTTAATTCAACAATCAATCTCGCACATCGCATTTTAATTTATTTATTTCTTTTTAATCGCTAAGTTTAGTTAATCTTTAATTCCCTTTTGTCCGTCCCTGTGGAGACGATACTCGTACTTTCAACTACTTTTCTACAACTATTTTAAGTGCGAGAAAATTCACATCACATACCAAAGAATGAAGAACTCCGGAAGTCTATACTCGAGGAGGCTCATTCTTCAGCTTATGCTATGCATCCAGGAGGTACTAAGATGTACCGGGATTTGAAGGAAAGCTACTGGTGGTCAGGTATGAAGAAAGACATCGCAGAGTATGTGAGTCGATGCCTTACTTGCCAGCAAGTTAAGGCAGAACATCAGCACCCGGCAGGGCTTTTGCAGCCGCTCGCCATCCCAGAGTGGAAGTGGGAGCACGTGACCATGGACTTCGTGGTGGGGCTACCACGAACAGTGAACAACTATGATGCAGTTTGGGTAGTGGTTGATAGGCTCACCAAGAGTGCACACTTTTTGCCTATCAACATTAATTATCCTCTTGAAAGATTGGCCAAGCTATACACGGAGGAGATTGTGAGATTACATGGAGTCCCAATATCCATTGTCTCGGATAGGGATCCACGATTCACATCCCGATTTTGGCCAAAGTTTCAAGCATCGTTGGGTACTAAACTGAAGTTTAGCACAACTTTTCACCCACAGACGGATGGGCAGTCCGAGCGGGTGATACAGATTTTGGAAGATATGCTTAGGGCATGTGCTTTGGAGTTCCAAGGAAGTTGGGACAAGCATTTGGCTCTAGTGGAGTTTGCTTATAACAACAGTTATCAAGCAAGTATCGGCATGCCTCCATATGAGGCATTGTATGGGAGGAAATGCAGAACACCATTGTGTTGGGACGAGGTTGGCGAGGCCAAACTCGAAGGGATAGAACTGGTCGAGATCACCAAAGCCAAGGTGAGGATCATTCGGGATAGACTGAAGGCTGCTCAGGACCGACAGAAGAGTTATGCTGATAGACGGCGGAGACCGTTGGAGTTCGAAGTCGGTGAGGAGGTCTTCCTAAGGATTTCTCCTTGGAAGGGCATCATCCGATTCGTGTCGAGGGGAAAGCTTAACCCCCGATACATAGGCCCGTTTGAGATCCTTGAAAGGATAGGGGCCGTGGCTTACCGTCTCAAGTTGTCACCAGAACTTGAGAAGATACATGACGTGTTTCATGTATCGATGCTTAAGAAGTACATACGAGACCCATCTCATATTCTTGAGAAACCGCCGGTAGAGATCCGGGAGGATTTGCAATATGCGGTAAAGCCGGTGAAAATAGTAGGTCAACAAGTGAAGAAACTTAGGAACAAGGAGATTCCTATGGTGAAGGTTCTGTGGAGAAGTGATCGGGTCGAAGAAGAAACTTGGGAGACCGAGGTCTCAATGAGGGAACAATACCCATTTCTTTTCGATTAGACACGTGGATTTCGGGGACGAAATCCCAAATAAGGGGGGGTGAACTTGTAACACCGTCCCCAAATGTATTTACTTTCAAGTAAATGATGTAATAAACCTTATAGAATGATTTATGAATTTACGAAGTTGTAAATTTTTATTAATTCTTTCGCGTGAATAGTAAATTGCACGTGGGACCCACACCGGGAGCGGGGGCCGCCCGACATTCCCGAGACCATATGTTTTATTCATCTTGGTCTAGATAATAAATATATAGTGGTGGATATTTTATTTGGGTCGTGAAAAGGCCCAGAGTTGACCGATTAGTCAAAAGAAACCCAAATTACCGGTACTGGTAATTTAACTGATAACAGCCCGAACTGAATTTCGGAGGCTTATAAATTAAAGTTGGGGAATGTATATTCATTATACATGTCATAATGAGTAAGAGCACATAATATATTTTATTTGACCCGATAAAATAAAATATATTTAAAACAGTCCGAAAAATACAACTTTCGGGACCGATTGTACACACCGGGACACAAAGGGATGACCTCCCACATGAGTGTGGGCCACCCCACGTTTTTTGTGGGCTGTGAGAGGAGGGAAGGCTGGCTGATTGGAGAGGAGGGGTGTGGGAGTGGTTGACTTGAGGGGATTGGCATCAAAAGGACACATGGGGTCCTTGCCATGTTATCATGGTGGAATAAGCCAAAAGTTGGCATTTCCTCTCACCTCCACCCTCATTTTCGGCCAAGGCTCATCATGAGGAGAGGTAACCCCCTGAAAAATACATCCTCCATATCCAAGAACAAAGCCCAAGCAATAGGAGTCCAAGGAGGAAGACTATAGAAGGAAAAAGCTAGGAAAAGGTGTGAAAACTAAGGTAAAAACCTTATCATAACTTTTTCTTTATTTTTCTCCTACCATATGAGATATATATCATGTGAAGGATCCTTAAGAGGGTTCTACGTGTTATAAGTATGGATTAATGGGTTGGAAAGTGATTCTATGTCCAAGAACGGACTTAGAAGCCAAAACGACCGGTTCACCGGAAAATAACCTTTTTGAGGTTATTTGTATTAATATGGGTTTTATGATTATAAAACCTTGTTAGGAACTTGTGAAAGGTATTTCAAGTGATTTCACAAAGTTGGAAAAGTCGCCGGAGTTGTCGCCGGAGTTGACCGAAAGTCGTCGGAGTTTCACCGGAGTTCAACCAAGAGGGGTAGAACTTCATAACGCTAGTTCAAGGTGAGTGGACGGCTTAATATCTTATAACTTTTGGTTTATTATGAGATTACCTAAATAAATATTATATGAGTTCATAATGATGTTTAAAAGATATTTAAACATGTGATTAGCCAATAGGGTTAAGTTTGTATGAAAGAAATAAATGATTAATGCATGGAATATGATATGAGGAATTACATAAAATGCATATTTGTTTGAAATGTATAAGAAGCAGCAAATGAATATTATCAATTTAATTACATGATGATTTAAGTTGATAAGTGTAAGACTTGAAATGGCGGTCAACGTCACCGTTGACCGGTGGACAATGGATTAATTAATATCGGTTGATATTAGTTAATTATACATTTAAAGAATCGCATGGCTTTGCATGGATTGTGATACATAAGCTTTATGTATTGAATTAGTTATGAGTAACTAAGTATGATATAGACTCTATCTAGGATGATAGGAGGTTGATCATAGGAAAATATTTTGGTGGAGGACCCTAGTACTCAAAAGTACTTAACACTCAAAATTTGGTGGAGGACCCTAGGACTTAAAGTCCTTAACACTCGGATTATAAATTGGTGGAGGACCCTAGGACTTAAAGTCCTTAACACTCGGATTATAAATTGGTGGAGGACCCTAGGACTTAAAGTCCTTAACACTCGGATTATAAATTGGTGGAGGACCCTAGTACTTAAAAGTACTTAACACTCAAAACTTGGTGGAGGACCCTAGTACTTAAAAGTACTTAACACTCAAAACTTGGTGGAGGACCCTAGGACTTATGAGTCCTTAACACTCGCAAACCGGTGGAGTACCCAAGGATTATGATCCTCAAAACTCATAGATTATGATATTGGAATAGGGACAAGGAGGAGTCCTATACACTCATAGGTATATGGGTGGGTTGGGGTTTTTAGTCAAGAATATTGACTATTACTATTTTTTCCAAATAAAACGGTGATCTACGGATCGGATATGTTCCAAGTATATATATATATATATATATATATATATATATATATATATATATATATATATATATATATATATATATATATATATATATATATATATATATATATATATATATATATATATATATATATATATATATATATATATATATATATATATATATATATATATATATATATATATATATATATATATATATATATTCTAATAAGTATTTCATAACTTGGGGGAAAGACTATTTATTTAAGTATCACCCTATGTTTGGGTCTTATACTTGAAACGCTAGTTATTGTATATTTAGCCTGCTACTCGCTCGGTACTTGTACTGACCCCTTCGGGGGGCCCCACCATTTTCAGGTTGAAGCTAGAGCTTGCTACTTGCACCTTCTCACGGGTGATATCAAATCAGGAAGACGTGGTTCGTGCTTCCTTATTTTCTTTCAAACTACCGAACACTTGCTCATGGATATTTGTTTTACTATAAATTATTTTTGGGGCTTGCATGCCCATGTTGTTGGCCGGTTGTGGCCCATGACTTACCGTTGAATATTTCCGCTATTCATTGGTTTAAATGTGATGTTGTTATGTATGTTTACTACTGAGTATGGATGGATTGTTTTCTCGAACGCCTTGTGTAATTAAGTGAGGTTGACTCGTGGGTGACGTCACTTAGTTATACGGCGGTTGTACACGCGCTTGGATTGCGGTCTGGGGCGTGACCAGATTCCCATCACCAGGCTTGTCGTACCCTTACTATAGGAGTCAGTTGCTAAATACTAGACAAACGAGGTAAGGGTCAATTGAGTACATCAACTTGTAGGAGGTGGAGTATAGAGTACACTATATTGCGTTTGATCTTTTTAAGTACACAAATTCAAGTTTTTAGTGTTAATTGAGTACACCCATTAGATTAACACGTTAATACGGTTGTGTTGGCTAACAGAATGCTAATAGGTCAACTTCTCGAAGGTCGACGCCAGCCCCCGTCAATTGATCGACTTCTCCTTGGTCGACGTCAGTCCCCCGTAGGTCGACTTCTCCTTGGTCGATGCACCCCTATTGGTCGACGCCCCCAACGCGACCACCGAAGGTCAATTTCCTATTTTTGGTCGACTTCATGAAGGTTGGCACCATAACCTTGGTCCATTATCCCTTCTTACCCAACATTCTGTTTGTTAACCCAACTGTATTAATGTGTTAATCTAACAAGTGTACTCAATTAACACTAAATTGCGAATTTGTGTACTTAAAAAGATCAAATGCAATATAGTGTACTCTTTACTCCACCTCATACAAGTTGGTGTACTCAATTGACCCTTTCCTCCAAGACAAACTAATAGCTAGTGTTCTTATAAAGGAGGTCCATGCCATCCTTCAATGGATATTTTGCATGAAGGAACTCACCTACGTACTCGGACAAGAACTCATTGGCCATGTTCTTAAGGGCTAGCTTTCTGCCAGAAAGCCAAACATTGGAAGTCGATCGACCTAGACTTGCGTATCTTGGAGAAATTGGCCATGTATGACCTAGAGACTCGATTGGTTCCACTTGTCTTCTGAAAGGCCAACTATACTAGGCCACCTCTACCGTTGTTCGGAGGGCCAAAATCTCATCATCTCGGCGGCTCAACATTTTCCTTAGTTCGAACTCCTCTTGCGTCACTTTTTGATGGAAGCCCGCATAGGCCTCCTATGGTTTTACCAAGCCCGAATCTCATCATCTCGAATCGGCATTCAAGCTCCAACCATTTCCCATTGTGCTTAAAAGTCATCATTGTTAGCGTCGCATATGGTATCATCCAAAACACCACCAAAATCCATTGAGGACGAACGAAGTTCGGCTGCTTGCTTCGGAAGATATAACGAACAGACGGGGACCGCAGAAGAGAGAAGACAAAGGACGCAAACAAAGACGCTCTTGAAAATTCACTAATAAGGTACTTTAGTGAGCATGAAAGGACGCATATTTCTTCACCGTAAAAGTTAGCGTGACAAGAGGAGTAGCCTAAAATTTGATATACTCCCTCCGTCCCAAGGAGAAGTTCCCACTTTCCTTTTTTGGTAGTCCCAACAAAAAGTTCCTATTTCCCTAAATGGAAAGTTATCCTACATCAAAACAGTGTCAAACAGTGCAAAACAGTGTCAAATAGTGTCGAAACAGTGCCAAACAGTGTCGAAACAGTGTCAAATAGTAAAATTTACCTCTCAGTAACTTTATTTCCTAAATATGTGTGAAAGTCAACCCGGGAACTTCTCCCTGGGACGGAGGGAGTATTAGTTTATTAGCTCATATTTTACCTATGTGAGAAATGTGAGAATAATAGAAAGGCATACCAATCGTGGTAGCCTAGATGTCATATATATAATAAAAGGAGTTCTGAGTACATTAGGAAACAAATAAATATGGAAACCTAATTAAGGATTAATTACACTATTACACCCCCTCAATCTGTGCAGGGGAAATAATGTGCAGATTGTCCCTAAGAAAAATAAAACGCTGCGGAGATAAACTCTTGGTAAAAATATCTGCGAGCTGAAATTGTGTAGGAACATGACGAACAACAAGGTCTCCATGTGAAACTCTCTCACGAACAAAATGATAATCAATGCTGATATGCTTACTTCGGGCATGCTGAATAGGATTTGCTGACAAATAAGAGGCAGATACATTATCACACATGAGTGTGACCGGGGCACGAACAGGAAAGCCCAATTCAAACAAAATGGAACGTATATGCAAAGTATCCTGAACAGTGTAAGCAATGGCCCTGTACTCTGCCTCGGTAGAAGAACGAGACACAATAGGCTGCTTCTTAACCTTCCAAGAAATCAAATTGGGGCCTAGAAAAATAGCAAAACCAGAGGTGGACCGACTGCTATCAGGACAACCTGCCCAATCAGCATCCGAGTAAGCCTGTATGGTAGGAGATGCTGTGCTCGGCCGAAGCAGTAATCCATGCGAAATAGACCCTTGCAAATACCTGAAAATTCTCTTAACAGCCAAAAGATGAGGTGTACGGGTCGCATGCATAAATTGGGAAACCAAGTGAACAACAAATGTAATATCAGGTCGAGTCATAGTTAAATACTGTAAAGCACCTACCATACTTCTATACTCAGATGGATCTGCTAGAAGATCTCCATCAGTGAGAGAAAGTTTAGTTCGCGTAGCAAGAGGGGTACGAACAGGTTTAAGAGTGTGAAGATGAAATCTGGTGAGAAGATCAGACACATATTTTTGCTGAGATAAAAATAACCCAGATTGTACTCGAACAGCTTGGACACCTAGGGAAAAATGTAAATCCCCCAAATCTTTCATGGCAAAACATCGACCAAGATAGGAAATAAATGTGGAAATAAAGGATGGGGAATTACCAGTAACAATAATATCATCGACATATAAGAGAAGATAAATAAGTAAGGAGCCATGATGATATATAAACAAAGAATTATCAGACTTACTACAAACAAAACCATGCGTCAACAAAAAGCTGCTAAATCTGTAAAACCAGGCTCGAGGAGCCTGTTTGAGGCCATATATAGCTTTGCGTAGACGACAAACATGGTTAGGAAATTGGGGATGAATAAAGCCAGGAGGCTGTCGCATATAAACTTCTTCAGTCAGATTGCCATGTAAAAATGCATTTTTGACATCTAGCTGACGAATAGCCCAATTAAACGAAACAGCAAGAGATAAAACAATACGAACAGTAGTGGGCTTGACAACAGGACTAAAAGTCTCAGAAAAATCCACACCAGCTTGTTGAGTAAATCCTTGAGCTACCAGACGAGCTTTATACCTCTCAACCGACCCATCAGAATTAAATTTAGTTTTATAAATCCATTTAGATCCGACCACATTTTTACAAGGATTAAATGGAACTAAATCCCATGTATGATTATCAATGAGTGCATTAAATTCCTCCGCCATAGCCTTTCTCCATTTAACATCCTTATTAGCCATAGAAAAACAAGATGGATCACATGCCGAAATATCAGTTTTTAGGTTAAAAATAGGTTTTGGTTTAAAAATGCCAGATTTAGCTCTCGTTTGCATGGGATGACCGTTAACTGGGAAAGATGTATTCGAGGAAGGTGCAGATGGTGAAGGGATGTGCTCGGTCACGGCTGGAACAGAGGTTGGCGTGGTGATTGTGGTCGGGGTTGGGCGATTGGCAGAGGTCGGGGTAGCAGAGGTCAGTGGCTGACCTGAAGGATGGAGGAGGTCAAGGTCATAGAGGTCCTCGGATGAAAAGGGGTGAGGGCTGGCTGGGGTCGGAACTGTGTGAGGTGGAGAAGTTGAGTGGATGGTGCAGGGGGTTGGGCAGTTGGAGGGAGGGTCGGCCGAAGTAGTAGAACCAGGTAGGGAGTTTATTTGGTGTGGTGAGGGTGCGGCGGAAGTGATGTGCGCTGGCAGGGAGTTTGGTAAGGAGCTGGTATGAAAGCGGACAGTATTAGGCGGTGATAATGGTGGTAGTGCAGTAGGTTGGGATGAGGAGACAAGAGCGGAATATGGAAAGATATCTTCATAAAAGCGAACATTCCGGTTTATGTAGATCTTGCCGCTAATAGGATCTAAGCAACGATAACCTTTGTACTCCGAGGCATATCCCAAAAAGACACATAAAATACACCGCAGAGATAATTTGTTGGCAGAAGTGGCAATAAAATTTGGAAAACAAGCACAACCAAATACACGCATAAAAGAGAAGTCAGGAGAATGGTGAAATAATTTTTCAAAAGGAGAAGCCCCATTTAGATTTGGAGTGGGTAGACGATTAATAATATAGGTTGCGGTAAAAACGGCATCCACCCAAAAACTAGCTGGCATGTTTGCTTCAAGAAGCATAGTGCGAGTTAGTTCAAGTAAATGCTTATGTTTTCGCTCAGCAACACCATTTTGCTCAGGAGTGTCAGGACAAGACTTCCTAAACAAAATGCCATTGTTAAGAAAAATTTCACGCATACCATGATTATCAAACTCACCCCCTCCATCACTTTGAAAAATTTTAATTTTAGCATTGAATAAATTTTCCACCATTAATTTAAAATTTCGAAAGTGACTCATAACTTCACTTTTACGCCGCATTGGATAAAGCCAAGTAAAGCGAGAAAAATCGTCAATAAATAAAACATAATATTTAAAACCACTTGTAGACATAACTGAAGATTGCCAAACATCAGAATGAATTAAAAATAAAGGAGCAGTGGATTTATGCCAAACTTCTTGAAAAGGTAACCGTTGTGATTTTCCTAGGCGACAAGAAATACAATCTTGGGAAAATTGGGAAGTACTAAGTATATTGACAGACTTCCTAAGACGTTCTAAAATACGACTGCCACAGTGTCCCAACCGACGATGCCAGACTGGTCCAGAGGCAACATGTGAGATGAGAGCAACCGGTGAACAGGCTGACAGAGAAATAGGATAAACACTTCCATTACTGGAAGCTTGAAGAAGCACCTTCCCCGAAATTTTGTCCTTAACACAAACAGAGTTTTTATCAAAAACCACAAAACAATTATTATCAGCACATAATTTTTGAATGGATAGTAAATTATATTTAAGATTAGGAACATGATAAACAGATTTTAAATGGAGAGATCGGGGCGGAGTAGACAGATGCAAGTCACCTATAGTCATAACTGGTAAAGTAGATCCATTTGCAACTGTAATAGAAAGTGGTCCAGAAGAAATAGATTTATTAACCAAAATACCTTCATTAGCGGTCATGTGAGCGGAAGCACCGGAATCAGGATACCAAACAGCGGGAGTGGATTCTCAGTGGGAACAGCTAATGCAGGAGTATTAGATTGTGAAAAACGAGATGGACACGAAACAGCTAAATGACCTGGAGAATGACAGATTTGGCAGATAACGGGTGGTGGTACGGAACCAAAATTATTCTCAAAAGAGGGGAATCCTGCAGAAACATTGTTAGTACAAAAAGTAGATAGAGCAGGAGTATAAAACGATGACGCAACTGAATTACAAAAGACTGTACCAGGTTGACCCATAAAATTGTTGTACTGCTGTCCTCGGCCGGAAGAATGCTGCTGCTGGAATGGAGGACGCTGGCCGAACTGCTGGGAATGCTGTCCGGGCGCTGGAGGTTGCTGACCGTACCCTGGTGGCGGCTGACCAAAAATCGGTGGCTGCTGATGGTGACGTCCACGGCCTCGCCCGCGTCCGCGTCCACGGCGGCCTCCACGCCCCCCACGATATTGCTGCTGATGGCCGGCAGCATGAGCTACGGCTGGAGCTCCTTCACCAGATGGTTGGGCCGAGAAGGCAGGGGCACCAATTAATAAATCAAGAGACTGTTGGTATTGTAATCGTGCCTCTTGATGAACCAACTTGGTGCATAACTTGTCAAAAGTAAGTCCTTCGGGGAAGAGTGTTAGCGGTCCAACAAGCGATTCATAACCCGGTCCTAATCCATAGAGTGTATAATGTAAAAGATCAGAATCAGAAACCGGGGAATTAATGGAAGCTAGATTGTCCGCGATGGTCTGAATTCCACGGACATACTCTTCCATGGACTGACTGGCCTTCTTTTTGGTGTGTGATAACTGATGTTTGAGCTCCATTGAACGAGCAAGACTGGCCGCCATAAATCGGGATTCCAACTTTTGCCAGATAGAAGTAGAATTCTTAAGAGTGTGAACTTCCATCAAAACTTCGCGAGAGAGAGTAGCAAATAACCAGGCACGAATAGTTTGATCCAGTTTTAACCAATGATAATATTCAGGATTCATTATAGGGGCCTGATATAAATCATAGGTATTTAGAGGCGGGGCTGGAAGGGAACCATCAAGGATTCCTAAAACACCATTCGCTACCAAGAACGACTCAAATTGAGTGCGCCATGGTAAGTAATCTTCAACCTTTAATAATTTAGTGGTAACAATCTGATTGATTGCGGATCCAAGAGTCATACCTTGTGCCAAAGCAGAGAACGAAACAGGAATAGAATTATTTTGTTGGCCCCGACCTATAGGATTGATCGCATGAGGCATAAGGAGACCCGGAGTGCCCGATAAAGTAGACCCACCAAACCGTTCGCGTGCTGCCGTGGTGGTGCTCGATTCTGCCTGAGATTCAAGATGGAAAACAGGTGATGGACGAATTGTTGGCGGCGTAGGCGTCCATGTAAATATTGGCGGGACCCACTGATTGTCTACCGATGAGCCCGAAACCAGTCCTCCAGACGGAAAAGTGGGGTGAAGGACTTCAGGCGGCATCGATGCTGTAAGGGATCCAGCCGGAGGGGCTTCGCTCGAGACCAGCACATCAGACGCCGGCGTGGTTGAAGCGGCGGTGCTGGGAGCGGGAATGGCAGCGGCGGCCGAGACAGAGGAAGAAGTCATCGTGAAAAAAAAAAAATTAAAAACCTAGGGCTCTTGATACCATGTGAGAATAATAGAAAGGCATACCAATTGTGGTAGCCTAGATGTCATATATATAATAAAAGGAGTTCTGAGTACATTAGGAAACAAATAAATATGGAAACCTAATTAAGGATTAATTACACTATTAAGAAATACTTTAACATCTCTCTCACAACCAAACACTTCATTTGGATTGTGCTATGACTCATTTATTTTTTTTCATTAGTTCATAATAGTCGTCATTTCTCCCTTTTTTCACAGGGGACTCACACCATGACAGATCTATTCACTTCGATACATTTAAACCTCAATTTTCATCTTCAAAGGTTAAAATGATAGAAGGAGTAATCATGAATCTTACTACTATATTGTAGCTGATTAGTTTATAATTTACCCATATGAGATGCAAGTTAAATTTATTCATGACATGCAAGTTTTTGTAAGTTTATTCATCTTGCCAAGTTAGAGTAGTACCTATCCAAAGATGTTACACATTGGCATTTCTTGGTAAATAATGGTCAAGTTTGATCCATAATATTTTTTTCAAAAAAGACTATTAAAATTATGAAAAATATGAAAGTGTTCTTTGTTAAAAGTATTTTCATTAAAGTATAAAATTTATAAATTTCACAAAATTAGAATAAGTAATATCAATTTCAAACGTTATTATCATTGGCTAAGAAAAGTCACTATGGGCTATGGCCATGTTTTTTTGGGACTCTGGTGATCATGATATTATCTTTCCTTGGTTTTCAGGATATCAACTTCAGGTCTACCACACAACAATATGCAATATCTTTCTTAGGTATTTGGTCTTATCTTTGAAGTGCTTTATTGTGTTTATCATATCTTAAATAAAGAAATTCTTATCAATGTGCAGGAGTCTAGCTTGTGGCGAATAAGAAAGTCTTTTTAATAAAGCAAGTTAAAAAATATACTACTAGGATGTTCGTGTGGCTCCTGCATAGTTATAGGTAGGTAGGGAACATGACTGGAAATTCGTTCTTCTCTTAATCTCGGAGGAGGTAAATCACATACCTGCTTTACGTTTAAGAATAATTTCATATCCCTCCAATGCCAAGAACTTGTGGTGACAATCAAAGTAACATGATTTGTTTTTACCATGCTTGAGTCAGTTTGCATTAAATTCTTTCGTACCTATGAGACATCACCCATAAGATCGATTGTGCTCCATATTAAAAGCTTCCACCCGCACGCTAGAAAGTTGCTAAGCTCCATATAATGTCAACTTCCATTATAATCAATTGATATTGAGAGACATTATATGTCGGTATACCAACAACCTAAAGTTCTTTCATCTCTTTGATTAAAGGTCACAAATAAGCATCTATCATTTTCTCAGGGTTCCATAGATTTTTTTTTTAAAATCTAAATAGAAACATGAAATGACTTTTCATGCATATATATTAGGGGGAGATTACAAGAAGTGACTACACTTGACTAATATGAAAACTTACTTCCAAACTAATCATACAAATTAAATTAAATATGTCTGAACACAATCAAAGTGGAATATTACATGACTCCATTGCAAACTGATGCTGGCACTGACCTATGTGTTTCCAAACTTCACAGTCCGATCGGATGACAGACACATTATTAGCCCTTCTTTAGTTTCGTGTTCATCATGCAATCTAATGTGTTTGACATTAGTATAAGGAGCATATATCCTCTTAAATCTTGGAGCCAATGGGAGTAGGGCGGAGTCAGAACACTGGAACGGACTAGACCGGTACAAAGAATTGAAGAATTCAATTCATAGCTTCCATGAAGCTTCCTCCGTGTGCAAGAATGACAAGGGGAGCTTCCTCAACCACCATTGAAGCTTCCTCCTAGCTTCAACACATCTTCCTCCCACCTTCATACTACCTTATTTTGGTACTATAAATAGAGAGCTTGGAGAGTCTTTCTATCATCAAGCAATTTAGATCATAGATTAGAATACCACAACCAAGTTTGAGTTGTGAATATCCTTGAGAGATATGTGAGGTGTTTTGAGAGTTTTTAGTTAGAGCTTGTATGTCTCTTCTTTCTATTCTTGAAAGTAATAGAAGTGTTTTTCTCTCATATTAGCACGATCCTGTTATTCCTAACAAGTGGTATCAGAGCCAGGTTGAGCTTTTGATATTTTTCCCAGATGTTTTCAGATAAAATTCTACTGTCTGAAAAATCGAGTTTTTCATTATTGCTCTGAATTGCAATCTGAATATACCGTTGGATTCGTCTCGTCGAGACGAGAAAATGGGTATTTTTGGGGAATTTTTTGGCCACCGGAAGCTGCCGTACGCGCCGCCAAACGCCGGCCAAAAACTTCCTGCGTCATCGCTGACGTCATCACGCGCAGTCCAGAGGTCGAAGACGGCTGACGTCATCGCTGGCGTCATCAGCCAGGCAAAGCTGCATCAGCAACACGTCAGCGCCACGCGTGCAGCCAGAGCACAGTCAGCCGCCACGTCATCTAATCAGTGCCACCTTCCACCAGCGCCCAGTCAGCTGCCACGTCATAGCCCAGTCAGCGCCACGTCATCTGCCATGTCACCGGTCAGTTTTTAAATTTTGAAAAATTGCAGTTTGGTCCCTCAATTTTTGAAAAATTACAATTTCGGCCTATAATTTTTCGAAAATTGTATTTTGACCCCGAAAGTGCCTACCCACCATTTTCTTCCGTTCCGGACGCAATGGTGCTGCCCGTTTTTCAAAATTCTGCTCCGATTTTTATGAAACAGAAAATCAAAATTATTAGAAGGTGAAAATGACCTTTGACGAGTCAACTTCATCTTCCGGAGCTATGATTATGCTCACGGCTACCAACTACACGCTATGGAAACCTCGGATGGAAGATTTCCTTAGATGTAAAGACCTTTTTGATCCAGTAGAGATGAAAGGTATTAATCCTGACCCGGCCAAGTCAATGGAGTGGAAGAAAATTAATAGAAAAACTATTGGTCAAATCCGTCAATGGATTGACCATAGTGTCTTTCACCATGTTGCACAAGAGACCGACGCTTATGCCCTTTGGAAGAAGTTAGAAGATATGTACCATGCCAAGACCGCTAGGAACAAAGCCTTACTGATGAGGCGTCTTGTCAATATGAAGCTCAAAAGTGGAACTTCTGTTGCTGAACATACTAGTCAATTTCAGAGTCAACTATCTTGTGTAGAAATGCCACTTGGAGATGAAATGCAATCTCTACTACTTCTTAGTTCCCTTCCTGATAGTTGGGAGACACTAGTTGTTACTCTCAGCAACTCAGCTCCAGATGGCAAACTTACCATGTCTGTGGTCAAGGATGCACTGTTCAATGAGGAGGCAAGAAGGAAAGACATGAGCAAAGATGAGACTCATGCCCTTGTGACGGAGAATAGAGGAAGATCACAAGGAAAACAACAAAGAAACAGTAGAGGGAAATGGCAAAGCAGAGGCAAAAGTCGGGGGAGATCATCAGATGGCCGGAAACCTTCTTATACCTACCACCATTGCGGTATAGAGGGTCACATGAACAAAAATTGCTACAAATTGCTAGAGGAGCGAGGCAAGAGCAATTCTCAAGCGAAAAACAAGGGTGGTGAAGCGCTCATCACAATCTCAGGTGATGTGGCATATTGTACTATCAATGATGAAGCATGCCTTCACGTCTCAAGAGAGGACACTGAATGGGTGGTAGATACTGCAGCATCCTACCACGTTACTCCCCACAGGTACTACTTCACAACTTACAAAGCTGGAGACTTTGGAGCAGTGAAGATGGGCAATTCCAGTTCCTCTGGAATAGCTGGAATTGGTGATGTACAAATAAAGACGAGTACTGGGAGCACAATCACTTTGAAGGATGTCAGACATGTTCCAGACCTTCGACTCAATCTCCTGTCAGTGGTATGTCTTGACGAACAGGGGTATGAAAACCACTTTAACAGGGGCACCTGGAAAATGTCAAAGGGAGTTTTGACAATCGCTCGAGGACATGTTTGTGGCACATTGTACAAAACCCATTTGAGGATTTGTACGGATAGCCTCAACATTGCTGAGGGGACTTCTCAGAATCTGTGGCACCTGAGACTCGGCCACATCGGTGAGAAAGAGTTGACTACCTTGATCAAGAAGAACCTTATCAACATCGACAAGAATGCTACACTGGGTCCTTGCAGTCATTGTCTGTTTGGTAAGCGTCATAGAGTATCATTTAGTTCTACTTCAAATAAAAGATCAGAGTTGTTAAGTTTGGTACACTCCGATGTCTGTGGTTCTTTCGAGGTGGAATCAATCGGTGGAAGCAGATATTTTCTGACTTTTATCGATGATGCTTCTCGGAAAGTGTGGGTGTATTTCCTGATTACGAAGGATCAGGTGTTCGAGAGCTTCAAGACATTTCACGTCTTGGTGGAACGTGAAACAGGAAAGAAGTTGAAATGTCTCCGATCTGATAATGGAGGCGAGTATACTTCCAAAGCGTTCGATGCATATTGCAGAAAATATGGCATTCGACATGAGAAGTCAGTACCACGCACCCCTCAGCACAACGGCGTTGCTGAAAGAATGAACCGGACTATCATGGAGCGTGTTCGGAGCATGCTGAATATGGCTAAACTTCCGAAGTCATTCTGGGGAGAAGCAGTCAACACCACATGCTATCTTATCAACCGATCACCTTCAGTACCACTGAACTTTGAAGTTCCAGAGAGGCTATGGACAGGTAAGGATCCTACATACTCACATCTTAGAGTATTTGGTTGTTCATCATATGCACATGTATCCAAAGAGCTCAGGCAGAAGCTCGATGCAAGAACTATCCCATGCATTTTCGTTGGCTATGGAAATGAAGAGTTCGGATACAGGTTATGGGATCCTAAGGAGAAAAAGGTGTTCAGAAGTCGGGACGTTGTGTTCCACGATGATTTGACAATAGAAGACATTGAAAAACCCACAATGTCTCGGAAGTCAAATGAGGGTGCTCAAGTTTCAAATGAAGCACCAGAAGAGGACAGACAAAGTGCATGAAGATAACTCAGAAGCAGAAGAGGAGGAGACAGAAGAGAGTGCAGAGCAAGGGGAGACACAATCCACCCCGCCAGACACAGATGATGGTAGCTCTTCTCAGATGGTTCCTACTGTTCGTAGATCTGAACGAGGGCAAATACCACCGACAAGGTACACATCATCCGAATATCTTTTGTTAACTGAAGATGGAGAACCAGAGAGTTTTCAAGAAGCTGTATCTCATAAGGATAAAGAAAAATGGCTAATAGCAATGCAGGATGAGTTAGAATCTCTGCAGAAAAATCAAACTTATGAGATCGTAGAACTTCCTAAAGGGAAGAAGGCACTAAGGAACAAATGGGTGTTCAAGCTGAAGAAGGATGCAAGCGGACAAGTGGTGAAACACAAGCTCGGTTGGTTGTCAAAGGGTTCCAGCAGAAGAAAGGAATTGACTTTGATGAGATCTTTGCACCAGTTGTCAAGATGACCTCAATCCGAGTTATACTTGGCTTGGCAGCAAGTATGAACTTGGAGCTTGAACAGATGGATGTGAAGACAACATTTCTTCACGGAGATTTGAAAGAAGAAATCTACATGCAGCAGCCGGAAGGTTTTGAGAACTCAAATGATAACTTTGTGTGTAAGTTATCTAAAAGTTTGTATGGCTTGAAGCAGGCACCAAGGCAGTGGAATAAGAAGTTTGACTCATGCATGAAGAGTCAAGGCTACAAGAAGACTACTGCAGATGAATGTGTATACATCAATAAACTTCCAGACGATACCTTCATTGCTCTTCTACTATATGTAGATGACATGTTGATCGTTGGGAAAGATGCAGTGAAGATAAACCAACTGAAGAAAGAACTCTCTAAGTCTTTTGATATGAAAGACTTAGGACCGGCTCAACAGATTCTTGGGATGCAGATCACTCGAGACAGGAAGACTCGCAAGTTATGGCTATCTCAGGAGAAGTACATTGAACGAGTACTTGAGAGATTCAACATGAATGATGCCAAGCCAGTAAGTGTTCCACTTGCGAATCACTTCAAGTTGAGCAAAAGAACATGCCCTACATCCAAGGAAGAGATCGGGGAGATGTCAGCAGTTCCATATTCTTCAGCAGTTGTGAGTTTGATGTACGCCATGGTATGCACAAGGCCAGACATCGCACAGGCAGTGGGTACAGTGAGTCGTTTTCTCTCTAACCCCGGGAAGGAGCATTGGGAGGCAGTCAAATGGATTCTCAGGTACTTGAAAGATACCATGAAGTTACGTCTTTGTTACGGAGGAGCTGATCCAGTCTTGGAAGGCTACACAGCTGAAGAATTCAATTTCCAGGTCATATCCAAGTACAAGCAAATTGAAGAATCCAATTCATAGCTTCCATGAAGCTTCCTCCATGTGCAAGAATGACAAGGGGAGCTTCCTCAACCACCATTGAAGCTTCCTCTTAGCTTCAACACATCTTCCTCCCACCTTCATACTACCTTATTTTGGTACTATAAATAGAGAGCTTGGAGAGTCTTTCTATCATCAAGCAATTTAGATCATAGATTAGAATACCACAACCAAGTTTGAGTTGTGAATATCCTTGAGAGATATGTGAGGTGTTTTGAGAGTTTTTAGTTAGAGCTTGTATGTCTCTTCTTTCTATTCTTGAAAGTAATAGAAGTGTTTTTCTCTCATATTAGCACGATCCTGTTATTCCTAACAAGAATATTACGGAGTATATTTTTGAAAAAAATTCTACGTGTGTTTTTTTAGCTTACAGATTAAGGCATAATGATTTCGACAATCCACACTTCTTCAATTCCACAGTTTTTACGTGTGGGGGAGGGGGTGGTGGTGGTAAGTGTTATTGAAAATTGATATAAATCTGCATCCAATATATAACTAAATAAAAGAAAAGTAATTAAAAATACTTGAAACCGAGTCCAATGAATCGATGTCTCCTTAAGACGAATTTGCTCACACCACAAGTAGCAATCGCCTCCCAGGATAGAACGGTTTTTACGTGGCAACCGACACCGGCGAACTCAAAGATGCAGCGTTTTAATGGAGGATCAAAGAAAGACGGTGGAGATGGTAAGAGGATTTTTGGATTTCTCGTGTGTGAAAAACACATGCCTTCTAATGAGATTTATAGTGAGTGATATGGCTAGGAGACACAATCCCAAAAGGTGTCTGTTAAGAAAAGGATGTGACCCTTCTCTTATAATTGTTTTTATCCGGAATATTTTGTACAAAAAATAATGTTTAGTCTTAAAGCCACGTGCGCATTCATCCATAACCCGAAACCGACTGGACCCGACATGTCGATCGACCAGACGACAGCGGTGACGCCGGACAAGTCCTACACTAACATTGCTTTAGAGAGATTTTCGAGATACAATTTCTCATTCATTTCAAAATGATTTTCTACAAATAAAATATATTTTGTAAAATCATTTTTCCAACATTTAAGTATGTTTTTAGTTGGACTGTTTTCAGTCCTAGACCAGACCAGACCATAGACTCGACGTTTACCAGACCAGACCAGATTAGCCTTAAACAGACCAGACCAGACCACTAAATTAAACATTCTAAGTAGTTGAATTATTTAAATCTAATTTAAAAATGATAAAATGATGTGATCCAATCAAATGAATGATAGGTACGGTGCCCCATATTTTAGAAAGGTACCGGAGTTGTCACCTTCTAATTATCTCTTTGACCCGTAAAATTTGCAATTACATACTCCGTATTTACATGGTATCAATTTGCATTAAACGAAGCTCCTTGAGATGAGACTATGATCATGGTAACAAGTCTCCTACGGATTGTAATGAACATGCTCATGCAAATGCATTTCAAATGGGAGCACCCCTGGCCTCATGCTACTTCACACATTTTTCTCTAGCTTTTGATATTCTTTTTCTACCTTGCTCCATTAACTGTTGTCGTGAATTGAAGCCGCCTCTGTTGGCTAATGCCGTTTAATTACACCATCAAGACCTACTGGATATAGTCAAATCATTTTTCTCAATTCTCGTTACCCTGTATGACTAAAACAAGCAATTTATGTATTTATCAAAGACACATTATCCATGTTCTGTTCTTAATTTATGGGTCACTATCTTATGATACTATATTTTTCACATTTTATCTCAGTTTGTTCCATCCTAAAACGTTTTCACAAACCATATTTGATCATATGCATGTTATGTTTCAAAATTAGTCATACCTATGAACTTGATATCAGTTATATAATTTCAATTTATGGAAATTCTGTTTCAATTTATTCATATATGTTCTTAATCTATGAGTCACCATCTTATACTTCGTACTATATTTGTCTATTTTTTTTCCAGATTGTTCCATCCTAAAACGTTTTCACAAACCATAATTGGTCATATGTATATGTCTCAAAGTTAGTCATACCTTATGAACTCAATATCATTTAGATAATTTCATTTTAGTGAAATAATGTGTCATAGACGATTATTTTTGTATGAGAACACACTTAACTCATAGAGATAAATATTAACCAGCACAATAATGATATATATGGAAGCCGTTTGACAACACTGTTTTTCGACTTATCAGGCTTATCAACCAACATTTTCACCAAACACGTAATTTTTGCTTTCACGCCCTGGATTGTGTAATAAGCAAAAAAAATAAGGTTGAAGTTACTTTTCTGGCTGTATTGGCTGAAGTTACTGTAGACGACCATTTTAGCTATTTTTACATATAACTTTTTCGTAAATCAGCAAAATCAGTCAATGCAGTCACTTCAGCCAGAATTTCATAAATTTCAGCAGAATCAGCCAAATCAGCCGATTTTCGTGCTACCAAACGGGCTCATGATGTTTTTACTTGGACTTATTTCGGTCTTAGACGAGACAAAAATATACCGTACCAGACCTCAACAATTATAAAATGCATAGAGACAAGACATTGACGTGACCGGATCAGACTAGTTTAGATCAGACCGAATTAGTCTTAAACTTACCAGATTTAGCTTAAATATAATAGACCAAATTAACTATATCAGAAAATTTAAGTCTAATGAAAAACATCTTAATTTAGATTAAAGTTCAAAGCTAAAAACATAGAATTTAGACAGGACTCCCGACCCGGTTCGCTAAACCCAGAAAACAGCAATTATTTTCCAACGAGCGTAATTTAAAGGTGAATTAAATTAAAGTAGTTTTGACGTAAATAAATAATAATATTAAATGAAAGGTTTGGTATCATCGTGCGTGGATTCGTGGAATGTTCCTTAGGTTTCCTATAGAAGAGTTGATCAAAATAAAATGTTTGCAATCAATTAGGGGCGGGCAAGAATCCCGGTCCCGTTGTCCCATTCCGGTATATCCCGAAACCGTACCGGTGTTGTCCCGTTCCGTTTGGATCTCATTGATTTTGTCCCGCACCGGTCCCGTACCGGCTTAAAATGGGACGGGACCGGGACATTGGAAGGTTATCCCGAACCGTCTCGTTGTCCCGTTTGTAATAACTATATAGATTTTGTACCATGTGACTAGTTTGTAATGTCAACTCAAAAAATAAATGATAACATGTTTTTAGTTTTTCAAGCCCAATTTTTAAATTAAAAATGATACCTAACATAAATATTTACTAACATAGGTTTTTATCTCACTTTATATATCTACATATGAGTATCTCACAACTAGAACACATAGATTTTGAATAAACTAATTCATTATTTCTTTGTTTTAAATTTAAATTTCAAATTTTGCTAAACCTAACTAAAATCTAATACGTAGTAGCTTTTAGTTTGTGGTGAACATCAATTAACTTTTAAAATGTTAATATTTTGGTGCATGATATTTTAGAAATGCTAATATATATTAGTTACAAATGATTAATTTTTGTTACTTTGGGACGTCCCGAACCGTCCCGAACTGTTCCGAATCATCCCGATCCCGATTTAAATGGGACAAGACTAGGACAAAGGCTTGTCCCGTACCGTCCCGTCCCATTATTATTAATTGGGACGGGATCGGGATAACCCTAATCCCGAACCATCCCGACCCATGCCCACCCCTACAATCAATGATGGAACTTTTCGTGGTAAGATTATTTATTATTATTACTCATCTAGTGATTTTCTTAACCACAAGCTCTAAAATTCGTTAGGCGCTAGTTGAGCGGTAGAGGGGCGTCTAGCACCTAGGCAGCCGATTAGGCTGATCTTTTGGCCGACTAGGTCATTTTTTAATTTGGTTAAGTAGGCCGATCAATCCTATACAATTAAGGCCGACTAGGTCGGTTAATCGGTCCTATTAGGCCGAATTTTAGAATAGTGGTAAATAGTGATGTCCAATTGATTAAAACTCTCAATCAATCAAGTGTTTTGTACTGTGACGACATCACTGTTGATCTTTCATAAAGCAAGTCGTATATATACTAAGGATGTTGTCTTTATCATGAGGAGACACTCTAATGTACTACTATTTGAAAGAATATTACAAAAAAATCTATCAAGGCTGGTGATTAACAAATCATGCAATTATATGAGCCCGTTAGGTGACCCTGATTATCAACTAGTTTTTTCACTAAACACGTTATTTTTGATTTCACACGCTGAATTTGTATCGGTCCGTATGATTGAAATTACTTTTCTGATTGTATTGACTGAAGTTACTACATATTATCATTTTAGCTACTTTTTCATATTTTTTTTCTTTATGTTATTATTAAAAAAGTATTTTAATTCCCCCCATAAATCAGCAAAATCAGTCAATTAAGTCTCTTTAGTCAGAACTTCATAAATTTAAGCAGATTAAACCGAATCAGTCAATTTCAGTCTTACAAAACGTACTCTATATAGTTGCACATATCAAGGAGTAAATCAATAAATTGATGTCAAAATGGTTAGATAGCTAGGGGCTTTTGCATACTATATAATCTTGGTACATTTTCCACTGATGCTTGCCACCGAAATGAAGCTCTTTAAGATTGTGATTCAATTTTACTCTTTTTTTCCTCTTCTTCTTCCCATATTCTTCTCAAAACAATGCCTTTCTTCTAAATCTCTGCTGCCACACAAATTAATTCCCAGGCTCACCCCATTCGACAAAAGCTCCATACCAAACGCGGCACAAGAGACGTCTCTTCCTCCCCATTTCAAGACCTTTTACTACAAGCAAACGTTGGATCACTTCAATTATGCACCCCAGAGCTATGACACCTTTGACCAGAGGTACATTGTCAACTCCCAGCACTGGGCTCCTGGTGGGTCCATCTTGGCATGGCTCGGCGCCGAAGCTCCGATCGACGATGATCCCGCCTTTGCCGGGTTTCTTACCGATATTGCCCCTCGTTTCAAGGCCCTTCTCATCTACATAGAGGTAACTACGTTTAGTAGTGTTTTAATTAGATAAAGGATCTTTTAGGAAGGTCTTAATCTGGTTTGACTTCATTTGTTTAAGTCTCGTCTAATTTTATTCAATTTATTTTAGTCGTAACAAAATTCCTTTCATGCGTGCATGGTCCAACCCGAGTTTTTGTCCATCCAAATTTACGAAAAAACTTTTTTTTTAAAATAGCATGAGAAGTTTCATCTCTTCAATGACCACTCTACAATAAAAGTGGCCTAGACCTTATATGATGGTTGGCATATTTTTATATTATTTGCTTGTTAAATTTATGTATTAATCCTGAAAATGTTGTTGTTATTCTGATGTTTTTAATTAGACTGGTTGACCAAACTTTGATAGTTGTAAAAACGCATAGAAAATTATATTCCAATTAAAAACATTTTTGGTCGGATCAATTGCATGTTTAAACTAAAAATTTGTTGGCATAGACGTAGGCCTGGACTCGGGCCGGTTCGGGCCCGGTTCGGGCCTGGGCCCGGCCGGGCCTCGGGCCAGGAAATGGGAGGCCCGGGCCCGAACCGCCGGTGGCCGGTTCCGGTCCCGGTTCCGGGCCAAACCGGGCCGGGCCGGGCCGGGCCGAACCGGCCCACTTAATTTTTTTTTTTTTTTTTGTTCTCCTATTTAATCCCCTACCCCTCCCCCTCAACCCCAAACCACCCCAAACCACCTCAAATGGCCCAAAATACCTATTCCAACCCAAAACTTTAAAAAAATTTCAAAAAAAAAAAAAAAAAATTAAAATCCGGCCCGGACCGGGCCCGAACCGGCCGGGCCGGTTCACCATTTGGAAGGCCCGGGCCCGGAACCGGAAACCACCGGGCCGGTTCGACCCGAACCGCCGGTGGACCGGGCCACCGGGCCGGGCCGGGCCGGTTCCGGGTCGGGCCGCCCGGCCCGAGTCCAGGCCTACATAGACGTAGGTTTTTATGAATCATAAGAAATGTCAATGTTATACGAAGTAGTATGTAGTTTCTTAACCATCCCTCATAAAGAAATGTTGATATACAGCATAGGTTTTATGGGAAATCAATTCCATTTGGAACAATGGATGATGCTATGAAGAATGAGACCCTTCGTGGTTATTTCAATTCGGCTCAAGCTTTAGCAGACTATGCACAAGTGTTGTTACACGTAAAAGACGAATATAATACTCGAAAATCTCCGGTCATCGTTGTTGGAGGATCCTATGGGGGAAGTATGTACAATTTTTACCCTATCCTATTCCGGGCATGGCCCTTGTTTATTGTTTTATTAGATCGACTTAACATGTTTATTAATAAAATGGTAAATAAAGTAATAAATTCTGATAGAAATTTGAGTAGAAAAGAATAAAATGATATGATTTCCATATTTGTGAAAAGAAATCATGATATTTGTTAGCAAGATAAAAAAGATTCTCATATTTGAAGCTTAGCTTTGAACGCAATGGCGGAGCCAGACATTTAGGGTTAAAGGGGTCGGTCCTTAACAATTTTACATTGCAGGGGCCAAAGTTTAAAATATCAACATACTTTTCACAGATTAAAAGTATTTATATATAATATATATTTAAAAAAAAATTCCTTACAGGGGCCGTGGTCATCTCCGGCCCCTCCCTATCTCCACCCATGTTTGAACGATAATGCACAGACATTGTGCGGTTTAAGTGGAAAGAAGCTTTTAAGTAAGAAATAAAAATAAAGTTAAGCTGTTGAATTCAGTTATGTTGTAATAAAAGAGCATTATGTTGCATCTCTTTAATGTGGTGGCCTTTCATAAGTACTTCTGGAAATACGTACAATATTGCATCTCTTTAATGCAATATTAAATTCTTTTAGTGCTACATCGTCAAATTTTATATAGCCTAATATAAATTTATTTTAGTGTATGTTCGTCAAGTTCAAATATTAGTGTAATATATAGCTGTTTAGTGCAACATCATCCTCATATTCAACGACTGAGATCCATTCTCACTCGTACACATACTTCTCTCATTTGAATAAAAATCTATACATACATATCTTTATTCATTTGTATAATGAGTCATGTGACAGATAAATATGTCCAATTTAGGGATTTTTTTACAAGAAAATACATTTCCCGGCTAGTATGGTAGAAAAATCTTTAATGGGAATAAATTAAGAAAAGATGGCCTCAATAGGACTAATGGACTTTCCGTTTCCAAGAATATGACTTGTTTTTTTATTCCCTAAAATGTGACTTGACTCTTTCGTTACCCAGCCCCATTTCCATCGCAATTCGCAACCCTACTTTATCGCAACTCCCACTCCACGCCTGCACAGCCCTCCTCCATCGCAGCTCCCCTGAATCCTTCATCACTCCTCAAACGCAAGCAACATCGACCAGCAACGACCGCAAGCTCCTCAACTATGCAGCCCTCATCCTCGATGGCCGCCGCCGCTGGTTAAGACTTCCTCGATGGCCTCCACTGTCGGTTCAGACTTCCTCGATGGCCACCGCCGCCAGATTAGTCATCATCGATGGCCATCGCCACTGCTGGATTCGTCTTCCTCAGTAGATCTACGACGGCAGCTAGGGTTACCAGATGTGTAGCGATGGATCTAAGGGTGACGAGAGGCGGCGGCGATTGACTGCCCGCGACGGGGCGATTGTGTGGGAGCTGTGGTGTTTTCTGATGGCTAGGGGTGGGGCGTTGTGTGATGCGGTTATGCAAGGACTGGTTGGGGGCTGTTGTGAGGGGTGGGGGATGCTGATTGTGGGTTGGGGTGCTGGGAGGGACTGTGTTGGGGTTGGTGTAGGAGAGCGGCTGGGATTGGCGGCCAACCGTGGTGGCAGGCGAAAGTGGGAGGTGGTGGTTTCCGGCGGTGATGGAGTTGGACGGGCAGTCACTGTTGCCGGCAGACAGGCAGCCGTAAGTGGGCGGCATTCATTGTGGTAGGTGGGCGGGAGTCACTATGGCTGGTGTGCGGGAAGTCGTTGTGGTCGGTGGGGCAGTCACCGTGGTCGGTGGGGCAGTCACCGTGGTCGGTGGGGCAGTCACTGTGTTCGGCGGGGCAGTCACTGTGGTCGGCGGGGCAGTCACTGTGGTCGGCGGTGCAGTCACTGTGGTCGGTGGGGCAGTCACTGTGGTCGGTGGGACAATCACTGTGGCCGGTGGAACAGTCACCATGACCGGTGGGGCAATCACTGACTGGTGGGGTCACTTTGCAGTGCAGGGTTAATTGTGATGTTGATTACATTTTTGGAATTTTTAAAAATTGACCACTTTTTTTGTCTTTTATCCTATATTTAGTAATATCTAGGCTAAAATGGGAATAAATTAATTAGTTAGTATAGACTATAGAGAACCATAACTTCAATTAAATTGGTATGAATTGTCCGGTATATAAAAGGAATGTTTTAATAGAAACATCATGTCACTGCCCATTTTGAATAGTAGGAAGTGGGAAACAAGGATTCGCACGATTGCACGACAATTATTATTTCTCCACGGTCTAATAAATGAGCGTATTACAAACTTCATGTTTATGCTAAGCAAAAGCAAACCAGCCGACGCTAATTTTATATTCCTCTGCTCTTAAGAGCATGTTTGGCAGACATAAGTCTTTGTCTTCTAGCTTTTGTACTATTTAAAAAGTCTCTAAAAGTTTCTAGTTGTATGTTTGGCATGACAAAATTTAAGAGCTTTTCAAAAATTAAAAGATCTTTTTTGAGATGCTACGGGGTGTAGCATCTGAGAAAAGTCTGTGACTTTTAGTATTAATTTGTCCTAACAGCTTGTATACCAAACAGAACTAAATCAAACCGTCAGATTTTTACCAAACAGCTACCACCTTTTCTTTTTAAGATCTTTTCAGTCACTAGAAGCTAACAGTTACTAAAAAGTTCACAAAAATACCTTTTCAGCTAGTTGTGCCAAACATACCCTAAATAAGTGCAACGGTCAACATTTCACACTTGTCGAGACACAACTTTGACCATTAATATATACAATTCTTTATTTGTAAAAAAATTAAAAAAAATAGATTTTGAAAATTTAAAATGAGACAAATTTAACAATATTTTTTTCAAGAAAATATATTAATACATTATTTAATTAAACGTAGTCAAAGTACAACATGTGAATAGTATAAAATTCAACATGTTGCACTTATTAAAGAACGGAGGTAGTACGTGACATAAATAGTTTCATATATTCTTTTTTTATAAAATTTGGTTTTCTTACTGAGTGTACACAATGCAAAATAATAATTTTTCAATGCAAATTTTCATAGGATGGACTAGATGAAGGTGAGAAGATATGTGAATTTTGAAATTTTGAGAATTTTGAAGTTTAGAAAGTAGAACAATTGAACGTCGTGAATGCTACCGAACCGATAAAAATGAAGGTGCTCTCTACTTTGCTATCATGCAATTGATCGGTTTGGACCATTATTTTAAAATTCATTTATATTTAAATTATTCAATTGTAATATTCTAGTTGGTGTGTATATATGAACTAGTTACCTTACCATCCATCCAAGTAATCTATAGATAATACAATTCAAAGATACAATTAGGGAAAGTTTTGACATGTGGCATATTCTCATCAAACCTTCATTATAATATCTTAGAATCTCTTTCCAATTTAGGGAGTATTATACATTACATGGGTATTCAAGTTAGATTAGAAGTGTTTAATGTTAATTTGGACTAATCACGGTTGGAATCCTAAAGCTTCCTAGAGTTGTGCAACTCAAAAAATAAAATCCCATATTTTTTTAAACTGCCATAACTTTTTAAGTTGTATTCTGATTATTACAAAAAATATACCAAAATTTATAACTTTTTATTATCTTTCATATGACATCAATATTGAATATATAAAAATAAAAAAATAATTTAACACTTTAAAATAATTACTTTACTGTATATATACTCTGTAGTATTTACGGAGTATTAGATTTTTTGTTACAATACATTGAATGGTAGAAGTTAAACTTGACTCAAATTTGGAATTTAAAAATACTTCGTATGTCTTTTCCTAAATACTGTCTCCGTTCTCCAATGGTCTTTTCCTAATTACCGTCTCCGTTCTCCAATGCATGTTCTCCTTTCCATTTTGAGTTGTTCTATAATGATTGTCTCTCTTTCAATTTTTTGAAATTTTTTCAATAAAATATACATATACTCTCATTCTCTTTCCTACTTTTTCATTTAAACACAATACCAATAAAAGTAATACAAATGTTTTTAATTAGATTAAATTTTTTCTGGTCTCGCTTGATCTGTTTAAGTCTGATCTGGTCTGCTTGATTTTTTTTAGTCTGATCTGGTCTAAGCAAAGTAAAAACATCTTAACATGTCCCAAAACTCAATCCCTTATGAAACGGGTCTCTTATATTGTTTCTAGAATTGCACTCAAATAGAATTGCACTCAAATTATATTTTGTAATAACTTCAACCAAATTAGCTAGAAAAATAAGTCCAACTTTGATTATTTTGATTCTTACACAATTCAACGTGAAAAATAAAAAATTACATGTTTATGAAAAAGTTGATTGATAAGACTGATAAACTGAAAATTGTGTTTATCAAATGTGATCTTAATTTTTTATTTCTGGAGTTGCACTCAACTAGAATTTACGCTATGCATAAGTGTATATTATAGTTTAAAAACATGATTAAAAGCGTACTCTATTTGGAAAATAAAATATTCTTCAAATTTTAATTTGACATATTGCCTTTAGCATTTTCATTTTTGAAGAACTCTCAATGTATACGCTCGGATAATTTGGAATACAATATGAATATTATTAAGTAATTTTTCAAAAAGTGGGACACAAAAATGAAAATATTATAACACTGTTCTTGAAGTTTTCGCAAATCAACGGTCCTTAAATTTGTGCCTTAAACATCCCTATCGTCGATCAAAGAAAATAAGACAAAAAGGTCAAATAGACCATTCTATTATATTGAATTCATTACTTAATTGATTATATTAAAAACTAGGAAAATTGATAACAATAATCTCAATTATTACAGGTTGACTCATTATATATAGTCCCAATTATAGATTATCTCAGAATAATTCGAACATTAATGACCTTGTGCTTATAATAGTCTCACGTGCCCGACACCGTGTTTAGTCAATTACAAAAGAAGTATCTGAGTGTAACAATCTGATCTGTCAACTTTTATTGGGCCCTAAAAATTAAAATAAAATTTGCATAAATACATAAAAGTGGTTAAAATTGATTATACATATTATTTTTACTATAATTAACTTCTTAGGTTTCTTCAAAAAAACTTCTTAGGTAGTTTATGAAATTAAAGAATACATAAATATAAAATATGGAAAAATTATATAAATTTCAAAATTAAAATTTTATATTATTTAAGATGTTATTAATATATACAGAAAATAAAAATTATAAATATAGGGAGTAAATAGGCCAATATAAAAAAATTAGAGGAAAAACGAGTGAAAATCAAAAGTACAAATTCAAAGTTAATAAATGAAGATCTACAATTTTATAACTAAGAAAGTGAAAAAAATGATAATATTTTTTCTAAATACTTAAAATTAAAATATTGAATAATTTTAAAATTAGTTAAAATCCATACAAAATCATGAATATGCAAAAGAAACCAAAAATAATATATATAAAAAACATAAATATTTTATTTTAGAAAAACACAAAATATAAAATAATGATTTTAATTTTTAAACTGCGGTACATTTTTAGATTTAGATAAATTTTAAATTGTAAAAAATCCTAATTTTGAAATCGTAGTAACATTTTTTTGTGTTTTATATAAAAAAAATATGTTGATAATTGGGATATTTAAAAGAAGAACAAGCATAATTCTGATTAATAGTGACCTGGTATAACATGTTATACCCAGTCATGAACCATTATTGGCGGACAAGACACATAGTTCGGATTATATAGAAATAATTAATAGTTGAGATTATTGTAAATAAACTAACAATTGTTGAGATTATTGTTTTCAATTTTTTCAAAGAAGTATCATATGAATGTATTTACTTTAAAACCATCATCAATCAAGTCATTGTAACCTGCTATTGAAGGTCATTTAAAAAAATTAAATAAAACAATTGATTAATCGTACAAAATTCCATATAAATTTGAAAACTAATGTAATCATAATATAACATCAGTATGAGTTCAAAAATATATAAATATTTTTAACATGTTAAAATAAATAAAAAATCTAAAATTAGAAAATAAAAAATAAAGTAAAATTATAAAAATATAAAATTAAAATGGAATAACTCTAAAAAAGATGCAGAATATAAACACAGTTCTTAATGCAAAAATATAGACTTTGACATTTTTAAAGTTTTTAATGTAAAAACCCTACTTCTACAGGTTAAAACCAGTTAAAAAGCCAAATTGATTGATTTTTTAAATAAAAAACATTTATATAATTTTTTAGTACATGTACTTAAATGGTATATTTTAGACATCAAAATGATCTATTTGACTTTGTTCCCAAGCAAAAATAGGTATGCAAATGACCAATGAAGTTTTTATTTTGGTCGGGGTCCCATCTCCCATTAAGCCATTCAAAAATAATTCCATTGTAATGTAGAATTTCAAGTAGCTTAATTCTAAATTAACGAAATAACAATTCTTAAGTACAAAATACATCCGAGTGTTTTTAACTAATTACTCCTATTCTGGGAAAAAAAGCATGACACCCCTAATTAAAAAAATTGTCTGTGCCGTGCTCCAGATAAAATAATTTAGATTTTAGTTTTACTTAATTGATTATAACATTGGTTTATAATGAATATTCATATTTATTGAGTATATCTTATTTTTAATTAATTATAACATGTATTTGGTCTATATTTTCCAATGAAAAGAGAAATTTTTTATAACTCTGAGTTGAAACGAACCCTCCAAAAATGCTCAATGCCTATTTTTATCCATTAAATTTCATATGTGATTTACTGTTTTTTTCAAGACTAACCACACATTTTTGTAATATAAGAATTTAAAAATGGGTGTAGTCAATTTTATTGCAAATATTAGGCCTTCTAGGTTTTAAAATTTTGCCAATTGGTCCTTCGAACCTATTTCTTTACGAAAAGAGGTTAGAATATACTTCGTATAATTTTGTGACATCACAATGAATATATCCTTAATTAGAAAGTTGAACATAAATTTGAGATGGCATTTAGGAAAATGTGAATTTTTCAAATTTTAACACATGTAGTCTTGCTATTTAAATTTTACCTACTTTCACTTTATCATGTTCCACTCTTTATCCAATTTTAGGAATGATTTGAAAGTTATTAGATAATTTGTAAACAGTTTTATTGAAATGATTTGGAGTGGTTAAAAGATTTTATTCTTATATATTCCACTTTCATATATTCAATTATCGTAATTAGAAATATAGAATATAATGCCATATTTTAATCCATAGATATATGAATATATCCATCCTTCATATCAAATATCCAAAAATTGAAACAAATATTACTCACCCCAAACATGGAATGCCCGAACATATATTGCGACATAAATCTTTGATGTTTTATTAGTATGAATTCAAGTACCAATTTTCTCAAAACATGTGCACACGATGTAGAATTATTGGATAATATCACATTATAATTGAACATATAATTGATGTACGTTAAAACAATAACATTATAACCCGAATTAATGTTTTTAAAGTCATTTTTCATTTGCGTACCGTTGCCATGAAAATATGAAACCTAAAACTCTTATACGAAACAAAATTGAAAATCCAATAGTAGAACTATTAACAAAATTTAATATTCGAATTAGATCAACAATCTATATATCCATACTCACCACTAACAAAGTCAAATAATAATACAACCTTATTATACCTTCAATCTATCAACCTGAGACCATTGCAAATTTGGTAAATGACAGATCGTATTTCCATAGAATAACTATCAACGACCGCCCGACTTAAAACCCAAAAATCAACGACAAAGATATCCATTCTGTGTGTAATGGCGAACCCGACCTCAAAAATTGACACAATCCCTTTAAATAAGGGCGTAAAGATTCCAATTTGATTTCGTATAAGAATGCGTAAATGAAATGAGAATTTCAAAGTAAAGGGAAAAGGAAACAAAAAATACTAAATAAGATGGAAGGGTTGTAGTAAATAAAGTGAACGAAAAGAATTAGTACTCTGATCTGTAATGATGTAGAAGGTGAAATGGGAGGACGGCATAGACGCATAGTCATATGAGTAGGAAAAAATAACCCTTTAAAAATTGTTTAATTCAATCTAATAACTACAAGTAATAAACGAAAATGAAAGTGAAATATATGAAAACAAAAATCCTTTTAGCAACCCCAAATCATTCATAAAAGTGGGAAGAAGAGTGAAACATCATAAGTTAAAGTAGGAAACATTAAAATAGCAAGACTGCAAGTGTTAAAATTTGTTACATACACAATATTCTTAATGATATCTCAAATTTATGTTCACCTTTCTTATTAAGGATATTTTCAATTGGAATCAATTTTTTTTATAAGAAAATATCCTTTCTTATTAAGGATATTTTCTTAAAAGTAGCTAGACATTGAGCATTCGTTTTTTTTTTACGTAAAGATAGTTGAAATGAACTTTTCATTTGGATATAACTGAGTCATAAAAAAATTCGCTTTTCATTGAAAAATATAGACTGAAAACATGTTTGGATAATTAGTAGAAAAATAAGATACTACAAACAAAATGTCATATAACGGGATTTTATACTAATAGTCAATTACCATGGGTATAGGAGACGTATACCTACAGTAGAATATGCATTACAAATCAGTGTTATAATCGACTAAATAAGTGATTTTTCGTTAGTATAACTAAAAATCAAAATCATTTTGGGGTTGTTTATTAACCGGCGTTTCAAGCCCAACACGCCGATATTATCAATACTTACAATGTAAAAAACATAACGTTTTTGCTCAACCCGCTGATATCCCAACATAGTCTTTATCCCGTGCACGGCACGGGTACAAATACTAGTACCATAGACAAATTGAGGTTAGGCAAAAATGAAGATTAAACATTTAAATGTATGAGCTGAAATTTAGTTTACATGCATGAAGTATACCGTATAAATTTATTTTAGTTTTAATTTTATTTTCTAAATTTGTTTGAAGTGCTTGCGGCTTGGTTTCGATTGAAGTATCCTCATATTGCTCTCGGCGCCTTAGCATCATCAGCTCCCATTCTCTACTTTGATAATATCACCCCACAAGATGCATACTTTTCAACCGTCTCCAAAGATTTCAGGGTATGTATCAAGTCACTAGGTGATTAAATGTAAAATAACTAAAATTGTTTTCTACAATAACTTCAGTCAATTCAACAAAAAAAATAACACTAATTCTATGCGTAAAATAAAAAGCAATTGGCTGATAAAGTTGGTAAACAAAAAACAGGGTTTATCAAACAGGCTCATATTGTTCAGTACTACATACTATATTATTTTTGTAATTCTTTTTGTATTTATTTAAAAATGTTATACGAAGTATGCTATATATTTATTAATTATTAGTATTAAGTAGTTGGGTTTTTTACAAAAATATTACTAAAATAAAACTTATTTGTACAAAAATATGACAAATAGTTACTACAATACAATATTAATTATGGTAACTTAAGTTTAAAAATTAAACACAAGTTACTATAATTCTATTATTACTCTAGTCACTAGTTACATTTTTGTAAACAATCTTTATTTTAAAAATTAGTTCCAAGTGATTTTAGCTTCTAAGTATAGCCATTTTATTTAAGCCTTTATGAAATTTGCAGGAAGTGAGTGAGAGCTGCTATCAAACAATACGGAAATCATGGTCCGCTATTGACAAATATGCCTCCACTAAAAACGGTCTCAGGATCCTAAGTCGCATATTCAATCTTTGCAAGTAATAAATCTTCTTTAATTCGCTACAATTATTATTTAGCCAAGTGGGTTATGCAGTCATCAGATTGATGATTAGAGTAAGCAGGCTTACGCAAGTCGAATAATTATCATTTATCAACCCTTCCTTAATTTAAATGGTCATTATATAGCCAAGCACTCCTTAACTTTTTGGCATGTCGAATGAGCAAATTAAAGGAAAATATTCGATTTTAACTTTTACTCCAATCGATCACTAGTTTACTAAGTAAATAAAGATAGTTCGACCCAACTTATAATTAGGAACATGTTTTTCCTTCTACATTCACACATACTTGGGGAAAATGTTTGGCATTGAGTCGTCATCATTTTTATGTTTTTATACGGAACTTTTGATAATGTGGAAGAGATACAAAAAGGCTCTTTACTACGGAGTAAAATACAGTCTCATAAAAATACAAAAGTTATATCAAACCATTTTGCCGAGAACTACTTATAATAATATACACAATTTTCTTAAGCTATTAGTGAGACTTATTCCTGAATGTTTATTATATTTAACACAACTTTTGTTAAATGTCCCAGAAAAGTTTGATGAATAAAGTGCTATATTAACGCATGAGCTACTCCTCTTAGGAGTCCATGTGTCAATATAGCACTTTGTTCATCCAAACTTTTCCGGTGTGAGACATTTAACAACTTTCCTTTGTATTAGAAAATTAAATTCGTCCGACGACGCGGAGGTTCTCAAGAATCACTTGGGGGGTATGTACGCGTCAACCGCTCAATATAACGCGCCGCCGGGGTATCCGGTGACGAAGGTGTGCCGCGCCATAGACGGGCAGCCCAAAGGGACTGATATTCTTGACCGGATACATGCCGGCGTCGTGGCCTTGAGAGGAAACCGGACTTGCTATAATATTCACTCCAATTATTCCAGCGAAACAGACATTGGATGGGGTTGGCAAGTAAGTACAATAATCTTAGTCTCATCCAATTGATTGTGCTACAATTCCAGTCAAAAGTTAATATGATTCAAACACGACTCTAGATATATGTAATGATGTACCCAATAACCATTGCGATGAGTATTATATATATATATATATATATATATACGGAGTATCAATTAAAGTAAAGAGATAGATGGAGGCTATATGTTGGCCACTTCTTAAATAAAATGCATGGAGCAAATTCTTCCAATACTTAAGATGGAGACTTAAGCATCATTAGGATAACAACATCACAGTGGCGGCTGGAGTCAGAAATGAGAGATTAAGGAACCCGGGCTTAAGAAATTATGGTGTGAGAATCAAAACTTAAAATTTCAATACATTTTTTACTACCTATCATATTTATACATATGTATATACCGTAGTACATCACAAAATTTTACTTGGAGGTCCGAGACCCCCTCCAACCTCCCCGTGTCTCGATCTACCCCTTAGATCACTTAGATCAGTCATATTTGTTGTACACATTTTCAGTATAATTTGTACTCCCCCGTCTCGAATTATAAGACATTTTACGGTTTACTATATTTGACCGCTGATAAAGCAAATTGATCTTTGTCAACACTCAAATAAGTTTTACAAAATAAAATCTACATATTCAGTAACTACATTAAACCGCTACAAATGACGTTCAGAAACTACAAATGTAAATTAGTCAACACTCAAGTGAATATAAAAGATATTTTACAAAATAGGACTGAATAAAGTATATGAGCGTTCAAAAAACGGGTACAAATGACGTTTTTTTTTTTGAAAACTGGGTACAAATGACGTTTTATTAATCACTTTTGCTACTTGTACCCACTTCCTTATATTCACCACCTTTATGAGAAGACTATTAATTACATGTGTGTGGATCCCGTTCACAAACATGTTACAATAAAATAACCTTGTCAGAGATGCGTGGGTATAAGATGGTATTAATTAGAAGTGGGTACCAACTTAATTTTTGTTTATTAATACGGAGTATGGAGTAGCGTATACAAGCTCTTAACTTATTCTTGGAACTTATTCTTGGATGAGTACAGACTTGTAGTGAAATGGTGATACCAATAGAGATTGGAGATGACACGATGTTCGTTCCGTATCATTTCGACATGGACCAACAATCAAAGGCTTGCAATGATTACTACGGGGTTCCGCCTCGACCTCACTGGGTCACAACTTATTACGGAGGACACGTATGTTACCTTCTTACTTTATTTTCCTTCCTAGTGAAGTCTATCTTGTTTTATTTAATTTGTAAGTACACACAGTAATTCCATAAGTAGAAAAAATAAAAAAAATAATGCTTCTAGTTCACAATTTGTACACAATTGCACACATATATTAGTCACAAGCAATTGGTGTGCTGAAACCTAACATGAGAGTTGCCTATGAGCACATACAAGAGTCGTTGTCTGCACACAGAGCTCACACATTAATTTTCGTGTTAAAAGTACTCTAACAGCTGTCTGACACTGGCATAGTGGCATGCAAATCAATCTCTATGTTTGCAGTGTCTGTGCATATGCAATAATTGTTTGTGCACAGACAATTATTTTATGTGACCAAAATGTGGATTTTTCTAATAGATTTACTAAACGGTCAATAGTTGTGGGGCTCACAGATAAAAGTTGTCTGTGAGATCACTTTTAATTGTTTGTGCTCATGTAGATTTTATTACACAGACATTAGTTATGTTGCTTACAGACAATATTTGTCTGTGTGATCTACTTTAATTTTAATTGTATGGGTGAACAAAATATTTGATAGTGTATATACGTGCAAATATATGATTTAGTTGTATGTGTGCTAAATTTACATAGTCCGTATAATTTAAAAAATGAAAAGATAATAAAAATAGATGGAAATAAATAAATAGGGTCATTTTGTGCAAGTAATAGAAAAAATTAGATACAAAAAAGTAGAGAAGAAGAGGATGAAGAAGGGAAGAGGAGGATTAAGTAGAGAATAAAATTATACAATCTTCCTTTGGCTATCTGTAAAGGTTGGATAGAGAGGGAAGAAAGAAGCGAGAGAGAGGGAAGAGAAAAGGGAGGAGTGGAAAAAAATGGGAAAATGAAAATGGTAAATTTTAGATTTATATAGTGTGTACAAGTTGTGTAGTGTACAAATACAATTTTCCAATATAAAATGAGTGAATATACGGAGTGTATATTATGAGAGATTTAATGTTGTCCGACTTTATCCTTTTTTAGTCTTGTAACTTTATATTCATTTACATATTTCATCTTATATGGTGGTCAATCGATAAAATGTATAGCACAATCGGTTTTGAAATGTCAGGATCGGACCACTCGACAAATAAAAGTTTGAATTATATTGTGTCGATAAATTCATTGTAGTATTACTTTACTATTGCAAATATTCTTGCCAATATACTTTTTGATGCAAACTAATTACAATTGCAGGATATTAAGTCAGTTCTGCGGACGTTTGGTAGCAACATAATCTTCTCCAACGGTCTAAGAGATCCATACAGCACCGGAGGGTAATTAAACACCACTCACACTCTTCCCTTATTGTTGTTATTATTTGGTCGCCATCATTGTATTTATTGTTTTTTTGGCTACTGTGGTTATTGTTTCGTTGTTATTTCATTATTGTTATTTCGTTATTATTGTCGATTTGTCGTTATTGTTATTTCATTGCATTGCCATTTTTGTTTTGCTATTGTTATTATTTCGATGTTGTTGTTGGTGTTTTTGATCAGGACCGTCTAATGAATTTGGAGGTCCCTGTTCACAATGCAAATTTGAGGCCCCACTATAACATAAAAACTAAAAACTGCTCTCCATTTAAATTTTTATTATACTCATATCAATTGAATACTCATTAAATAATGCAATTAAAGAATTAGTAATTTTCCCCTTTCAAATAGTTAATCTCTACATTGTTTTTAAAGTTTTTCAATTTATGAGAGCATTATTATACAAAATAATGGAGTGTGAATTTAGTTGTGACTCATATTCATATACGATAGTATAGACTATTACAATATATAATTAATTAATGTTAGTGACCTAAAAATAATACTATTAGTGCTTTATAAATATTGTGGCCCCAGGGAAAGTGGGGTCCTGTTTTGTTTAATCTAATTAACATGTTCAAAGACGACCCTGTTTTTCATTGTTATTAGTGTTGTTCGTAAGTTCATTGTCATTATTGTTGTTGTTACTCTAATGTACCTGTTTTGTTTGTTGTGATTGTCTATTAACAGGGTTTTGCAGTCTATTTCGGATACTCTACCTGCAATCTATACGCATAATGGTATGATTAACTAATTCAAACTACTTCCTCCGTCTCAATTTGTAAGATACATTACGGTTTACGATGTTTGACTGATGATAAAGCAAATTGATCCCTGACAACACTCAAATTAGTTCTAGAAAATAAAATTTACATATTCATAAACTACATTAAAACCGCTACAAAACCTGCAAAAAATAATTCAAATTTCATAAACTTTTAATATATAAAATAAAAGATTAAGATTGATTTATGTTGACCAAGTGAATAGTAAATGTATCATACAATTTGGGACTGAGGGAGTACTAAAATATGAGAATTCATATTTGACCGAAGGGTCTGTATGAGCTCCACGTCATCAAATAAAAGTGAATGAGAGGTATATGACCGAATGACCTGCATGAGCTTCATGTAATGAAATAAAGATGATTGGACGGTATATATATTTCTCAAGACCGGTATGATGTCATCATTTAGTTGCACCTAAGCATTTAAATAAAATTGTTATAATTTCTTGACCTAAATTAAGTTGTCTCAAATTTGCATGAGCTTATAATTCGCTATTAGATCTGGACCTAAATTAAGTTGTCTCAAATTTTCACGCTAGAGCTCAAGCTAGATTTCTATGCTTAGTTGGAGTGTGACCTATATTAGAGAGCACACATAACTGATTCAAAACATAGAAACGAGAGTATGCATTAAATGGCATTTAGATTGGGAGCATATTAATCGTCATACCCGTATGACGTGATCCGTTACGTTGGTGCGAGAGTTCAACACTTTCTGACGGCGTAGGTGGGTGATCAGATTCTATAAGTCCATTTTTTAATGTAAAAAAATGCACGCTTCTAAAGAAAAAATGATAATAAATTAATAATCTAGCTCAACTTGACACTCAAGTTCGTAGTACGAATCCCCAGACGCACGCTTTTATAGGGTCTTTTAACAGATGACTCGCCCCGAGATTGAAATTTGATGTTATGTTATTATTATTATTTTTAATTCCGAAAGTCACATATTCGGGTGCCGTAAGTGTCGGGGAACACTTACCTGATTTATTAAGTTATTAGAATATACAAAGAAAAAAGATTAAAAAAAAGTGTTTAAATCTAACTAGATGGGCCTTGTGGGCGCCCAGCCGTATGATCCAATTAAAAAGAACAGGACCATATGAAAAAGCCAAGGTTGTGGAATATGAATGTTGGCCATCTTATGATTTTTTTAATATTTTAATTTTTGATTTTTTTGTATTGTTTTTTTTTATCAAATTTATTTTCGATAACCATATAAAATTAGAGAATACTTAACTTTTGTATTTGGGCTGAGATAATGGACCGATGAAGAATTTGGGTAACCAAACATGTAATATTAGGAGAGATTAGAGCTAAGAAGTGGAGAAAAAGATGAATTGTGTGAATGTTTTGAATATGAGTTTGTGAAATATGAATTAGGGTTTACAAGGGAGGTATATATAGGAAAATGCAAGTTTGTGTCTCTAAACGGTTCGGTTGAGACCGAGACTATTAGTTAAAAAACCCTAATTCATAATTCACGGTTCGGTTTACACTATTCATATTTTTCCTATATATAGTGTCAGTGTCGGTTTGTGATTCACACTATTCTCTAGGAGACATTTTAAAATACACATAGATGATAAACTAGACATCTACCAAACCAGTTCATTTGTTGTACCCTCCATACAACTTCTTAAATCCAAATTATATTCTAGCGTTCAACAGTTTTGAAATGTCAGGACCAATGGTGTACTAGAGCTACTTTGTATTTATAAGGTTTATGTGATATTCATGGACGAATAGAAAATATAAACGATTTAAGCAATACAATACACAATAATTTCTATATGTGATTAATACTAATACACAATTGTGACGTAATTAAGTAATCAAAACACTTTTAATTATAATTATATATAATTGTGTTCATGAATCTGATGGTAGGATCTCATTGTTTGGATTTGCATGGGGCAAACACACCATCAGATCCCATCTGGTTAACTCAGCAACGGGAGAGGGAAGTCAATATCATACAAAGTTGGATAAGAACTTAAATCTCAGCCTTCGAGAATTCGGTAGATTAACTTGGAACTTATAATTAAGGAAATGATAGCTTTATAGAAATAATTACTCGGATTGGGAATATACACTATCTTTATAAATGACTAGTATAGTACCTGTGCATACGCACGGGAAAGAGCAGTTGGTGCATATATTTTTATTCATGTTCTAATTAAATATTAAAATAACAATAACTTTTTAGGATTCTACATTTTCAAAAAATAAGAGTTTAATAAGCGAATACCATAAAGTTTAAGCCCATACAATATATATTCAATGAAAAAGTATATTAGGAAAAATTAATTGACACCATTCATTAGAATTTGCTACTTATTAATTTTCATGATTAGATTAAGTGAGTACAATAAGTGAGTGGCATAAAGTTTAAGTGAGAACATTAAATATTAAAATTAAAGAATATTAGTTAAATAAGACCTTGTCACTCATTAGTAAATTAGTGCTAATATATAGTAAAAAAATGAGAGAGAAAATTATCCATTGTAATTCTTAGCCAACTTATCTTGTTATACCTAAAAGAATTACATATAAGAAAAAATTATCCCACTTAATTGTTAGGCATATCATCTTAGCACTAAATATGAGAGAAAAAATTCTACCCATTATTTATTAGCTGACTTATCTTATACTATGTACTTAAAAGAACTATGATAATTCTCCCGCTCGACTGTTACCAAACTTATCTTCTAATACCTAAAATCACTACATATGAGAGACACGATTCTTCCGCTCATTTATTAGCAAGTTTATCTTGTCATGTCTAAAAAGACTACATATACAACATACAACAACAACATCCAAGCCTTAGTCCCAAACGATATTGGAGTCGGCTAACATGAATCGATACATGATATCCCCAAAAGGAAAAGAAAGAAAATAAACATAAAAAAGATAAGCTATTATAAAAAAATATAATATAAAAGAGATGAATATACATATAAAATATAAAATACAAAGGATAAAGTAATATTTATATATAAGGATAAAAATATAAAAGAAAAAGAAAAAAAAAAGAAAAAAGAGAGGGGAAAAGATGATACAAGATCACTCCTCCACACGAATACCCGCCCTCCATTTTGCTCTCTCCAAAGCCACACCCTCATCCAATCCAAGAAGAAGCATATCACTTCTGACTCCCTTAACGCACGTCTGTTTGGGCCTTCCTCTCCCTCTCTTCCCTGCCTCTTCTCCACACATCTCAACTCGTCTGGCAGGTGCATCACTCGGTCTTCTATGCACATGACCAAACCACCGTAGGCGCGACTCCCGCATCTTATCTTTTATAGGTGCTACTCCCACCCTTTGTCTGATTGTCTCATTCCTCACGCAATCCTTTCTAGTATGCCCACACATCCAACGCAGCATGCGCATCTCTGCCACACTCATCTTTTGAATGTGACATTGTTTCACCGCCCAACACTCTGTGCCATACAGTAATGCAAGCCTAATTGTTGTCCTATAAAATTTACCCTTCAGTCTAGTCGGCATACCTCGATCACATAGAAATCCTAACGCACTCTTCCACTTCATCCACCCTGTTCTGATTCTATGGGATACATCTCCATCTAACTCACCGTCCTTCTGAATTATGGAGCCCAAGTAACGGAACATATCGCTGACCGGTATCTCCTTACCATCTAAAGTAATTCCGCTATTACCACTGCTTCCACCTCCACCAAACTTGCACTCCATGTACTCTGTCTTGCTCCTACTTAGTCTGAAACCCTTGTTCTCCAATGTTTGTCGCCATACTTCCAACTTTGCCTTAACCCCTGATTGCGTTTCATCAATCAATACAATATCGTCGGCAAATTTTCACGTTCAATTGTTAGTCGGTTTATGTTATACCTAACAAACCTACATATGGAAGAAAAACTTTCCTGCTCAACTCTTAGCTGGATTATCTTACATACTTAAAAAGAACTACACATGAGAGAGAAATTTATATATCCCTCAATTGTTAGCAAGTTTATCCTCTTAGCATCTTATGTCTAAAAGCACTACATATGAGTGACAAAATTATCCCGCTCAATTGTTAGTCTTCTTATATAATGAGCGAGAAAGGTTATTCCACTCAATTCGTTATCCCGTTTAATTTTTAGAAATCTTATCTTCTTATACATAAAACTCAATTACTATTAAGCTTATCCTCTTACGCCTAAAATTCTTACATATAAGAGAGAAAGTTATCCTGCTAAATTGTTAGTCGGCATACCTCATATCTAAAAACACTACATACGAGAGTAAAAAATTCTTGTGCTCAATTGTTAGCCGACTCATCTTATACTTAAAAGAACTATATATGAAACGAGATAAACTTATTTTGCTCAATTGCTAGCAAGTTTGTCTTCTAATAACTAAAAACAGTATATATGAAATAGAAAATTCTCCACTCAATTGCTACCCGTTTTGTCTTATACGCAACAACACTATATATGATTCAGAAAATTATCTCTCTCAATTGTTAGTTGGATTATGGTTTTATACTTAAAAGCACTGCTACTAAGAGAGAGAAATCTTTTGCTCAATTGTTAGATTGCTTACACTTTAATCTTTCTTATATCTCAAATGAGAGAGAAAATTATCACGCTCAATTGTTAGTCAACTAATCTTATACTTAAAAGAACTAAATATGAGAGAGAAATGCATTCTGCTCATGTTAGCCGGTTTATCTTCTTATACTTAAAATCACTACATATGAGAGAGAAATTTATTCTGCTCAATTGTTAGCTGCATTATCTCATAACTAAATGGCTAAAAATACTATATACCATTGTAGTATCAAAATACCATTTTATATCAAAATACTATATGCCAAACCTATATATCAAAATAGATAATTATATCAGAATATCATTTTATATGAATATATATATATATATATATATATATATATATATATATATATATATATATATATATATATATATAAAAGAAAGGAGACATATCAACAAAATACCATTCTATCAACCATCGCTATTTAGATCATATATTAGGAGTTAATTTTTTATTCAATACGGAAAAAACCCATTTTGAGGCTGGAAATAAGTCAAAGAGAAAGAATAATAAATTGAACTAAACTTAGAAGTTTTATTTTATTAGCACTTTGATTATCAATTTCATTTGCTAATTTTTATTCTCGAGTAACGAAATTATGAAGTAATAACATTTGTAATAGTTTAACGAATGGAGTAGAATAAAAAATAGAAAATAACATTAGATTTTATTAATCGTAGGGTAGATGAATTTATATTACTGATTGCATTGATTTTTGAGTGTTTATATTTTTACTTTTAATTACTTTTTATGGTGTGTTGTTGTGGTAATTGCACATTTAAGGTGCAATCATTTTATTTTTCTAGTTTGTTGTAATTTAGTAAATTTAGAATCATCTTGAGCAAGAAACAATCAAGAATCAACAAAGGATCATGGAAGGGATCTTACAAGATCAAAGGAAAGTGCAAGGGAACAAGAAATCATGCAAGAAATGTGATTTGGTGACTTACCCGGTCGGGTATGAAGTGACCCGGACAAAAAGACGTGCAGAAAACACAAAATCGTGGGCAAAATATTTGATTTTGACAAATACCCGGTCGTGTATCTCAAATACCCGGCCGGGTATCCGGTGCAGCACCTTCAAAACACCTATAAATAGCCCCATTTTCCTTCACTTTTAAGCATCCCTTCTTCCATACTCTTAAGCTCAGTTTAGAATAGTATTTCTTTTATATTTTTATAACATGTTTAGTCTCCAAATGAGGAGCTAAACTCTTCCATCTTGGTTTTGCTCCTTTGAAGCTTAATGAATTTGTAAGTTGTGAGTTATTATCTTTAATCTTCTTCCTTGAATATTAATTCTTTCTTTAAATACTATTTCTATATCAATGTCGGGGAGTGTTACTAAGATGACAATTAGTTAACATCTCGACATTAGTTATAGTAATAGTTATTTCTTCCTCTACGTTAATATCGGGGAGTGTTACTAAGATGACAATTAGTTAACATCTTGATATTAACTATAGTAGGATTCATCTTCTTTAATATTCTTTCTTGAGTAATAATTAATTCCTATTCATATTTCATATTAATATTTTGAACATTACTTAAAGGATCAATTAGTTTTGTTTCATATATTAATTATTACTAGAATCAATCGGTTAATACGCTTGTTATTAATTCGGTTCTTTCAATGGTAGTAAACTTGGGTTGTCAATGCATGCTTCTCATGATTAATAAGCCAAGAGGAATTAATTATATTGATTAAACCAATAAACCGCTTGTGTTGAGGTTATCAATCTCAATCGTTTTCATCTTAAGTTTATTGCTACTATCAAGTTAATATACATCGCTTGTTCTATATTGACTTGATAGTAAGTTTTATTAATGAACGCATCTCGTTATTAATAACTACCCTCGATGAACTGGATATACTCCTCGATTGAGTATTCGAGAGGAAGATAGTTAAAGATATAACCGGGATCGACGAACATTTCATTAAGTGGATAAAAGCAAAGCCAAGTCTTCATCTTATTAATTAAACCACATAACTCGTTCATCTTCGTGTTTAAATATAATTTAAGTTTATTTATTCAATCTAACCCCCCCCCCCCCCCCCCCCCTTGTTACTAGTTTATAAAGAGAAAATTATTCCTTTCCCTGTGGATACGAACCTTACTTCGTTATACTACGTATAATTGTTGTATTGTATTATTATTTTGAGTGCACACCACGACAAAGTGCACGTCAATTACTCATTATCTTCAATTTACACCAACTCAAAGCAGCACTAAATAGACCAACTTGATGTCTAATTTTATTAGAACTAATTAGATTTCATTTTCTATTTTTTTTTAAATCAAACCAGTGCCCATGTATTGAACATTTTTCCTTAAATAAATTTAGTATTTTTAGATTTTCCTCTTTTTATGGCCTGATTTTGATTTTAGAGGCCGTTTAGTAGCCTGATAAAATAACAACAACAACAATAACAACAACAATAACAACAATACTCCTTCCGTCCCATAAAATTCTTCCCGATTTGACATGGATCGAAGTAAATGAATCTTAACCAATTCCTATATAGGAATCATCTGACACTCTTTTGTAAGTCTATCTCGATTGTATGTACATAATTAGAAGTTCGTAATAATAACCAAATTCAAGTTTTTTTTTTTGTATTTTTGAGTCATTTACATATTATAAAGATTATTTCAACATGTTCATTTTTAATGAAAGGGATTCTTTAATGAAATGTGATTTTTTTGTCCAAAAGAAAAAATATTCTCATTTGTTTACTTTTAAAAGGTCATTTTTTAAAAAAGACATTTTTATTAGCCAATGATCTATTGTTACTTTCATGTACTAATTTTGATATTTAAAACCAGTTTAGTAACACTGAAATTGACTAAATCATCCGATTTTATTGAAATTGATGAAATTCTGAGAGAAGTGGTTGAATTGGTTGAATATAATTATTTATGGATGAATTTAATTTAAATTATATTTCATTAATGAAGTAAATAAAAAATTATATGAGAAGTAGTTAAAATTGATTCTGTACAGTAACTTCAGTCGAAAAGTCTGACAGAAGTGGTTGAATTGGTTAAACAAAATCAATAAAGCTAAACTTAAATAGATCAAACCAGTTTAAAATAAACCAAAAATGATAAATCAATATTTTTATATCTGCCCCCTTTTTGTTAAAAAGAAAGAATGATAATTGTAGGGTTGATGAATTCAAATTACTCATTGTCTTCGATTTAGACCAACTCAAAACAAAACTAAATAGACCAACTCAAAATTTTATTTTATTATTAGAACTAAAATAAAAATGAAAAAGTTATTGCACTTTAAAGAAAAATTGAGATTTTTTATAGTTTGGGTCCCACCAATGCATCTCTCTAGTCTCCACGGCTGCTCCTTCCCATTCCATGGAGAGTCGTACATTGAAGCAAAAATACACACGTGGCGTTGCTAGAGAAAATGAGTGAATTGAGGAGAGTTTGGCACATATGATTCATTAAGGTTAAAATCATCTTTATAAGAGCTAGTATATAGCTAAAATCACTATGTATGGGATACAAAATTCTCCTGCTCAATTGGTTTAGCCGTATTATCCTATACATGATATAAAAGCACTACGTATGAAACAATTCTCCCAATGAATTGTTAGCCGTCTTATCTTATCTTATATCTAAAATCATTACGTATGAGAGAGAAAATTCTCCCGCTCAAGTTTTATCCGGCTTATCCTATACCTAAAAGAATTATATAATAAAGAATATATTATTTACAGAATATATTCTTTAGATAAAAAAAAGAAAAAAAATGTGTATGAAAGACTTATATTGCCTGCACAATATTTGACACATTAGAAAATATTTCTTTCTTTGATATGGAATAAACCGTGTTGAGGTTAGAAAATAGGAGATATTAATGCATATAAAACATCGTAAAATATTGAGTTTTGATGGGAAAAAGGGAGTAAAATGTGTAATTGATGTTTGTGCAGAGGAGATCAAAATAGGATGAACTACGAATTTTTTACTTCAAAAAATATTGACAAAGTTTTAAACTTTTAAAGTCACATATCAAAATTCACAATTGGGGAGAGGTAGGGGTGGACTCGGGTCGGACTGCCCGGCTCAGAACTGGACCGGCCCGATATTGTTTGGGCCCGGCTCGGTCCTGTTTGGGCCCAGCCTGGTACCCGGTCTAGGGGCTGGTTCGGGCCAACCGGAATTGCTCAACTCCCGGTTCGGGCTCAGGCCTTGAAAATGATGAACTGGCCCGGCCGGTTCGGGGCAATTATTTTTTCAATTCTTTTTGTTTCTAATGGGTAGGGCTAGGTGTTTTGGGGGGGGGGGGGTGAAGGGGGTGTGGGGGTGAAGGGGGGGTCGGGGGTAATTTACAAAAACAAAAGAAAATAAAAAAAATAACATTGAACCGGAAACCGGCCCGGCCCGGTCCGGCCTGGAACCGCCAGTCACCCGGACCGGTTCCCTACTTCCCAAACAAAAGCCCGACCGGGCCCAGACCTGAACCTGAACCGGCCTGGCCCGGGTCCATCCCTAGGGAGAGGCCATGTGTCAGTTTAGAGGGTAAAATGGTATTTTAAATATACTACCTCCGTTCCTTAAAACTTTGCCAACATTCCTTTTTTGGATGTCCCACTAACTTTGCCACTTTCCATTTTAAGTAAAAAATTTGTGGTTCCAGTTAATTCTCTCTCCTCTGCACAAATCTCAACCACACAGTTTTTACTTTATTAATCCTCGTGCCGGTCAAACTTGGCAAAGTTTTAAGGGACGGATGGAGTATGTTTTTAATCTCAGGCCAAATCAGACTTAAATATAAAAGAAAAAATAAATAAGACAAACCTGAGTTGAATTAAATAATACGGAGTGGTAAAATTGGTAACATCTTATCGCAAACTAATCAACAAAAGAGTATCATAAGTGACCAAAAAGTAAAAAAATGGGAAAACTGTCAAATAAGTCCCCCTACTACTTCGAAAAAGTCAATTTAACCCCCAACTAAAAAAGCACCCGATCAAACCAATGAACTAATATAAAGTTTTCAATTTGGGTTTTTAGCCGGTAAACCTGTTATTCATCGGCGAAGTCTGTCCAAGTGGCTTTTAATTTTATTTTTTCTGTTTCGTTTTTCTTTCCCGTCAGCCTTTGTTCTATTTCTTTATTTATTTTTCTGTTTCTCTTCCTCTTTGACGAAGACCAGCACCTCTTCTCATCCCCATAAATGAAGACCAGCAGCCATGAAGATGATCATGACATCGTCCGTGATTAACAAAATTTGTGCCGGACTGTTGACGTGCACTTTGTCGTGAGTGCACTCAAAATAAATTCAATACTAACACTTATACGTAGTATAGGTGAAGTAGAGTTCGTATCCACAGGGAAAGGAATAATTTATCTTTTTAACGAAAGGAGTAAATAAAGGGGGGTTTTGGGTTGAATGATTTAATTAAATTAAAAACGAAGATGAACGAGTTATATGTGATTTAATTCAAAGATAAAAAGGACTTGGCATTGCTACTTTCCACTTGTTGATATATTTTAGTCGATCATTGTTATATCTATAACTTATCCCCTCTCGAATACTCAATCGAGGAGTATATCCAATTCATCGAGGATAGTTATTAACAACGACCGTTCATTAATAACCCTTACTATTAGTCATGTATAGAACACCGCCATATACCGACTTGATAGTAGCATTTAATCTCTTAACTCCTTGATGAAATCAATTGAGATTGATAACCTCAACACAACGGTTTCGGTTTAACCAACAAAATTAATCCCTCTTAAGTTTATTAACCACGACCGTGCATTAATAAACCGAAGTTACTTACTTGTGAAACCATCAACGATTAACCATCGGTTCGTTGAACGTTTCTAGTAGTAATTAATGTTGAGATGTTAACTAATTGTCATCTTAGCAACACTCCCCAACATTAACATAGAGATAGATCAAGGGAAGAATTAATATTCAAGGAAGAAGATTAAATATGAATAATCCTACTATAACTAATGTCAAGATGTTATCTAATTGTCATCTTAGTAACACTCCCCAACATTAATATATAGAGGAATAAAATAAATACTACTATAACTAATGTCGAGATGTTAACTAATTGTCATCTTAGCAACACTCCCCAACATTAATATATAGATAGATTAAGAGAATAATTAATATTCAAGGGAAGAAGTTAAGAAAATAACTCACAACTTTAATAATCAACAAGCTTCAAGAGCAACACCAAGAAATGGAAGTTTAGCTCCTCATTTGGAGACTAAACATGCTATAAAAATATAAAAGAAATACTATTCTAAACTAAGCTTAAGAGTATGAAAGAAGGGATTATATAAATGGGAGGAAAAGGGGGTGTATTTATAGGTATTTTGAGGTGGCTGGGTCTGATACCCGACCGGGTATGTAGAATACCCGATCGGGTATCCTTAATTGCTTGGAAGGTGCTGAAATCACATTCAACCCGACCGGGTTGGGTCAAAACCCGACCGGGTTACGTATCAAATCGGATATTTCCCATGTTCTCTTGATCTTGGACACGTTCTTTTGTTCTTGTCAACTCAACCCGACCGGTTTTTATACCAACCCGACCGGGTTTTGGTGCGTAGCTTCCTTTTGGCTTCATATGTCACTTCCAACCCGACCGGGTTATATTTCAACCCGACCGGGTTTGCTACCAGAATTTATTTCCACCATTCATCTAGCCTTCCTTTGGTGCCTATAATACTTCCTTGCATCCCTTATGGTACTTACAACAAAATACACACTAAAAATACAAATTAAAACCTACAACATAAATCTATAGAGTACATCACATACTAAACTAAACAATTAAAAACAACAATCAAACAATACTAAAATAACAAACTTATGCACTAGGAAATAGTGCATATCAAACTCCCCCATGCTTAGCCTTTTACTCGTCCCGAGTAAAATCAAATCCAGCTTCAGAATGTCTTAACAAGCAAATGACTCAAGCAAATGTTTCACACAACCATAACTCAAGAGTATCAACATACAAATGTGAATAAATATCTTCATTCCTTTCTTCTTTCTTCATCCCTCTGGCGTAGATTAAAAGAGATCTTGCATGATAAAATATTTTCCTCTAATTCTCTCATTTTGCCTTAGGAGCCCGTTTTTGGGTTTTCATCCTAGCCTCTTTTTTTTTTCTTTTTCCTCACCGGCTCACTCATCTTTTTTTTTGTCATTTTTGCTTAGGTTGCCCGTTCGGGTTTTCAACCTAACTGACATTTCTTCTTTTTATTATTTTTTTATCTTTTTTTTTCTTTAACATTTTTTTTGTTTTTTTTTTAAGTACACTGTAGAAGAAATACCATATGTATGATGAAAAGTCTTCTCCCCCTTGCTAAACTGAGCAATGTCCCTAGTGCTCGTTTTCGCCATCTTTTTTTTAAGATATGAGGTTGTGGTTTGAGAGAGGGATGATGTTTTCCAAGAATTTATGGATGAGAGTGTATATGGAGTAAGAGGAAAGTGGAGTAAGATGAAGATAATGGGAACAAGATGATCATTTTTTTTCAAGAGTTTGGGGTGTTGGGTTCGAATGGGGTGATACGATTTTTTTTTTTTTGAAAAGTGCAAAAATAAAATAAGTAAACATACCTTGCATGGGTTGCCTCCCAAGAAGCGCCTCATTTAACGTCGCGGCACGACGTTATCATTGTGTTCAGTCATTCAAACTTGGATCGTGATAGTTTATCTTGTTCACACTTTCACTCCTAGGACTTCCATAGGAATGTTCAATTTCTCGATTCTTCACTTTGGAAATCTTTCCAGGATCAAATATCCAGATTTTCATTGATTCATGTGGTGGGAGGAAGGGGAAGAAATTATCGTTTGGCATGGTCAATGAAAAGTTTTTCGATCCCTCAATTTTGAACAAGATTTCAGAAATGTCATTGTCCTTTTTAAATTTACGAGTTTCTCTTAAAGCTTCCAGAGATGATGGAGATACCTCAAAGGATGACAATGACAAAAATTCAAATTTGAAGCTCGGCTTATCCTCTTCTTGGACTTGTTGGAGCTCCGTGTCTTTTTCTTCTTCTTCTACTTCTTCTGGATTCTGGATCTCCTTTTGCGTTTCCTTTTCATTTGTCAATGTGATTGCAAAAGTTTGCTGTTTAGGATCACATTCTATTTGAGAAGGAAGTTTTTCCGAATCTCTTGCTTCAAGTCTACTCACGGCTCCGGCTATTTGAATCATTTGAGTTTCCAAGTTTGAAATGCTAGACTTGGTCTCATTTTGGAATTGCACCATGTTGTTCTGCATGGTGGTCATGTTGGTAGCAATAGCCCGGACCATATCCTCCGTAGACATGTTAGAGTTGGAGAACGGATCATACCTCATGTGAGGTACATCCCTTTCGTAACCAACATCATCAATTTGTTCAAGGTATTCATCTTGGAGCTTTGGGCAGAAATCCGTAAGATGCCTGTGAGACATGCAAATGTTGCATGTCTTGTCATCTTGAGCTTTTGAGCTTAAGATAAATTCATTTATTAGCGAAGTCAAGAAGGAAATTTGACTCTCTAAGGATGAAATGTTGGTATCCATACACTCATAACTCATGTAAGCTCAGAAAATAGAAGAGTAAGTTTTTTTTTTTTTTTTTTGATTTTTATGAGATAAAATAAAAAGAAAATTAATTGCCTTTCCCCGGCAACGGCGCCAAATTTGACGTGCACTTTGTCGTGAGTGCACTCAAAATAAATTCAATACTAACACTTATACGTAGTATAGGTGAAGTAGAGTTCGTATCCACAGGGAAAGGAATAATTTATCTTTTTAACGAAAGGAGTAAATAAAGGGGGGTTTTGGGTTGAATGATTTAATTAAATTAAAAACGAAGATGAACGAGTTATATGTGATTTAATTCAAAGATAAAAAGGACTTGGCATTGCTACTTTCCACTTGTTGATATATTTTAGTCGATCATTGTTATATCTATAACTTATCCCCTCTCGAATACTCAATCGAGGAGTATATCCAATTCATCGAGGATAGTTATTAACAACGACCGTTCATTAATAACCCTTACTATTAGTCATGTATAGAACACCGCCATATACCGACTTGATAGTAGCATTTAATCTCTTAACTCCTTGATGAAATCAATTGAGATTGATAACCTCAACACAACGGTTTCGGTTTAACCAACAAAATTAATCCCTCTTAAGTTTATTAACCACGACCGTGCATTAATAAACCGAAGTTACTTACTTGTGAAACCATCAACGATTAACCATCGGTTCGTTGAACGTTTCTAGTAGTAATTAATGTTGAGATGTTAACTAATTGTCATCTTAGCAACACTCCCCAACATTAACATAGAGATAGATCAAGGGAAGAATTAATATTCAAGGAAGAAGATTAAATATGAATAATCCTACTATAACTAATGTCAAGATGTTATCTAATTGTCATCTTAGTAACACTCCCCAACATTAATATATAGAGGAATAAAATAAATACTACTATAACTAATGTCGAGATGTTAACTAATTGTCATCTTAGCAACACTCCCCAACATTAATATATAGATAGATTAAGAGAATAATTAATATTCAAGGGAAGAAGTTAAGAAAATAACTCACAACTTTAATAATCAACAAGCTTCAAGAGCAACACCAAGAAATGGAAGTTTAGCTCCTCATTTGGAGACTAAACATGCTATAAAAATATAAAAGAAATACTATTCTAAACTAAGCTTAAGAGTATGGAAGAAGGGATTATATAAATGGGAGGAAAAGGGGGTGTATTTATAGGTATTTTGAGGTGGCTGGGTCTGATACCCGACCGGGTATGTAGAATACCCGATCGGGTATCCTTAATTGCTTGGAAGGTGCTGAAATCACATTCAACCCGACCGGGTTGGGTCAAAACCCGACCGGGTTACGTATCAAATCGGATATTTCCCATGTTCTCTTGATCTTGGACACGTTCTTTTGTTCTTGTCAACTCAACCCGACCGGTTTTTATACCAACCCGACCGGGTTTTGGTGCGTAGCTTCCTTTTGGCTTCATATGTCACTTCCAACCCGACCGGGTTATATTTCAACCCGACCGGGTTTGCTACCAGAATTTATTTCCACCATTCATCTAGCCTTCCTTTGGTGCCTATAATACTTCCTTGCATCCCTTATGGTACTTACAACAAAATACACACTAAAAATACAAATTAAAACCTACAACATAAATCTATAGAGTACATCACATACTAAACTAAACAATTAAAAACAACAATCAAACAATACTAAAATAACAAACTTATGCACTAGGAAATAGTGCATATCAAACTCCCCCATGCTTAGCCTTTTACTCGTCCCGAGTAAAATCAAATCCAGCTTCAGAATGTCTTAACAAGCAAATGACTCAAGCAAATGTTTCACACAACCATAACTCAAGAGTATCAACATACAAATGTGAATAAATATCTTCATTCCTTTCTTCTTTCTTCATCCCTCTGGCGTAGATTAAAAGAGATCTTGCATGATAAAATATTTTCCTCTAATTCTCTCATTTTGCCTTAGGAGCCCGTTTTTGGGTTTTCATCCTAGCCTTTTTTTTTTTTCTTTTTCCTCACCGGCTCACTCATCTTTTTTTTTGTCATTTTTGCTTAGGTTGCCCGTTCGGGTTTTCAACCTAACTGACATTTCTTCTTTTTATTATTTTTTTATCTTTTTTTTTCTTTAACATTTTTTTTGTTTTTTTTTAAGTACACCGTAGAAGAAATACCATATGTATGATGAAAAGTCTTCTCCCCCTTGCTAAACTGAGCAATGTCCCTAGTGCTCGTTTTCGCCATCTTTTTTTTAAGATATGAGGTTGTGGTTTGAGAGAGGGATGATGTTTTCCAAGAATTTATGGATGAGAGTGTATATGGAGTAAGAGGAAAGTGGAGTAAGATGAAGATAATGGGAACAAGATGATCATTTTTTTTCAAGAGTTTGGGGTGTTGGGTTCGAATGGGGTGATACGATTTTTTTTTTTTGAAAAGTGCAAAAATAAAATAAGTAAACATACCTTGCATGGGTTGCCTCCCAAGAAGCGCCTCATTTAACGTCGCGGCACGACGTTATCATTGTGTTCAGTCATTCAAACTTGGATCGTGATAGTTTATCTTGTTCACACTTTCACTCCTAGGACTTCCATAGGAATGTTCAATTTCTCGATTCTTCACTTTGGAAATCTTTCCAGGATCAAATATCCAGATTTTCATTGATTCATGTGGTGGGAGGAAGGGGAAGAAATTATCGTTTGGCATGGTCAATGAAAAGTTTTTCGATCCCTCAATTTTGAACAAGATTTCAGAAATGTCATTGTCCTTTTTAAATTTACGAGTTTCTCTTAAAGCTTCCAGAGATGATGGAGATACCTCAAAGGATGACAATGACAAAAATTCAAATTTGAAGCTCGGCTTATCCTCTTCTTGGACTTGTTGGAGCTCCGTGTCTTTTTCTTCTTCTTCTACTTCTTCTGGATTCTGGATCTCCTTTTGCGTTTCCTTTTCATTTGTCAATGTGATTGCAAAAGTTTGCTGTTTAGGATCACATTCTATTTGAGAAGGAAGTTTTTCCGAATCTCTTGCTTCAAGTCTACTCACGGCTCCGGCTATTTGAATCATTTGAGTTTCCAAGTTTGAAATGCTAGACTTGGTCTCATTTTGGAATTGCACCATGTTGTTCTGCATGGTGGTCATGTTGGTAGCAATAGCCCGGACCATATCCTCCGTAGACATGTTAGAGTTGGAGAACGGATCATACCTCATGTGAGGTACATCCCTTTCGTAACCAACATCATCAATTTGTTCAAGGTATTCATCTTGGAGCTTTGGGCAGAAATCCGTAAGATGCCTGTGAGACATGCAAATGTTGCATGTCTTGTCATCTTGAGCTTTTGAGCTTAAGATAAATTCATTTATTAGCGAAGTCAAGAAGGAAATTTGACTCTCTAAGGATGAAATGTTGGTATCCATACACTCATAACTCATGTAAGCTCAGAAAATAGAAGAGTAAGTTTTTTTTTTTTTTTGATTTTTATGAGATAAAATAAAAAGAAAATTAATTGCCTTTCCCCGGCAACGGCGCCAAATTTGACGTGCACTTTGTCGTGAGTGCACTCAAAATAAATTCAATACTAACACTTATACGTAGTATAGGTGAAGTAGAGTTCGTATCCACAGGGAAAGGAATAATTTATCTTTTTAACGAAAGGAGTAAATAAAGGGGGGTTTTGGGTTGAATGATTTAATTAAATTAAAAACGAAGATGAACGAGTTATATGTGATTTAATTCAAAGATAAAAAGGACTTGGCATTGCTACTTTCCACTTGTTGATATATTTTAGTCGATCATTGTTATATCTATAACTTATCCCCTCTCGAATACTCAATCGAGGAGTATATCCAATTCATCGAGGATAGTTATTAACAACGACCGTTCATTAATAACCCTTACTATTAGTCATGTATAGAACACCACCATATACCGACTTGATAGTAGCATTTAATCTCTTAACTCCTTGATGAAATCAATTGAGATTGATAACCTCAACACAACGGTTTCGGTTTAACCAACAAAATTAATCCCTCTTAAGTTTATTAACCACGACCGTGCATTAATAAACCGAAGTTACTTACTTGTGAAACCATCAACGATTAACCATCGGTTCGTTGAACGTTTCTAGTAGTAATTAATGTTGAGATGTTAACTAATTGTCATCTTAGCAACACTCCCCAACATTAACATAGAGATAGATCAAGGGAAGAATTAATATTCAAGGAAGAAGATTAAATATGAATAATCCTACTATAACTAATGTCAAGATGTTATCTAATTGTCATCTTAGTAACACTCCCCAACATTAATATATAGAGGAATAAAATAAATACTACTATAACTAATGTCGAGATGTTAACTAATTGTCATCTTAGCAACACTCCCCAACATTAATATATAGATAGATTAAGAGAATAATTAATATTCAAGGGAAGAAGTTAAGAAAATAACTCACAACTTTAATAATCAACAAGCTTCAAGAGCAACACCAAGAAATGGAAGTTTAGCTCCTCATTTGGAGACTAAACATGCTATAAAAATATAAAAGAAATACTATTCTAAACTAAGCTTAAGAGTATGGAAGAAGGGATTATATAAATGGGAGGAAAAGGGGGTGTATTTATAGGTATTTTGAGGTGGCTGGGTCTGATACCCGACCGGGTATGTAGAATACCCGATCGGGTATCCTTAATTGCTTGGAAGGTGCTGAAATCACATTCAACCCGACCGGGTTGGGTCAAAACCCGACCGGGTTACGTATCAAATCGGATATTTCCCATGTTCTCTTGATCTTGGACACGTTCTTTTGTTCTTGTCAACTCAACCCGACCGGTTTTTATACCAACCCGACCGGGTTTTGGTGCGTAGCTTCCTTTTGGCTTCATATGTCACTTCCAACCCGACCGGGTTATATTTCAACCCGACCGGGTTTGCTACCAGAATTTATTTCCACCATTCATCTAGCCTTCCTTTGGTGCCTATAATACTTCCTTGCATCCCTTATGGTACTTACAACAAAATACACACTAAAAATACAAATTAAAACCTACAACATAAATCTATAGAGTACATCACATACTAAACTAAACAATTAAAAACAACAATCAAACAATACTAAAATAACAAACTTATGCACTAGGAAATAGTGCATATCAACTGTCCAACTCACAACTCCACTCCGGGAGCACCCCATTTCCGGCGGCGTTGTCTCTTTCTCCATTAACGGAGACCACAGGTGACCATGATCGGCTATCAAGAGGCAACAGACGTTGCTGACAAAATTTGAGCCCTTCTCTAGTTCTGTCCAACACACAACTCGGCTCCCGGACCACCCTGTCTCCGCCGGCAATTTCTCTCTTTGTCACTTTCTCTTTCTCCATCAACGAAGACCACCGGCGACCATGATCGGCTATTAAGTTGTCACCGGCCAACGGCTTTTGACCAGAGTGATGCCTTACCGTCCAATGCACAACTCATGTACAAGACCACCGATTCCAACCCTAGCTCTGACCAGATGCGTGAGAACGAGGAAGAAAGTGAAGGGAAGAGAACGGAACATAAAATGAAAAGAAAAAGGAAAAGATAAAATAGAAGCCACATCATATGCCATATAGGCAGTTTACCGAGTAATAAGGTCACCGGCTAAAATGCCAAATTGAAAATTTTATATTAGTTCATGGGTTTGATTGATTGTTATTTTAGTTGGGGGGTTTAATTGACTTTTTCCCTAAAAAAATTTAATTGAAATGTTTTTAATAGCATACCAAACCGAACTTAAATAGAATCGAATAAAATAAATAAATTAGACAAACAGGATCATAATAAAATAATAGTAAAATTGGTAACATCTTATCACATACTAATCAACAAAAGAATATTACAAGTGACCAAAAATAAGTTTTTAAATGAATTGTTTTCCATCTGAGATCATATTAAACTTTAAAATAGAGAGTTCAAAAGAAAAAAATTAAACAAATTAGACATCAAATCAAATTAAGATAATAATAAAATTCGCATGTTTGAGTAATAGATCAGATGTAAACAAACTAAATAATACGTAGTAAAATTTATTCCATTTTCTGTACTCCGTATTAATCATTTTGAAAAAAAGCTCATAGAATACTACTCTGTATATTGTTAGCGGCTGAATTTTTTTACTTAGAAATACGGAGTAGGTTTTCTGTTAGATAAGGAGTATTAGAATTATGATATTATTATTATTATTATTATTATTATTATTATTATTATTATTATTATAATTATCATTATTAGACGAAGAAAAAACGGACTTGAATATAGTCAATTATAGAGAAGGAGTCGGGAGTTTGTTTTGCATTGCATTGCATTGCGATTACTCTGTATATAAAAGAAGCAGCCACGTGGCCAGTGGCGGATCTAGGAAATGAAAGTGTTGGGGGCGGAATAAGATGATGAACATAAAGACAATATAAAGTAAAATTACTTAATAAAAAATATCTGAACAACAAATAGTTATAGCAAAAAACACGAGAGTATTATAATATAATAAAGTATGTTACAATGTCAAAAAGCACAAATATAGTAAATCACAACTGCTCTCTTCGAGTTCATTTTTTGAAAGAGATCTATTACAATTTCATTTGTTACTGTTTCAAATATATCTCTTTCAATAAAGCAAACTAAACAGTCACTGAGAAACTGATCACCAATTCCGTTACGCAAATTAGTCTTCACTATTTTCATAGCAGAAAAGCATCTCTCAACAGTGGCGGTGGCAACTGGCAAAGTCAAAGCTCGCTTTAAAAGCCTGTATACTAGAGGATGTGAAAGATGTTTTCTTGTGTCCACCATCACTTGAGCAAGATCACCAAGACTTTTTAAGTTACGAAACCTTTCATTCGCTAGGAGATTATCAATGTAAACACTAAGCTCATGCTCAAGACTCTTGCGTTCAACACAACTAAAATCCTCTGGATAAAACTCAGCAAACCTCATCAATTTCAAAGGGTCAAACTCACGAAAAGAATCCATCGGACTCAAAGAAGCCATGCAAGTAAGCAATTCGGAATTTACCTCATCAAACCGATCATCAAATTCTTTGATTTGCAAATCCATAAGAGTATTAAAACATTCAAACTCATAATGATGCCGATTAGTAATATTAGTTCTTTGTCGTGGCCGCTTGGGGTTAACAAAGTTTGCTTCCATATCAAGCATTGAAATTTCATACTTCTCACAGAATAATGAGATCTTTCTCAAATGAGAACCCCACCCATCAACTCTAACTTTTGACAATTGCCGCTTTGTTGTTTGTACTAATGACATAGCATTGAGTATATCTTGATCTTTCCTTTGAAGAGCAACTGACAAAGAGTTTGTGAGTCCCAAAATAAGCAACATCAATTGTAAATAGAAGACGAAATCAAAGGAATGAAAGTATTTTAAAAGACCGTTTGCTTGACGCCTTTTTACACTATCAATGCCTTCATTTTTGACATATTCAAGGACCTCAACAACAGATGAAAACAATTCAACCAAATTCAAAAGTGTTCTATAGTGAGAACCCCACCGCGTGTTTCTAGGTCTTTGAAGTGCAAGTTCCTGATTCAAACCTGTTCCCGTGCTAATTTCGCCACTGCTTATAGCTTGCTTCACTTTTTCTTGGTGGCTTTCTTGAATCATGTCTCTTCTTTTACAAGAAGCTCCAACCACATTCAGTAATAGCAAAATCATATCAAAGAAATCTCCAACTTCAAAGTGTTTTTTTTAAACTGCCACAACAACTAGTTGCAGTTGATGAGCAAAACAATGAACATAATAAGCTGAGTTATTTTCTTTCAAAATCAAAGCTCTGAGACCATTGAATTCACCCTGCATATTACTTGCACCATCGTAGCCCTGACCTCTCACATTTTTCAAACTCAGCCCATATTCGGAAAAAACACAATCAATAGCAGATTTAAGAGATAAAGAAGATGTATCTTTGACATGAACAACACCAATAAAACTTTCTTTAACCAGGCCACATTTATCAACGTAACGCAAAACCACAGCCATTTGCTCTTTGTAAGAAACATCGCTAGACTCATCAACAAGCAAAGCAAACACATCATCACCAATATCTGCAATAATAGAACGCACCACTTCTTGTGCAAAACAATTGGCAATATCTTTTTGAATCCTTGGAGCATTTTTTAATACAACCTTACGAACCGCCTCGTTCTGACTAGCGGTATACTTTAACAATTCCAAAAAATTCCCTCTATTGTTAGAATCTTCAGACTCATCATGACCACGATAAGAGAGTCCTTGATGCAATAAAACTCTTAAAACATCAATAGAAGCATTCAAGCGAATACGGGATTCATTTTTCAAAATATCATTTTGTCTATCCATTGCAACTGCAATTGATTGATCTTGATTCATCAAGGCATCACACCTTTTAACAGCTACGTTGTGAAAACTACTCTTTTCACCCACATGAGAACCTAATCTCTCAGTTTTGTTCCAACTTGAAAAGCCATCACTTACAAATGCATCACTCCCACCACGATTTTCAAAATAATCTCTAAACAAGTTACAACATAAACAGAAAGCTTTGTCATCTTGAATACTATACTCTAACCAGCTAGGATACTGATCAAACCATTTAGAATTAAACCGTCTCAAAGCATTCCCGATTTCCTTTTGAGGGAAGTCATGACCATGTGGTTGGCAAGGACCTTTAATCAGATATTTTCTTCGAATTTCATCCCTTTGATTAGGATGATATTCAGAGATTTTTCTTCTTTTTGCGGGGTCAGAAGGAAGGTCATCCAAATCGACTTCTTGAGACATTGGATTATGACATTGAGAAGTAATATTACACACATTTACACTTTAACTTCCTGATGTTGAGGAGGACGGTTTACTCAAAAATCTGCCCATAAAAGCTGATAGAAAAAATAAATTAATTTTTGTTGGGAACTAATATAGTCTTTATACATCTTATTATCTTACTTCTTTTAGCTATAGAAATATAATTTGCATAGTTAGTTTACTAGTTATCTTAATTCTTTGATCTTATTCGTAATTATCTTAGTTTACTAGCTATTTGACTAACATTTTAATAAAGTTGGATAAATTTTATCAACAATTATTTATCATATATTCATATCTAAACAACTACTCAAGTCAAATGTTACATGTCATTGACTCATTGTCAACATCTAAAAACGCAGAAATGCAGAAAGCTCAACAACAAATAATTACACATTAGGCATTAGCTCATTAAGTTAAAAAAAAACAAATAAATTATGCAATAATACAATAATACAAAACACAAATTAAATATAGTAGTCAAATAGTTATTACTTAATACGGAGTATTCCATAAGTTTAAAGAGAAACCTGCACTTTTGGAATTTGGAACCGGAGCTTTTGATTTTCTCGACCCCATTCTCGAATTCTAGACTTCTCACTGCTCTTTTTCCCTTTGGTGTGCCGACTGCCGACTTCTGTCCAGCCTCCACGACGCCACTGCACAAGAGGAAATCAGGTAACGCCGCAGGCCCGCAACGACTCCGCAGCTCCTCTCATCGACTCCAGGCTCCACCGCGAGGTTCTTGACTCGTCGAGCTCTGTTTTAGGCTAGGGATTTCACAGAATTGCTATTTGGTTACTTTGTTGTCTGCCGGGGAAGTACGAATAGTTAATTTGGGTTTTGGAAATTTTGGTTATTTGGGGCTTTTGGGCTGGGTGAATGATTGGGCTAGGTATATGGGGGCATTTTTATTTTCTAACTGGGGGCAATTGTTTTGGGCTGGGATATTTCTTCCTAAATAGTAAGAGGTTAGTGGCCCTTTGATGGGGGCAGCTGCCCCCACTACCTTTGCTGTATGTCCGTCCCTGCACGTGGCAATAATATGTTAAGGGAGTAAAACGTGGGTATCTAGACACGTAGGATTGAGGAAGGATAAAATTGTAATTTAATGAGCTATTCGTTTTCTTATATATGAATAGATTTGGAATCCAATTTAAATAAGTCATACTCCTTATTACAAATGTCTCCTTTTATCTTCACGTTCTTTCCCATTTTAATCCGTCTTAATTAAAGCGAATGCCATCATCTAAATTTTTTATGTGTGCGACTCAAGCGCTCTGGATGCCCCCACCAAATGTGACTACGCTAACATTTTCTCTCTTCATGGGAAAACTAATTTAATATGAACCCTCCATAATTTTGAATGGAGACAAAGATTCATTATCTTGTAACATTAAAATATGATGGATATCAATTTTCTTATATCCTCCGCCATTCCACTACAAAAAAACACGCCTGTAGTCACGGACTTAGTCACGGACAGCAGTTCAATTTTTCCGTGACTAACAGATGTAGTCACGGTCGCTGGCCGTGACTAAATCCGTGACTTAATGGGCGTGACTAAATTGAAGTCACGTCCAACAAACCGTGACTAAATTTAGTCACGGAATAGTCACGGCCGCCGACCGTGACTATTATACTAGCCGGAACCCCACTCCCTCGTATTAGTCACGGTCAGAAGCCGTGACTAAGTTTTTTTAAAAATTAATATTAGTCACGGCTTTGGACCGTGACTAATCTTTCTAATTTTCAAAATTTTTAAAAGACCGCCCGCGGCGGTAATTTAAATTTTTGAAATTAGTCACGGGTGTCGACCGTGACTAATTTTTGAAATTATGTTTTTTATTTAAAAAATATAATAATTTCGGATTAATTATAGTCACGGATAAGGCCGTGACTACTTTTTTTGTTTTTTTAAAAAAAAAATCCAGTTTTCGTTTTTTTTTTCAAAATGTTTTTAAAAATTACTTTTTTAAACACGGATGTTTACAAATTAAATTTAAAAATGTTTTTTGAAAAATGAGTTATTGAAAATATTATACTATTTTTTTTTAAAATAAATACTCCGTACATTTTAAGAGTAAAGACATACAACAAATTCAATAAATATTGTCACAAACTTTTAAATGTTTTGAAATACAACAAATAATAAATGTATGATGATTACATGTCCCGTGGGACTCCATTATGATAAAAATTGGGATTTTCTTCTTCTTCTTCTTCATCATCATCAACAAGAAACTCATCTGGGTTCACGGGGGGGTCTTCGGGGTCAGGTCGGGTTCCTCCTCGGGGTGCTCCTCGGGGTCCTCCTCGGGGTCCTCCCCGGGGTCCATGGCTCGGTGGACCACTACCTCCTCCGGATGACCTCGCAAAGTCAAAGGACATAGATCCGAAATTCGGCGAAATCATAGGCATGCCACCGTATCCGGAGTTGGGGAAAAATCCCATACCGCCCATGTGCGGAACATGAGGAGTTTGCTCAGGGTGGAATACGTACGGGGGAGGAAAAGGCTGTTGCGGAGGCTGGAATCCGGCACGCATGTACCGTTCCATCTCCTCCAACCGGGCTTTTGTGGCCTCATCTGCTTTCCGCTGCTCCTCCCATCGCCGTTCGTGCTCCTCCAGTTCACGCTGCATTGTAGCAATACGGGGATCTTCTCCCCGCCTTGACCGAGAAGAGGAAGCGCCGGTGCTTCGATCATACAAAATCCGTTGCCCCTCGGCCCCCAAGCACGGAACCCGGCCCTTGTAAACCCCTGCCGCCTCAATGGCCGCCTCATCATCCGCATCGGAATCGAGGTCGTCCTCCTGGGTCAAGCCTCGTGCCGCACGCTGCCTGTCGAGGGATTCGTTGTACTTCGTCTGCATTTTCAAAAATATTTTTTAAATGCTACATACTTAGATTTGAAATGTTACTAAATAACAAAATATGATGTTACATACTTCGAAGTCAGCGAGGCGGGGTGGCAAATCGGCTTCAGATTCCTCGTCGTGCTTCGTCCAGCAATGTTTGACGAGCCGGAGAACATCAACCCTCTTCTTCTCAGGACCAGCCTAAATGGTGTGAAAAAGACTTAAGTAAATTTTTTATAATGAAGGACTGTGATGTTGTAAGGTTTTTTGAATAGCACTTACAAGAGTTTCTTTATGGGCATTCTGAGATTTACGACCTCCGTGCCACTGCATCTCCAAGGCCTTCTCGGACATCCGGTTTTTCTTACCGGAGTCACTTCTAGCCAAGAATTTCGGATCAGAAGACCAGTGGCGACAAAGGTTGGACCACACTTCATCTGAAACCCATTTAGGCTTTTTCCCACTTTTTCGGGCACGTTTAAAAGTGGCGCGAAGCCAGGTCGAAATCCTAGCATTGTAGGCTTTAAGAATATCGGCACCGTTTGCGTGAGTCCAACGATAGCGAGCCTTTATTAAAACAAATTGGATTAATTAATCACCAGGTATATATTAGGCCAATACAATCAGGGATGGAACATTCATTTATTTTTACCTTGAACAGGTTCCACCATAGTTCACGAACCTTGGGGTCAACATCCGACAGCGTGGCCCAAGTGCCAAGAAAGTGTCCTCCGATTATGCTTTTGATGCCTTTGAACACTTGTTCGTCACTTAAAAAAATTAATAGTATTTATTTATATAAGATTTGGTTAGATTATTTAACATTATAAAAAATTATTGAAAATAAGGTTTTTTCATAACTACTTACAAAAGAACTTCTGCAGGCGTCACCCAAACAGCTCCATCGTTGTTGCGCTCCGCTTCGGACATGGGCGCATAGTTAGGGCGGGGAGCCGAGGTCGATTGTTCGTTGCTCATCTAAAATATATTGATTTATTTTGTTTTTTGTTAGAACGCTTATAATAAGAACATCAAATTGTTATGTAAGTATTATCAATTGTCAATGTATATAACATTTTAAAATGGGTATAAGTTTAATATTAGGGTCCAATAATTGCTAATAAACAAATACTATAATTATCAAGGAGTTGACACAGTCGACCGAAAAATCAACCGGTTGGAGCTTATCAATGCGTTGACCCAGTTGATTCATTGATAAACTCCATCCTGACGATTCTTCGGGCTACGACTTGAACCATGGATGGGCTACATCACATGTAGCGACATAATGTCAGTACATGCGCTTGGGAGAGTCCATCGATGGCTAAAGCCGTAGCCAGAAGAATCGACAGATTGGAGCTTATCTAAGAATTGACTAAGTCAACTCATTGACAAGCTCCAACTGATCGATTCTTCGATCGACTGGGTCAACTCATTGATAAATTATAGGATGAGCTTATGAGAAATTATTTAACCACTCATATTAAACTTATACACAGTTATTAAATTTATACAGGGAAAAATAATAAAAATACCCCAAACTTTGAAGGGATGTGACAAGAGCACCACAAACTATCATATGTAATTTAAATTACTAAGTTTGGGGTGTTTAAATTACTTATGCAAGTTTGAGGTGTGCTTACTTCACACCCTTTTAAAGTTTGGGGTATATTTATTATTTTTCACTATAAAAATTTATACAAGTATTATTAATTGAAAATGTGTATAGCATATTAAACTATTTTTAGTTTAATATGAGGGGTCCATATTTTTTCATAATAAGTTCTTAAATAATTTGGTAATAAATTGCACTTGGAGGTAACATGTTAAACTTTTTACAAAGTTTACATGAGAGGAGATCATTTTTTATGTTTTCGATATATCAATTTATATGAGAGGCCATCTTTTTTTTATCAGTCATATCAGTTTATATGAGAGGCCATTTTTTTATCTGTTTTATACACATTTACAATTGTAAGTAACATGTTAAACTTTTTGCAAAGTTTACATGAGAGGCCATCTTTTTTTTTTGTGTTTAAGATACTTGAATTTTATACAATTTTTATAAACAGTTTTTCAGAAACAGTTTATAAAAAAGAGTTTTAATACACTTTTTAAATAAAAACAGTTTTTATACAAACTGTTTCCTAGAAACAGTATACTTTTTTTTCAAAAACAGTTTATAAAAAAAAGTTTTTATACACTTTTTAAATAAAAAACAGTTTTTATACAAACTGTTTTTCTAGAAAAACAGTATAGTTTAAGTTTATACAAAAAACGTTTTTTATAATGTCTAAATAACAGTTTTATACTTTTTTAGTTAAATTACAAAAACAGATTATATAACACAGTTTTTATATAAACAGTTTTTATATAAACAGTTTTTAATTAAATTACAATAACAGTTTTTAAGTAAACTAAATTTTCATTCAAAACAGTTTTTAAAAAAACTGCAGTTTTTATAAAAACTGTTTTTACAAAATCTGTTTTTATATAAAACAGTTTTTAAGTAAACTAAATTTTCATTCAAAATTGTTTTTATAAAAACAGTTTTTACAAAACTGTTTTATTTATTAAACAGTTTTTATAAAAACTGTTTATTTACCATTTTGTATCCAATTTTTACTTTTTATATTTATAAAAACTGTTTATAAAAACTGTTTATAGAATTTGTTTATAAAAATTTGTAAAATTAGAATTAAACATGTTAAGTTTGTGAAAGCTTAACATGAGGGGGTAATTTTTTTTTTTAAATATTTCGGGTTAATCATTGAGAGGCATGCATATCACACACTAATCATATACATTAAATATTATTAATCATGCATAAGAACATATATTACACATATAATAATTTAAATCATTTAAACATAATTATCATGCATACAAAACATATAAATCATATCATGCATATGAAACATATAAAGTAAAACAGTGTTTTGTCTAGTTTTTTTTGCTTATACTATTATAAATAATTTTTTTTGCATATACTATTATAAAAACAGTTTTTTGTCTAGTTTTTTTCGGGATTAAATTTAAATGTTTAATACATATGTATAGAGAGGCATGCAAATCAAACACTAAACATATATGTTAAACATGATACTAATTGTATAAGCACGCATTAATTCGAAAATATGTTAATCATGCATATGAACATATATTAAACATAAAATAATCTACATTTGAACATATATTAATCATGCATACGAAACATATAAAATGAAATTAACATGCAAAACTACAAATCATGCATATAATAAATCATACATATAACTTTTGAAGATTACAAAATGATATGAAACTAAAAATCATGCATCTTATCATGCATTTGAGTATACAATCATGCATTTTTGGAATTTTAATTAAATATTACAAAATAAGATGAACAAACACATAACCTTGACTGAAGAAAGGCCGACGGAAGAAGGTGGACGAAGGCGGCCGGAGGACGACGGCGGACGGCTAGGCGTTGACGGCGGCAGCTAGGCGGCGACGGCGGACAGCTAGGCGGCGACGGCGGACAGCTAGGCGGCGACGGCGGACAGCTAAACTGGAAGAGAGGGAAGAGAGAAGGAAGAGGAAGTTAGGGTTTGGGTGCGTAGGTTTTTGAAAAAACGCCAAGGGTTTGTTTTATATAATTGTGTAGTCACGGTCATAGTCACGGTCCGGACCGTGACTAAACCCTTCGTAATTGACGATGTCAGTGCCGACGGTCAGAGCCGCCTTTAATCGGAATAGTCACGGTCAGACCCGTGACTATGACCGTGACTATTTTCAAATTTTGAAAATAGTCACGGTCATAGTCACGGGTTTGACCGTGACTATTATTGTCAGCGCCGCTCTGACCGGCGGACTGACTTCGGCAGTTACGAAGGGTTTAGTCACGGTCCGGACCGTGACTATGACAGTGACTATTAAATTTATAAGTTCATTTTCCTGCGACCCAAGCATTTTATGCTAAAAATGACTAATAAAGAACCAATTGACTGAGATATGATGCGTATAAGAATGTGTCGTCTGAAACTATGTACACAGCTTATTGAATCGAAAAATGAATAAGGTGTTGTTCTGTTCGTCTTTGTGTTAGTTATTACTTATTGTTTATTCTTATTTTAGTCAAATCAGATCAGATCAGAAAATTTCAGACATGATTTATTATTAATAAGAATTATTATTATTATTAATATTATAAATAATGTTAATATAATTATTATTATTATTATTATTACTATTGTAATTATATGAATAATTATTAATACCATGGTAATTGTAGTGTGGACTATGGAGTATTAAATAAACTGCTTTGAATTTACGTGGTATAGAACAGATTAAGGAGTAATTATTTTACAAACAATATTGATGAAGGAAATTATCACATCTGCTTGGAGAAATTATATCACAAAATTGAAGTTACAACAGCACAATTACTCGCTGTCAGAATAGTCATTTTCTACATATACAGTTTCTTCTTTTGTATCTGAACCGTCTATCCATTCACCTTCTTCCTGATATTGAGCGTTTTGTAGTCACGGTCATAGTCACGGTCAGGACCCAAACATTATTATTATTATTATTATTATTATTATTATTATTATTATTATTATTATTATTATTATTATTATTATTATTATTATTATTATTATTATTATTATTATTATTATTATTATTATTATTATATCGTTATAATAAAATTAATTGTGTTTATATTACTATTATAATATTATAAATAATGTTAATATAATTATTATTATTATGATTATTATTATTATTATTACTATTGTAATTATATGAATAATTATTAATATCATGGTAATTGTAGTGTGGACTGTGGAGTATTAAATAAACTGCTTTGAATTTATGTGGTATAGAACAGATTAAGGAGTAATTATTTTACAAACAATATTGATGAAGGAAATTATCACATCTGCTTGGAGAAATTATATCACAAAATTGAAGTTACAACAGCACAATTACTCGCTGTCAGAATCGTCATTTTCTACATATACAGTTTCTTCTTCAGTATCTGAACCGTCTATCCATTCACCTTCTTCCTGATATTGAGCGTTTTGTTGTGCTACATACATTTCCTCAATTTCGCGCTCAGATGGAATGGTTAGGTCCGGAAGGTGCGTTTCGGGCATGACTTCAACACGTCCGCCATTGGGATCACTTAATTGGACGTTATAGTTGATTGTCTCAACAATAGGCGGAGGTTGGAACAATTGTTGCTGAAAAGCATCCAGATCAACGTCCTTGTGTTGAGTTTGTGATTTAATTTTGTTCGGACGGACAGGACATGCACACACCCAAGGATTCAGGCTCCGCCTTGTTGAAGGATATTCTGCATCATAAATCTGCGCTGCTTGTTGGGCGAGTATGAAAGGCTCATTTTTTGGGTACACACGAGAGTGGTTGACGTCAATCATATTATACTTCGGATTTTTGCGCACGCCACGTGTGGGATCGACCCATGTGCAGCGGAACAGAACGCATGTCATCTTTTGCGCACCAGAAGGCATATCAAGTTCCAGAATCTCCTGCAGAACACCAAAAAAATTGGTTTCCGAGTTATCATAACCGATGGTCGGGACACATAACCCGTTGTTCGTTGTTGGTCGACCATGTCCGTAATCGGCTGTGTGATATGTGTAACCGTTTATCACATATTGCCGCCACACTTTGGCACTGGCACTTGGGCCCCACACTAATGATACTAACAAAGGGTCGACAATCCCACGACTATTGATCTGTAAATATAAACATGATAATAACATTAGGTAAATATTGAAAAACTTACTTAATAATTAACTACAAATTTAATGTATAAGTATTACAATTATAATTATATATATGTGTGTATATATATACCTGATACTTGTACCAATTTACAAAATCAGAGTCCACCAACGCATCAATTTCATTCTCAGGAAAGGCTGATAAAGAAGCTCGGAATTCACTGTGAAGTCAAAAATTAAAAAACTATAAATTAACTACAAATTTAATGTATAAGTATTACAATTATAACTACAAATTTAACTTACTGATAAAACGGTGAGATTTCTGGACAATTCATGAGGATATAAGTATGCGCAATTTGCAATTCCCCACCCAGGATGTATCGTTGTGTCGCAACACCTTTACCTCTGCCTGGGTAATTGAAGATGGAAACTACATTTTCATATAAATCCTCGCCAATGTCATCGTTCCGGGCAGGTCTCTTCCTTCTGGTGATGACGTCACGCTCGAAGTAAAAAGACGAGAACGTTGAGATTTCTTGTTGAAGATACGCTTGACAAATTGAAGCCTCAACGTGTGCCTTGTTGGTCACTTTCTTTTTCAGCTCTCCTAGAAATCTGCAATAATGCAATAATACACATGTTAATAGTTATTGTGAAATAAATATTCTTTTTTTTTAAATGAAATTGTGACTAACCTTTCAAATCTGTACATCCACCGATAGAAGACGGGCCCAGCAGTCAAAGCCTCATACGGAAGATGTATTATGAGATGTTCCATTGTATCGAAAAACGATGGTGGCATTATTTTTTCCAGATTACACATCAGAATGGGAACAGACTCTTGTAGTCTCCGGAGGGATGCCGCATCCAAAACGCTGGAACATATCGATTGAAACAACAAACTGATTTCAGTAATGCAGGACCATACGTGTTCAGGGAGCATCTCTTTTAGTGCAATTGGTAGAAGTCTTTGCATTATTACATGAGCATCGTGAGTTTTCATGCTCGTCGTCGTGGTAAGTTTGTTCATGTCTACGCATCTAGACAAGTTGGAGCAGTAGCCATCTGGAAACTTCTGAGACGCAAGCCATTTTAATATTGCTGCCTTTTGTGGTTCTGTGACCTGGTAGACTGCTTTTGGAACTTCCTTGCCCTGATATTCTAGATCAACAGAAAGTTCGGGTCTATCACACCAAATAGTCATATCTTTCCTAGCTGCAAGACCGTCTTTAGTTTTGCCTTTCAAATCCATCACCGTGTTAAATATATTGTCAAAGACGTTCTTCTCGGTGTGCATGACATCTAAATTGTGACGGATGAGAAGGTCTTTCCAATAAGGCAACTCCCAGAATATGCTCCTCTTTGTCCACTTATGGGTATCACAATACCCATATGGCTCTTGGTTTGGCTCTTCCATAGCCGTAGGAAAACGTCGAACCCGGTTATAAATTTCTTCACCGGTCAATCTCGGGGGTGGGCTCTCTCGTACCGCTCTGCCTCTAATGAAAGACTTCTTGTCCTTTCGATATCGGTGCCTTTCCGGGAGAAACTTGCGGTGACAATCAAAGTAACTTCCTTTTTTGCTGTAACTGAGCCAGTTGGCACCTGATTTCTCCATGCATATCGGACATCCCATCAGACCGTGTGTGCTCCATCCCGAAAGCATGCCATAGGCAGGGAAGTCGCTAATGGTCCAAATGATGGCAGCTTTCATGATAAACATTTTATCTGATGAAACATCATAAGTTGGTGTCCCAACGGCCCACAATTCTTTCATCTCCTCAATAAGGGGTTGAAGATAAATGTCTATCTTTCGCCCAGGATCCTTGGAACCCGGACAAATTAAAGACAAAAAGATGAAATGACTTTTCATGCACATGTCGGGAGGGAGATTGTAAGGTGTTAACATGACCGGCCAACATGAATAGTTCTTGCCAAACCTGCCAAAAGGAGCAAATCCATCTGAGCACAATCCCAGCCGCACATTTCGTGGCTCCATAGCAAACTGAGGATGACAGCGGTCAAAGTGTCTCCAGGCTTCACAGTCCGAAGGGTGAGCCATCATACCCTCGTTGGTTTCGTGCTCAACATGCCATGTCATGTGTTTCGCAGTAGCAGTCGAAGCGTACATCCTTTGCAGTCGAGGAGCTATTGGGAGGTAATACAGTTTAGACAGTGCAGACCTATGTCGTGGTTTCTTTTTACCTTGACGAACAGGTTTGTATCTGTCTCCACCACAGAACTTGCAGAACTCAAGTGCCTCATCCTCCTTCCAGAACAACATACATCCTTCCGGGCACGCATCAATTTCAACACAAGGTAGCCCCAACTTAGACATTAACTGCTTCATGTGGTAATATGAATCGGGAAGGGTATGATCTCGCGGTAGCATCCCTCCTACTGACTGCAAGACTCTATTCATGCAAGTTTCAGGGAGACTGTATTCGGCTTTTATGTTCATGAACTCAGTAACAGCGGATAGCTGAGAGTATCCCTCACAATCAGCATACAGAGGTTGGTCGACAGCTTTTAGAACATCCTGAAATCTCTCAGCCAAACCTTCATCCACATAAGGTTGATAAAATGTCGGATTTTCATCCACATCTGGTTGATACGAGGTTGAGGCTTCAGGGGGGTCGTTAGGTGGTTGTGGGGGGTTGAATTGAGACGGTACACCGTATGCGTCATATACCATTTGTTGGTCCCACCTCATTTCAGCACGGTCTCCCCACGCACTCATCTCTGGAGGGACGTAACGAGACGAACCTACCGTTTGTGGTATAACAGATGGATCCAAAGGTTCGCCGTGAGAAGTCCAATTATAATAATTGGGAACAAAACCGACCGCGTACAAATCATACCCAACTTCGTGTGGGTCTTTAAATTTGAGATTTTTACACTTTGAACATGGACATCTTATTTTATCACCACTCATATAAGCCGGATGTTCAAGTGCAAATTCAATAAATTCTCCGACTCCCTCGAGAAAATTTGATTGCATTCCGTACAATACCGCATCTTTATCATACATCCAACTTCTATTTTGTTTATACATTATGCCTGAATATTATAATAAAAAATTATATGAAATGCAATGCACACAATTTTAAGTAATTTATTTCACTAAATATAATCAACTAATTTTCACTTTTTTTAAATGAAATGCACAGAATTCACAACAATAATGCACAAAATATATGTCCCCTAATGCACAATAATGCAGATAATTTCACTAAATTAAACATACGTTTAATTAAATCTAACTAATTCATTTAGTTAAATTTAACTAAATTTAACTAGTTCATTCCGTCCCCTTTTAATGCATCACTACGTTTAAACCTACGTTTAGCTACCTAATTTAACTTAATTAACACATCAATAGCTACGTTCAAACCTACGTTTAGCAAACGAATTTTAATTAAATTATTTTTGTAAACCTACGTTTAGTTTAAACCTACACTAAATTATTACGTTAATGACATTTAATCTTATTAGTAATAATACACAATTAACAATTCACTAAATTAAATAATATGACCAAATTCAACCCAATAATTTGAACATGTATATAAAGTTATTTGAATTAATAAGCAATACACAATTCACAATAACAATTCACAATTCACTTAATTAACACATTACTAACGTACGTTATTTGAACTAATTTCACTAAACATAAACATCATTACGTTTTAAACTACGTACATTTAGCTAACTAATTTTAATTAAATTATTTTATAAACCTAAAAGTTTAACTAATTCAAATTTATGACATTACTACGCTTATAGTTAAAACATGTTGTTAATTAATTAACAACCTCACTAATTTAATAGTTTTAATAATTTAAATTGAACCAACTAATTCTAAATAAAAATTATAATTCAAATAACATACCTTATCTGCATAAACAGTGAAAATGATAGAAGATAGACTACATCCTTCGATCTTTCAAACGGATACTGTATATACTGGGAATGAATTGGTGTGGTTCTGTTCAATGAGCTGCTCCTGCATATATAAAAAAGTTAGTCACGGACTTAGTCACGGATTTGTCCGTCACTAAGCAAAACCGTGTCCAATACGCGTCCAACACGTGTTAATGACGTGTAAATGACGTGTTAATCAAAGTAGTCACGGAACTAGTCACGGATATGGCCGTGACTAAAATTATCCGTACACAATGCCGTTGCGAATTAAGTTAAGGGAGTTGAAAAATTAAATTTTAATTATAGTCACGGGTATAGTCACGGATTTGGCCGTGACTAAGTCGTCGGAATCAAATAAACTTCGCCGGAAACGGAAACGGGCCTATCGGAGGACTTAAGTCACGGGCCAAGACCGTGACTAACATTAGTCACGGTCATAGTCACGGTCCAGACCGTGACTATTTTTTTTTTAAATTTCCGTGACTAGTCCGTGACTAGACCGTGACTAAACTAGTCACGGACCAAATCCGTGACTAAAATCCGTGACTATAACGCTGTTTTTTTGTAGTGAAGGGAAGTTGGTTGCAAATACTTTAAAGAAGTTGTCGCAATTAGTAATTCGGGCTTGTATAAATTTGCTATAGGGAAGGGATAGTGGTCGCAATTGGTTCTAGGAAGTGGTCTTCAATAATGTCATTAGCGACGGTATCATATGTGGTCCCAAAAGGTTTTAGCGACCGATCAGTTTTTTTGGTCGCAAAATGTCTTTTGCGGCCAGGCCAATAGGGACGGCACCACGACCACTTTTTTTGGTCGCAATTAACCATTTGCGACCGTTTATTGGGTTTTTGCGACCGCTTTTCCCTTCGCGAATAAGCCTTTTTCTTGTAGTGGTAATCTTTGCTTTCGCACGCTGAAATTGTGTAATAAGCAGAAAAAGTAAGGTTACAGTTACTTTTCCGGCTGTATTGGCTGAAGTTAATGTAGATGATCATTTTGGCTATTTTTACATATAATTTTTAAATTATTGTATTAATAAAATATATTTTAAAACTGAAATTTTCTTAAATCAGCAGAATCAGCCAATGCAGCAACTTCAGTCAGAACTTCAGAAATTTCAGCAGAATCAGCCAAAATAGCCGATTTTCGTGCTACCAAACGGGCTCAAAATAACATAAAAATTAAATGAAAAACAACTAAAAAATTATAGACCAATAGTAAATAGTTCATTGATCCAATAAGCATTAAATTAATTGTGAAAGAAAGAGATATATTCAAATTAATACTTTTTTTTATACTAAAATTTAACATGATATAAATTAGGGGTGGACACGGTCCGGTTCGATCCAATATTTTGTCGGTACACGGGACGGTATGAAACAATGTAACTCTTTTCAAAACCAAGCATTCCAGTATTCAAGCCCAGCTGGTTTTGAGGTTAACGTGCTTAGTGGCCAGGGAGGTCTCGAGTTCGAAACCCGCTAAGTGCAAAAAAGTTCGAAATTCAATGGAGTGAGTTTCAGCCATGATTACTCCCCTCGGGCCCCCTTAAAAATGTAACTCTTTTCAAGTGTTTAGGATAAAATTAAAGTGTAGTCATCCTCCAAATATCTACACAATTTATCAATTTTCATATTTCGTACTACTTCCGTCTCAAATTAATTTCCAAAGTCAACCTTTTTTGTCAAACAATTTCTTTTTATTCACTTAATTAGGATATCAATTTTTTAATTATACTCTACTTTGGCGTTTCGAAGAAAGTATACTCTAATTTGGATTTTGTAACTTTAAAGAGATTTTGATATGGTTTCAAAATATATAAATATTAAGTATAAAAAATTGTATTAACTATGTGAGGACTTAACATTAACATTGATTAACAAAAAAATATTCACTTTGCAAATTAATTTAGGACGGATGAAGTAATTAATAAATTTCAGATAAACTACAGTAGTACAAATTTATATAATTAAACGATACTTCGATCTAGTTTTTTGTGGTATAACAGATGGATCCAAAGGTTCGCCGTGAGAAGTCCAATTATAATAATTGGGAACAAAACCGACCGCGTACAAATCATACCCAACTTCGTGTGGGTCTTTAAATTTGAGATTTTTACACTTTGAACATGGACATCTTATTTTATCACCACTCATATAAGCCGGATGTTCAAGTGCAAATTCAATAAATTCCCCGACTCCCTCGAGAAAATTTGATTGCATTCCGTACAATACCGCATCTTTATCATACATCCAACTTCTATTTTGTTTATACATTATGCCTGAATATTATAATAAAAAATTATATGAAATGCAATGCACACAATTTTAAGTAATTTATTTCACTAAATATAATCAACTAATTTTCACTTTTTTTTAAATGAAATGCACAGAATTCACAACAATAATGCACAAAATATATGTCCCCTAATGCACAATAATGCAGATAATTTCACTAAATTAAACATACGTTTAATTAAATCTAACTAATTCATTTAGTTAAATTTAACTAAATTTAACTAGTTCATTCCGTCCCCTTTTAATGCATCACTACGTTTAAACCTACGTTTAGCTACCTAATTTAACTTAATTAACACATCAATAGCTACGTTCAAACCTACGTTTAGCAAACGAATTTTAATTAAATTATTTTTGTAAACCTACGTTTAAACCTACACTAAATTATTACGTTAATGACATTTAATCTTATTAGTAATACACAATTAACAATTCACTAAATTAAATAATATGACCAAATTCAACCCAATAATTTGAACATGTATATAAAGTTATTTGAATTAATAAGCAATACACAATTCACAATAACAATTCACAATTCACTTAATTAACACATTACTAACGTACGTTATTTGAACTAATTTCACTAAACATAAACATCATTACGTTTTAAACCACATTTAGCTAACTAATTTTAATTAAATTATTTTAATTTATAAACCTAAAAGTTTAACTAATTCTAATTTATGACATTACTACGCTTATAGTTAAAACATGTTGTTAATTAATTAACAACCTCACTAATTTAATAGTTTTAATAATTTAAATTGAACCAACTAATTCTAAATAAAAATTATAATTCAAATAACATACCTTATCTGCATAAACAGGGAAAATGATAGAAGATAGACTACATCCTTCGATCTACGGATACTGTATATACTGGGAATGAATTGGTGTGGTTCTGTTCAATGAGCTGCTCCTGCATATATAAAAAAGTTAGTCACGGACTTAGTCACGGATTTGTCCGTCACTAAGCAAAACCGTGTCCAATACGCGTCCAACACGTGTTAATGACGTGTAAATGACGTGTTAATCAAAGTAGTCACGGAACTAGTCACGGACATGGCCGTGACTAAAATTATCAGTACATAATGCCGTTGCGAATTAAGTTAAGGGAGCTGAAAAAATTAAATTTTAATTATAGTCACGGGTATAGTCACGGATTTGGCCGTGACTAAGTCGTCGGAATCAAATAAACTACGCCGGAAACGGAAACGGGCCTATCGGAGGACTTAAGTCACGGGCCAAGACCGTGACTAATGTTAGTCACGGTCATAGTCACGGTCTGGACCGTGACTATTTTTTTTTTAAAAATTTCCGTGACTAGACCGTGACTAGACCGTGACTAAACTAGTCACGGACCAAATCCGTGACTAAAATCCGTGACTATAACGCTGTTTTTTTGTAGTGTTCTCTCTTATAGTAATTTTGCTAAATTGGTACTCTTTTAATTAACAACTACATAGTATATATGATTAAATTAGTTCCATATTTTAGTTAAATTGATTTGGATGGTTTGATTATCAAATTGTCTATTTGTTTTTATTACCTTTTCTGCATTTTTGTCCGTCTAAGATCCTTATATATGAATGCAATGCAATGATCTTAATCATTTTCAGTTTTTTCCTTAGAAGACATTATTCTCTTTATTTGATCTTAATACATCATTCTCATGATTTCTCTTCTAAATTTATTCATTTAATTTTAGTTCGATTTAAAGCATACCATCTTTACCATAGTCTTAGTTAGATGGAATTGAAGAAAGAGACTTTTCCTTAAATAGTACAGTACTAATAAAAAAAGTCATGGAAGAAAATAGTATTACTTAGTAACTATTAGTGACTATAATTGTGTTCAAAGTTTACATTGTAGTAACTTACATGTAATTACTACGATATATATAGATATATATGAAACAACTATAGTCACTAATAGCAATTACTACGGAGTACTATGTAATACACAGTATTTGTGTCCACCACATTTTAAAGAATAATATTAATAAAAAAAATTCTTAAAGAAAATCAAGTGGTATCGTCTAATTTGTTTTTTTACACCAGGTGGTGTGGGGGAGCCTGGGGACTGGGATAAACATGGCTGGAACTCCCGTATGGAAGAATGGTGACCAGCTGAGCTGAACCGCTTAATCATCAAGTGATATCTTAGGATGTTTTCTTTTGGACTTAAATTTGTTGGTCTGGTCTGGTCTGGTAAACGTCTGGTCTCTGTGTATTTTATAACTACTGTTGGTCCCAGTTTATGTAGACTAACACACAGCTAGATGGATTTCATCGACAAACAGAGAAGAACGATTACCCAGAATGATTTATGCAATGTCGAGAACTTGGAAATCGCCTTTCTATTATATCGAGAAGTATTTTTGGCAGCGTAAGGCTAATGTGTATTGATCGATATCGGCACCTGTACACAAGGCGCATATTTATAGGCGCTGTACAGGTTACCGATTTAGGTAAACCTTGGAAGTTGGGCCAAGGCCTTTTTGGGCCTTATTCCCTTTACCTTATTTATTACATAATAATACTAATCTAATACCATAAATGGTATAACTAGTCTACTTTATTGAACAAGACTTAATTGACAAACTTGACCCACAATAAAAGTTCTAACAATCTCCCCCTTTGTGGTCAAGTGCCGTCTTGCTGGGTTTCTTCACTTCTGAGCTTTGAAATAATTCTTTCTGAGATTAAGTGCATGCTCATAGCTCCTTAGTGAATTTCTTCTTTCAAGTTGCTTTTCAATGGCCTGTAGGATGCTGTCAATTCTGTGTGCTTCCTTTAATTCAGCATCTGTCGCATCTGCATACTGTTGCTGTCTTTCTTTGAATGCTTCTCTGATTGGTTGCAGTTTTTCTTTCACAATCTTCAGGGTTCCGTCACAGTATTTGTTAATTTCATCAATGAATAGCATACGTTTCTCACCATTGTAATTCAGATAGATAAGCGTGATTGGACTATCAAAGATGTAATACTCAGGAAAGTCTTCCAATTCTTGTCCATACAGCTTTGGTCTTGTGAGATTCGTCTTTGGCATGTTTGTTTCAAGAGCCATCTGAAGATCATGAGAGGCAAAGAATTTGATTTGTCTGATCATAAACCGCTTGAGTGCATCCAGCCCATCTTGTGTAATTTTGTCACGAATGCCTGGAATTTCCTGGAATGCAAGATACATCTGATAGATGTCGTCCATCTTTAGCATGTAGAGATCATTTTCCTTGCATGTGAATACAGTTCCGTCAGAGCGCTGAAGCTGGTAGACTGATAGTTTGATATCTTGAAAACTGGTTTCAACCACATTGAGAACAGCCCAGACAGGGTCCTTGGCTGTTTGAAGTTCGTGTTGTCAGACTTCTCTCTGTTTTCCCATATAGTGATGACTAAGTAGAAACAGCTGTCCGCCCTTGTTTTGTCCTCGTAGATGGTTAAGACCACGAATCTTCAATTCATCCAGTTCTCTGACCTTATCCTCTTTTCGCCAGATGTTTTCCCTAATTTCCTCTTGAAAGGGGGCATTGATGTCGATCTTTTCCCAGGGCTTCTCATTTCTGGGCATTTGAGCCGCTGTTTGTCTAATGATTGCCTCAAGCTCCTTGGGTGGTGTCTCATAGTTTTCTCCTTCCTTGAGTTCATCTTGATCAAGTAGAATCACATCAGCAGCACAGTTGACTAAGAGATCTCTGAGATATTGACGTGCACTTTGTCGTGTGTGCACTCAAAGTAAATTTCAATACTAGCACTAATACGTAGTATAGCGCAGTAGAGTTCGTATCCACAGGGAAAGGAATAACTCTTCTTTTTATGTAACTAGTAAATAAAGGGGGGGTTTTGATCGAGTGATTTGATTAAAATTAAACACGAAGATGAACGAGTTATGTGGTTTAATTCAAAGATAAAAGGGACTTGGCATTGCTACTTTCCACTTGTTGATATATTCTAGTCGATCATTGTTATATCTATAACTTATCTCCTCTCGAATACTCAATCGAGGAGTATATCCAATTCATCGAGGATAGTTATTAACAACGACCGTTCATTAATAACCCTTACCATTAGTCAAGTATAGAACAAGCGCCGTATACCGACTTGATAGTAGCATTTAATCGCTTAACTCCTTGATGAAATCAATTGAGATCGATAACCTCAACACAAGCGGTTTTGGTTTAACCAACACAATTAATTCCTCTTAAATCTATTAACCACAACCGTGCATTAATAGACCGAAGTTACTTACTTGTGAAACTATCAACGATTAACCATTGGTTCGTTGATCGTATCTAGTAGTAATTAATATATGAAACAAAACTAGTTGATCCTTTAAGTAATGTTCAAAATATTAATATGAAATATGAATAGGAATTAATTGATACTCAAGGAAGAATATTAAAGAAGATGAATCCTACTATAGTTAATATCAAGATGTTAACTAATTGTCATCTTAGTAACACTCCCCAACATTAACATAGAGGAAGAAATGACTATTACTATAACTAATGTCAAGATGTTAACTAATTGTCATCTTAGCAACACTCCCCAACATTGATATAGAAATAGCATTTGAAGAAAGAATTAATATTCAAGGAAAGAAGTTAAGAAAATAACTCACAACTTTAATAATCAACAAGCTTCAAGAGCAATACCAAAAAATGGAAGTTTAGCTCCTCATTTGGAGACTAAACATGCTAAAAGAAATATAAAGAATGCTATTCTAAACTGAGCTTAAGAGTTTAAAGGAATTGGTGGTTTTTTTAAAAGTGAAGGAAAGGAGGTGTATTTATAGGCTTTTTGAGGTGCAGGATCGAGTACTCGATCGAGTATGTATACATACTCGATCGAGTATGTATAGAAATCAGAATTTGGTCAATACTCGATCAATACTCGAGTAGATTTTATATGTATACCCGATCGAGTATATAAGTATACCCGATCGAGTATATAAGTATACCCGATCGGGTATAGACACTCGAACGTGGGAAAATCTTCTCCTGCATGTTCCTTTGTTTTCGGATCCGATCCGATTTGAAATGTCAACCAGATACCCGATCGAGTATATGTATATACTCGACCGAGTATAGACCAAAATCAGGGATTTTTCCTTCTTTTTGTCTTGTACTCTTGCACCTTCCTTCACCATTGATCATTTGATTGATCTTGGACCTGTTTAAGCTCAGAATAAACCTAATCTAAACAAATTACAAGAATTTAACAAACTAAACTATTACACCGAAAGTGTGTAATTTCCGAAATATTAAACAATCAAAACTAACTAAAAACGTAAATAAACATACGGAAATTACAAACGTATCAACTCCCCCACACTTAATTCTTTACTCGTCCTCGAGTAAAGTTCAATGTTTACAAGTGTAAAGACTCCCGAGTTCCAATAGATTCAACAAGATAAAAACACAAAGACCACCAAGGATAAAATATGAGTTTTAATGCTAAATATCATCTTGGGTTTTATGGTCTTCTAGTGTTCATCTTCTCTTCCTCTTCTCCTTTTTCTTCTTCTTCTTCCTCTTAGAGATCAAATGAGTTCCTGCACACAGAAAAAATATTTCTCTCATATCTCTCATTTTGCCTAGGAGCCTTTTCAGGTTTTCATCCTAGCATCTCTTTTTGTTTTTCCATCCTTTCCAAACTCACTCAAAAATTTTTTTATAAGCCATTTTTGCTTAGATTGCCCATTCTTGGGTTTTCAACCTAACTAGCATTTCAATTCTTTTATCCATTTTTTTTTCTTTTTTTTTTGTTTACAAAGAGTAAAAGATATTCATGCATAGTAAAAGGGTAGAAAATGAAATTACATACCATGAGTAATCTCCTCCCCCACACTTAGTTGAAGCACTGTCCCTAGTGTCCGCCTTCTCCGCCGTAGAAGCCGCCTCCAAAGCCGCTTCCAAAGCCTCCTCCAAAGCTCCCATCGCCCATGTGGGTGTCGCCGCCGTCATCCCCTCCATCAAAACCTCCACCCCCGGAGCTAGATCCTCCAAAATTACCCCATTGAGTGGGGTCATACCAAGAGGGGGGTGGTGGTGGTTGAGCCATGGTGTGGAATTGGCCTGGATGAGCCATGTAAGAGTACATAGGTCCATAGAACCTACGTTGATCCTCTTCATACCGTCGGTTGTCTTCGGCCCTTTGCTCTTCTATTCTTTGAAATCCCGCCCTTTGTTCCTCCCGATACTTACCAACTTCGTTGGTAACTCGGTCGAACCCGTCAAGTAATTGTTGGAAGTAATCGGTGGGTGGTGGGGCTTGGTTGTATTCGAGCATGGGGTGAGGTGCATCCTCGGGTTCTTGGTGCTCTTGGTCGTGTTGATCTTCGGGGGGGTTTTGGGTGTCGGGTTCTTGGAGATGTGGTGGAAGGGCGTGAGGGAATAGGTAGTGAGGTTCCTCGAACTCCGGTTTGTAGCGTAGTTTGGGGGTGTCCGGGCTTGGCATCAGGAAATATTGGACCGGTTGGGTGTGTATGATCCAATTATACATGTTCTTCGGTTGGTCCCCAATATATACCGTATGGGAAAAAGAGGTGCATCCCGAGCGGCCTAACCAACCTATGTCCATCAAACAATAGTCGGGTATAGGAGAGTTATCCGTATACCCGAACTTGCTTGCCAAGTGCATAATTACCCCACCCATGACAATGGCACCTTTGGCCATGCTTTCCTTTTTTAGATGTGCCCAAATGAGATTACATAGATTGAAGTCTACGTGACGCCGGAAAAGGGCTACGGAGATCAAACATACGTCCCCAATCCTCGTGTGGTGGTTGTTGGGGCGTCCAAGCAAACAATTTGCTAAAAATTTCAAGAATAGCCGGAGGACGGGGTGTTGGACATGACTAATATACATTTGGGAGGAGTTAAAGTTCACTTCCCCGGTCATCTTTGTCCATAGGGAGTGCCCAAAAATGGTGTTATCCGAGATGGATCTCTCGTAGGGCACCGGGATGTCAAAATGTTCAGCAAACTCGAGCTTCGTTATTGAATAGTTTCGGTTAAAAAGACGAAACTCGAGTCTATCATCCCTAAAATCCTCCTCATTGCTCTCAAAGTGCACCGAGCTCATAAATTCATAAATAATTCTTTCATTTGAGTTGTATTTCATTTTGAAAACAAGGTCCATATTCAACTCATGAAAGAATTTCTTCATCATTTTATACACTCCTAATTCACGTAGAGCATCGCGACATAGAAAACGAGAAGGTTTTACCTTCCTTTTTATGGTTGTGAGGAGTCGAGCCCGGTGATCGTTGTCGGCGGGGATGAGGTCCTCGAAACCCGGGATGGGTGCCATGGCTCTAGAGCTTTTCCCTTTGTCCTTTCTCGGTGCCATTGTTGATGGTTTTGGAGCTCAAAATACCCAAATTTCGAATGGGGGTAGGGTTTTTGGATTTCTTGGATATTTGGGAAAAAGGGATTTTGTGGGTATGAGTGTGTAGAGGAGAGTGAGGGGAGTATTTTGGTGGTGGAATGGGGTGATTTGGTGAAGGATTTAGTGAGATATGGAAGAGAGAAGATCCAAAAATGGAGTTTGGGGGAGAGGGGTTCGAAAATTTGGGTGTGTTTGGGGAAGATGAAGTGTTTTGGAGTGCATTTGGGGTTATAATCGCAGGGGAACCCGATCGAGTATCCCTGTATACCCGATCGGGTACCGGAGACAGGGGTTGGGAAAACTGGCTTTTCTGAGCATACTCGACCGAGTATCAACATATACTCGATCGAGTATTGGAGGCAGGGATTAAATTAAATTGTTTTTCCCGTTATACTCGACCGAGTATCAACCTGTACTCGATCGAGTACTGGAGACAGATTTTTTTCTTCTTCTTATTTCAATTCATACTCGACCGGGTATCAACATATACTCGATCGAGTATGACCCCAGACACTTCAAAACCTGCATTTTCTTCTTCTTCAAAACAAATATGTGATTAGTTCCCTCTCTCTCTTTTCTCTCAAATTCGCACAAAAAAGAAATAAAATCTAACTAATTGACTTGGGTTGCCTCCCAAGAAGCGCCTTATTTAACGTCGTGGCACGACGTTTTATTTATTTATATTTTTATTTTATGTGGGATCGTGAGCATCCTTTCCTTCATTTCTTTTCTTAAGCCTTTTCCAGTAAGGCCGACGTTTCTTCTTTGTTCCCGACTCAGTTAAAGCATTTGGCGTTGGTGGTTCAAAAACATTTCAAGAGCAAAGAGATTGATCTTTAATTTGTTTTTTCGTAGAGTCAAAGATATTAAACTCTACTTTTTGGTCATTGAACTCTAAAGTTAATGAACCACTAGACACGTCGATTTTTGTTTTTGCGGTTTTTAAGAAGGGTCTTCCCAAAAGGATGGGCGCTGTTTGGTCATCATTCCCCATTTCGAGGACGTAGAAGTCGACGGGAAAAACCATATTCTCTACTTCTACCAGCACATCTTTTAATACACCCTTCGGGTAGGTACTAGAACGATCTGCTAGTTGAATCACTACACCGGTTTGATGTAGTGGGCCAAGTTGTAGGGTTTTATAAACGGAATAAGGAATGACGTTTATAGATGCCCCCAAATCTAGTAAGGCCTTAGGAAATGTGGTGTTTCCTATCGTGCAAGGAATAGTGAACATGCCCGGGTCGTCACATTTTTTTGGAAATTTTTTCTGAAAGACGGCCGAGACATGCTCACTAACTTCAACCTTTGGTTTCCCCTTTAATTTATCTTTTCTTTTAATTACACATAGTTCTTTCAAAAACTTTGCATAACGGGGAACACTTTGGATTTGTTTAAAGAGTGGGGTATTTACCTCACAATCGGCGAAGGTCTTATAGATGTCCCGATCACTCTCTAGCTTCCTTGTATCTTTCAACGCCTCAGGGAATGGGGGGATTGGTTCATATGATGATAGTGGAGGAAATTTTCTCTTTGTTGGCTCCTCCTCCTTGTGTTCAATCTCCTCTTTTTCACTTTCCTTTGCTTGTGATTCCGGGCTACTCCTTAGCATGATGGCATTGACTTGTTGCCTTGGGTTTTGCTCAGTTTGGGACGGGAGCCTACCCGAATCTCTTGCTTCAAGTCGATTTACAGCATTCGAAATTTGGCTAACTTGAGTTTCCAAATTTTGAATGCTTGACTTTGTTTCTTGTTGAAATTGCACCACGTTTTGTTGTAAGGTGCCCATGGTAGTAGCAAGAGTTCGAATCATGTCTTCCGTAGACATACTCGATTGAGAAGGTGGGTTGGCTTGTTGCGGGTTTCCATACCTCAAGTTGGGATGATCCCTCAATCCGGGATTGTAAGAATTTGAGAACGGGTCATACCTCCTTTGTTGATGGCTTTGGAAACCCAAGGCGTTGACATGCTCTGTGGTGTCTTCTTGAAGAGTTGGGCATGAGTCCGTGGGATGCCCGTGTTGTGTACAGATACCGCAGACCTTGACTTCTTGGGTCTTGGATTTTAAAAGGAAATCCTTAACCAAAGAAGTCAAGCCGGTCACTTGACTTGTCAAGCCGTTCACTTGACTTTCCAACGTGTTGTTGGATTCCGCTGCCATAACTCTCCGAGTTGAGGACCGCCCGTTATATTGTCTGGAGTTCTCGGCTAATTCCGAGACGAGTTCTCTCGCTTGTGAAGGGGTTTTGTTGACAATGCCCCCTCCACACGCCGCATTCACCATGCGGCGATCTTGATCCACAAGACCATCGTAGAAGTAGAGGATGAGGTCTTGTTCGGTGTATCCGTGATAGGGGCAACTTGCACATAGCTTCTTGAATCTCTCCCAATATTCATATAGGGATTCATCATCTTTTTGTTCGATGTTGCTTATTTGCTTCTTGAGTGATGATGAAATAGAAGCGGGGTAGTACCTGTCAAGAAAGGCCTTCTTCATTTGTGGCCATGTAGTGATACTTCCTGAAGGAAGATAGAATAGCCAGTCCTTCGCGGTGTCCTTCAAGGAAAATGGGAAGGCTCTCAGTTTGATCTGCTCCTCGGAGACACCATTGGGGCACATGCTTGTGCACACAATGTGGAACTCCGACAAGTGTTTGTTTGGATCCTCCCCTCGTAAGCCATGGAATGATGGAAGGAGATGAATGAGCCCAGATTTTAGCTCAAATGTGACCCCCGTATCAAGAGTTGGAAAAGTGATACATAGAGGTTGTTGATCTAGATTCGGAGCCGTGAGCTCCCTCAGTGTTCTCGTTTCATGAGCCATAGTGATTGGCTCTTCAGTCTCGCTAGATTGAGAACTAGCACTTGATGATTCCTCCGAAGAAGTATTCGGAAATAAATTCCTAAACCTCTCGAAGGCTTGTTCCGTTTGGGGGTTTGCTTGATAAGTGATTTCGTTCAATGAACGATATTTGACCATATACTTCCCAAAGCTCAGAAATAGAAAAAGTAACTCTTTATATTTTGTTTATATATTTTTTTTTTTTGAATTGAAATAAAAGAAAAATTGTTGCCTTTCCCCGGCAACGGCGCCAAATTTGACGTGCACTTTGTCGTGTGTGCACTCAAAGTAAATTTCAATACTAGCACTAATACGTAGTATAGCGCAGTAGAGTTCGTATCCACAGGGAAAGGAATAACTCTTCTTTTTATGTAACTAGTAAATAAAGGGGGGGTTTTGATCGAGTGATTTGATTAAAATTAAACACGAAGATGAACGAGTTATGTGGTTTAATTCAAAGATAAAAGGGACTTGGCATTGCTACTTTCCACTTGTTGATATATTCTAGTCGATCATTGTTATATCTATAACTTATCTCCTCTCGAATACTCAATCGAGGAGTATATCCAATTCATCGAGGATAGTTATTAACAACGACCGTTCATTAATAACCCTTACCATTAGTCAAGTATAGAACAAGCGCCGTATACCGACTTGATAGTAGCATTTAATCGCTTAACTCCTTGATGAAATCAATTGAGATCGATAACCTCAACACAAGCGGTTTTGGTTTAACCAACACAATTAATTCCTCTTAAATCTATTAACCACAACCGTGCATTAATAGACCGAAGTTACTTACTTGTGAAACTATCAACGATTAACCATTGGTTCGTTGATCGTATCTAGTAGTAATTAATATATGAAACAAAACTAGTTGATCCTTTAAGTAATGTTCAAAATATTAATATGAAATATGAATAGGAATTAATTGATACTCAAGGAAGAATATTAAAGAAGATGAATCCTACTATAGTTAATATCAAGATGTTAACTAATTGTCATCTTAGTAACACTCCCCAACATTAACATAGAGGAAGAAATGACTATTACTATAACTAATGTCAAGATGTTAACTAATTGTCATCTTAGCAACACTCCCCAACATTGATATAGAAATAGCATTTGAAGAAAGAATTAATATTCAAGGAAAGAAGTTAAGAAAATAACTCACAACTTTAATAATCAACAAGCTTCAAGAGCAATACCAAGAAATGGAAGTTTAGCTCCTCATTTGGAGACTAAACATGCTAAAAGAAATATAAAGAATGCTATTCTAAACTGAGCTTAAGAGTTTAAAGGAATTGGTGGTTTTTTTAAAAGTGAAGGAAAGGAGGTGTATTTATAGGCTTTTTGAGGTGCAGGATCGAGTACTCGATCGAGTATGTATACATACTCGATCGAGTATGTATAGAAATCAGAATTTGGTCAATACTCGATCAATACTCGAGTAGATTTTATATGTATACCCGATCGAGTATATAAGTATACCCGATCGGGTATAGACACTCGAACGTGGGAAAATCTTCTCCTGCATGTTCCTTTGTTTTCGGATCCGATCCGATTTGAAATGTCAACCAGATACCCGATCGAGTATATGTATATACTCGACCGAGTATAGACCAAAATCAGGGATTTTTCCTTCTTTTTGTCTTGTACTCTTGCACCTTCCTTCACCATTGATCATTTGATTGATCTTGGACCTGTTTAAGCTCAGAATAAACCTAATCTAAACAAATTACAAGAATTTAACAAACTAAACTATTACACCGAAAGTGTGTAATTTCCGAAATATTAAACAATCAAAACTAACTAAAAACGTAAATAAACATACGGAAATTACAAACGTATCAGATATGCTCTTCGCTGTGATTCATCTACATCTGTCCAGAGTTCAGACCATTTGTTGTACACCAGCATTTCCTCAAGTTGATCGTGCATTTGATCATTGTAGTAGCTGGAGGGAGCCTGCTGCTGTTGAGGCGACATGTCGGGCGTAGCATCGGGATCCTGGTGAGACTTGCAGGGATCCTCAATTATCTCAACACGATGCTCTTGCGTAGAAACCAGACCTCTATACTTCGTTACATGCGGCCAATCCTCCCTTAGCTTAGAAAGTGAAACACCGGTATCCTCAGGATTGCTCGTTGACATCAGTTTCGAACTAGGTTCTAACTGATGGCCTGAATAGAAAGATGTACTCGTGGTAGCATCATCAGGACTTCCATTCCGTCCTTGGTTAACATCTATAGGAGATGCACCTCGGGATGTTATGTCTAGCTCGACCATGCTAGAAAGAGTGGCTAGGGATTTATGGCTAGCTGAAGTAGTGGGTTGCTCGTTGGTAGAGGTAGAGGGTTGGTTTGGCTTAGAGGGTTGGCTAGTAGAAGCAACATGCTCAAGTATCCGCTGGCGCTTGTTCTCCCCCTCATGAGAATCCGAATCATCAGGATCCTCATGTGAACGTTTAGTGCCACGGAGACTTTCACGGCATGTGTTCTGTGTATCTAGAGCATGGAGAAGGGCTTTTTAAAGAGGGGTAAGGTTGCCTTCTTCCACGTCTAGTATACGGTCAAAGACCTCAGCTACAAGGTCCTCGAAGGGTATGGTTTTGAGATTAGGTTTGGTCGTTGTAGGGGAGGATACTAGTTCTGTATCCTGGGTTCCCCTTGAAGTGGATGGTTGTTGGTTTCCTAGGGTTAAAGGTTGGGAAATTGGGATTAAAGTAGTTGGGGGCTGTATGGTTTGGGGCTTGGGTGGTATATCATGAACAACTGGGGTACTTCTAGAGTCTTGTGCATTAGCGGTTATTGCTTCATACACCCATGGTTTAATGGTAGACTCTAGAAAGCTGTTCAGATATAAGAGGATGTCTTCGGGGATAATGGTTCCAGTTACGGGGGTTGTAACTGTTGTCACAGCATCAGTGAAGATAGCTGATGTGTGGCCTGCGTTCAATGATCGAGGCATTGTTGGTGTAGCAGGGCTTCCGACCATCATAGTTTGCACTCCGGTCGTTGCATTCAGGGTGAGTGCACCTGTATGTGCAGTGAATAGTGTAGGTGTCCTAGAAAAATTTAAAAATGTAGGAATGGTGACACCTAGACTCGATGTGATAGAACGGATGGGGGTAGTGGTCCGGGGCTGTTGACCACTAAGTCTCTCAGCAGATTCAGAAGGAATCAGTGAGGTCGGTGTAAGTTCCCCTTGAGTTATTGAAACTCCAGTCTGTTGGGAGACTGGAGAGTGGATGGGAGATGGCTGTGCATGCGCAGTTGAACCGGATGCTGCGACTTCTACCCGGGAACTGACAAGGTCAGCTCCTGCTCCTAGGGGCGTGGTTCGGTCTATAGTGACGAAGGTGTCGCAGTCATCATACAGTGCCAGCTCCTCCTCCACTGCACTTTTCTTTCTAAGCCTCTTCATAGGCTGTGATGATGTAGGCTTTTCATTGCGTTTCTTGGAGCGCTGCTCACTAATGATGATCCCTTTGTGCGGTCGGGGTGTGAATGCAGCCTCAAAATCTTCCGATGAGGAGTCGGAGTTGATTGGAATGGCCTGTTTGCCAGCTCTTCTTCTGTTACTAAGCAAAACTCCCTCCATGTCATCATCATCATCTGCATCATCATCACTTTGCTCATTTCCCTTGGCCATGCTATCGGAGGCCTCACCACCAGCCTTATTAGAAGGGGCCTGGCTTGATGGTTCATTGGTAGTGTCCTCAGCATTAGGGTGGCCCTCAGCAGTCTGAGTCCTCTCGGAAGAGTTAGCAGACTGATCATCATTAGGCCGGGTTGCCACTGGTTTCTGTGGCGGGGCTCTCTTCTTCTTACTACCCTCACTTGGCTTGGTCCCTTGGGAAGGTCCAGCTGGGTTTTGCTGAACCATAGGAACCGTTCTCTTCAATGACTCTTTGTAGTCGATGACTGCCTTATCCCTCGGGTTTGCTAGATCAAGCAGTGAGTCCGGGATAGGCAGTGCTTCAGCCTTGTTGCTGTCTCTCTGAAAGTACTTGAGCTTCGGAGCGGTGAAGTGCTTGTCTTCCTTGCGCTTAGGGATTGTAGGGGTGGCTTCCAACATGTTGTGTATCATCAGCGCCAGCCACCGAGCGTAGGGAATAGTGCTTCCCTTGTTGTTCTCCTTCATCTTTACCTGATCCATCAGCTCCGTCCAGAAGAGCTGAGCCATGTCATATTCGATGTTGAAGGCGATCCCGTGGAAGATTTGGAGAATTTGTTTGTTGCATTTGTCATGTCCGGCGTGCTTAGGAGATAGGCACTTGTTCACTAGGCCGAACAGACTCTTCCACGGGTGGGGCAGGTTTGAGATGGTGAAGTTTGACAGCAATGGCAATGGGCTGTCATATCCCAGATCTTTCATCCCCTTGATCAGTTCTTCGTTGGAGGGGAGTGGTGCGTAGCTCTGGTGCACTGGGAGCTTCAGGGTCTCCCGGATTGTAGATGGTGTCAGCACCACTCTTTTGTCACCCAATTTGGTCATGATTTTTGACCGATCCTTCTTGCTCTCAGTTCGCATGCAGCCCCAGAATTGCTGCAGGTATACCTCTGGCACCGGTTTGGCTTCATTGAATGCAAACCAGAGGTAGTGCTTCTGTAGAATGGAGAGAATGACTGGGTCCTGACACTTGAAAAGCTTCAGGTCCAATTGGAAGTTGTTGTCATAAAGTGGGACCCAGTTCTCTTTTGGGTACAGTTCATTGCTTGTTTGTGTGTTCTTGGCTGTTCCTGACATGATTAGCTGAAGACATTGGGTCAGCACATTGTTCAAATGAAAAGTTTTATTTTTGTTCTGTTTTTGCAATTTTTCAGATCAGGTGTGTACATGTGGGACAGCGAAATTATTCTAAGTGTAAACCAAGAGAACCAACTTCTCGAGGTTTGAACATCGAGAAGTAGGTTCTCGAGGTTTAAATACCGAGAAGCTCTTCTCGATACTCAAATATCGAGAACTTGGTTCTCGATATGGAAGTATCGAAAAGTCCTTCTCGAGATTTAAACATCGAGAACCATCTTCTCAAGGTTTAGTATCGAGAACCTCTTCTCGGTTTTTCCAACTTCGAGAAGTAGGTTCTCGGTATTAAACATCGAAAAGTATCTTTTCGAGGTTTAACATCGAGAACCGCCCCTCGAAATTCAAAGTATCGAGAAGTTGATCTCGAGTTCTAAACATCGAGAAAATTGATTTCTCGAGTTCGCACTCAGAAGATATGTCGAGAACCACCTGCAATTTCACACAATCATAATGAAAATCAATAACCACTTTTCGATTCCAAACTTTTGGTTCGAGAAAAAGGAGTTCTCGATATTCAAACTTTGAAAAAAAATCTTAGTTTGATATCGAGAACCGTTTCATTACATGCGAAAACCATTTGAAGTTCATTCGAGAACCACATTACTACCTTTTGTCTGATTCGAGAGGAGTGAGTTCGAGAGAGAGAGTGCGTTTTGCGAGAAAGCTTGAGATCTGGACTTCGAGAACTGAGAATGCGAGAAAATGAGTTCTCTAGTTCTCGAGGTGCCTTTTATATGTGAAAACATGGGCCTTTCGAGAAGTATACTGGGCCCAGAAGTAGAGTCGGGCCTTGTCTTGTTAGAGAATGATTTTGGGCCCCAAAGAAAATTTATTTATGTGTGAAAATTGAACTCCCCCTCGAACAGTACATGAAAAAAAATGAAAAACACACACACACACACACATTTTTTTTTTAATTTTTACACACACTCATTTTCTTTTTTATTACATTTTCTGTTTTCACCCTCTTTTTATTAGAATTTCTCCCCCTCAACGTATGAACATATTTCTTCTTGTTTTATTTTCTCCCTTTTCTCCCCCTCAACATATGTAACGCACACCACACACACGCACACATTTTATTCAGACCATGGAGATAACACAATTACATAGGATCGAGATTCAACATGCCTAACTTAGATACTAGGAACTGGAATCTCTTTTCATCCAGTGCCTTAGTAAATATGTCAGCCAGTTGAAGCTCAGTGCTTACAAAGTACAGATCAATATCTCCTTTCTCCACATGGTCCTTGATGAAGTGATAGCGCAAATCGATGTGCTTGGTGCGCGAGTGATGAACGGGGTTGCTGGTTATGGCGATTGCACTCTGGGAGTCACTGTAGATCGGAATGTGATTGAATAGGAAGCCATAGTCTCTGAGTTGTGTCCTCATCCATAGGATTTGTGAACAGCAACTAGCAGCCGCAACGTATTCTGCCTCGGCTGTAGAAGTTGACACGCAGTTCTGCTTCTTGGAGGACCAACAGACTAGCTTCTCTCCCAGAAATTGAGCACCACCGGATGTACTCTTTCTGTCTAACTTGCAACCTGCGAAATTAGCATCTGAGTAACCAACAAGGTCAAAGCCCGTGTCCTTGGGATACCAAAGTCCTAAGTTGATTGTTTCTTTCAGGTATCTCAGGATTCTCTTTACTGCATTCAGATGTGATTCCTTTGGATTTGCTTGAAAGCGAGCGCACAGACAAGTTGCAAAGACAATATCCGGTCTACTAGATGTCAGGTACAGCAAGGAACCGATGATAGCCCGATAGTTGGTAGCATCGACTGAAATCCCGGAAGGGTCAGAGTCGAGCTTTTGTGAGGGAGACATGGGGGTTTTCATTGTTGACTTGCTGTCCATCTTGAATCTTTTGAGCATTTCATGGATGTACTTCGACTGGCTGATGAAAATTCCGTCTGGCAATTGCTTGATCTGTAGCCCTAGAAAGAAGTTCAACTCTCCCATCATACTCATTTCAAACTCAATGCGCATCAAGTTGCTGAATTCTTCGCGGAAGTTCGGATTGGATGAGGCGAATATGATGTCATCTACATAGATTTGTATCAGTATGATGTCACTGTTTTCTCGCTTGATGAAAAGAGTTGGATCTATCTTTCCCTTCGAGTAGCCTGATTGCACAAGAAAATCAGACAGTGCATCATACCAGGCTCTCGGTGCCTGTTTTAGTCCGTACAGGGCTTTCTTCAGCTTGTAGACATAGTGTGGGTGTTCTGGATCAACAAAGCCTTCTGGTTGTGCCACAAACACTTCTTCTTTCAGCTCGCCATTTAGAAACGCAGTCTTTACATCCATTTGATAGACGGTGAAACTCTTATGAGCAGCATAAGCAAGGAACAACCTGATTGCTTCAATTCTGGCCACTGGTGCAAAGGTTTCATCATAGTCAATTCCTTCTTGTTGGTTGTACCCTTTTGCAACCAGTCGAGCTTTATTCCTTATGATCACACCGTCTTCATCCTTCTTGTTCTTGAAGACCCACTTGGTGCCAATTATTGTTTTCTTTGGGGGTCTTGGCACCAGGGTCCATACATCTAATCTTTCAAACTGATTGATCTCCTCCTGCATTGCTATCACCCAATCTGGATCAGCTAGAGCGTCAGAAACTTTGGTTGGTTCAGATTGGCTGATGAAGCAAGAGAAGAGGCATTCATTTGCTGTAGCCGTTCTTGTGCAGACTCCACGACTCGGATCTCCAATAATTTGTTCTGCAGGATGTGCCTTCGTCCATTTCCGCTCATGAGTTAGAGGGATTGGAGTTATGATAAGGTGATCCGGGTCCTCAAAGGTGGTAGATGTGGTTTGTTGAGGAGTGGAGTGCACAGGGGTCGATTCAGGTTCGGTATCTGCTTGAGCTGGTATTTCTGAAACTTGTGCTGGTGAAGTTGCTTGTGTTGCTGCCGTGCCATGATCCTCAGTATCCTCTTGATCAGATGGAGGAGTTGAATCAGCTTCTTCTTCATTGAGGTCAGGCAAGAATGGTGGTTGAGCAGCTTCTGTTGGTAATTGTGGGTTGGCAGTGCGTGCATTCTCATAGAAATATTCAAATAGAGAGTCAAGAACTGCACTGTCAGCCGTTGTTTGCTTTGTTGCTTCAGCTCCATCAGGTTGCTTGCTTTGAACAGAGAGTGTGGGTTCTATCAAGAAATATTCAGAAGCAAAGTCTGCCATTTCATAGAATGCAACGTTGACACTCTCAATGACTGTTCTGCGATCTCGTAGATAGACCCGATATGCCTTTGATTGCGTGGAGTACCCAATGAATATTCCTTCGATAGCTTTCGGATCCATCTTGCTTCTTTCATTTCTGTCATTTAGAACAAAGCATTTGCAGCCAAACACTCTGAAGAATGATATATCAGGAGTTCTGTTGAAGAGTATTTCATATGGGGTCTTGTTGAACCGCTTGTGAACTGATGTTCTGTTCTGAGTAAAACACGCCGTGTTGATTGCTTCAGCCCACATGAAATGAGGAAGCTTTGACTGAATGAGCATGGTGCGTGCTGCTTCAACAAGAGTTCTATTCTTTCTTTCAACGACCCCGTTCTGTTGTGGTGTCTTTGCTGCAGAGAATTGCTGTGTAATACCCTGAGTTTCATAGAATTCAGCAAGAGACTGATTCTTGAACTCGGTACCATTATCTGTTCTGATGATCTCCACACTCTTTTGTAGAAAATTTTGGATTGTCCTGATGAAGGTTATGATGGTTGCAGTTGTTTCATCCTTTGTCCTCAGAAATTTGGTCCATGTGTACCGAGAGAAGTCATCCACAATGACCAGTGTATATTTGCGTCCATTGATGCTTTGGACTCTCATTGGTCCACACAGATCCATGTGAAGTAGTTGCAGCAGTCGGGAGGAGGATGGAACAGGTTTTAACTTGTGAGAGCTTCTTTTCATCTTGCCTAGTCTGCAGGCATCACAATGAGTGTCAGCGGAAGTCTTCAAAGGAGGCAGCCCTTTCACAAGTTTCTTGGAGGATAGAGTTGTGAGATATTTGAAGTTGAGATGAGAGAGGCGTCTGTGCCATAGACTGTTTTGTTCAGAGGAAGCTTTGGACAGCAGGCAGATGGAAGAAGGTAATTGCACACTCTTCAGATCAATGGTGTACAGGTTGGAAGTTCTTGTGCAGGTCAATAATACCTTCCCAAACCTGTCCAGCACACAACATTGTCTGGCTATAAACTTCACTTCCATGCCACTATCACAGAATTGTCCAATGCTTAGTAGATTATGCTTCAATCCTTTCACGTATGACACAGCCTTTATGGTGACGCTTGCACAGATGACATCCCCATATCCTAGGATTGGAGAAACCGCGTTGTTTCCAAATCTCACATTTCCTCCGTAGCATTTAGTGTAATTGCTCAACAGCTCTTTTATTCCGGTCATGTGGGTTGAGCAGCCAGAATCTAAGTGCCACACATGACCGTCCTGCAAAACAGATTAAGGACTTTTAGGTACCCACCGCAGGATGGGTCCTTCCTTATCAATTGAGAATATCCTTTTGAATTTTTCTTTCAGCTGTGATCCAAGGTCAACAGCCTTTTCAGATTCTGTTCTTTGTTTTTCAAGTTCAGCTTTTGGTATCCATTTTTGTTTGATTTTAGGAGCGGAGGAGACAGAGTCATTGTATCTGTGTGTGAACAGCTGGTTCGTGAGATAAGGTTTTAAAATTGCTTCCTTAGAGAGTCTGTGTAAGTGTTTCTTTGAATGAACTTTAAGAGGATACTTTAAATTTGGAAAATTATAAATACCCTCTACAGCTCTATTCTCAGATTGTTTCTTTTGTTTGTGCTCTTTCTGTTTTCTCTCACGAACAGAATTCACCATACATTCATGATCAGAATCATTAAAACATGCATTTCCTAACTTAGGAGCATACAACTTCTTATTGAAATAAAATGGATCAGAAGTAAAATCAGATTCATTCAGCTCGGGACACGAGACTGAAGCAGAACTACATGGTGGAGTCAAAGAAATAGAACGACATTTATTTGAATAAAAAAACAGCACTAGAACAAGACTTCTTATTTTCAAAAAACATCTTCTTCTTTCCTTCAGCTATCTCAGCTCTCTTTAACTTCCACTCTCTTCTCCTCTCCACTCTCCGACTTACTTCATTTCCTGTTTTCAAAGGAGAGTTGGAGTGAGTGGGTGTCTTTTTGAAAAGGTTAGTTTTGTTCAGAATTGGTTGAGATGTATCAGTATCACTAGATGATTGAGAAGTTGTGCCAGATTGGGAACTTTCTTTTAAAATGGTCAGTTCTTTCAACAACCTCTCCCTCTCACTTTCAAAGCTCTTTCGTTCCTCTTCAAAAACTTTTCTTTGTTTTTCTAGGGAAATGTGTAAGTTTTCAAATTTTCTGATTAGCGGAGGGATATAGGGTTCTTCCTCTTTTTCAGAATTAGAGGTTGAAGGAGGTTCTGGATCTGACACAACTTCTGTCTCAGAAGGATAAGGGCTAACACTCTCATCATGTGAAAAGACAGGTTCTTTTGTGGCATAACTTTCGTTTAGAGAGTCATAATTGAATGAAACCTCAGCTTTAGAAGGGTTTGATCTCTTTGTTTCTTCTTCTTCAGCAGTTTCTTTTGCTCCGACAAAGAGCATCAACTTGGTCAATCCCAAACCCATGTAATTGATATCATAAAGCTGACGGCAATTGATCTTTTTCAAATTACGGGGGTTTGTGATGCCAAGACCTTCTTTAGAATTATAAAAACGAGTGTCCTTGTTCTGATTTAGAAAAATGGTTTGCTCAGACTGCCCTCTTTTGGCAATTAAATCTTCTAATTCTTTGATTTTCTTATAAAGAACGGTTATTTTATCAAATAGCATATCCTTTTTGCCTTTCTCACAATTTCGTTCTACTTCAGTTTCACTCAACTTCTTAGTGAGTTCTGCAACTTTCTGTGTAAGCATTTCTGCTTCTGAATTTCGCTTCTTCAGCATGTCCTTTTCATTGTCAAGTTGTACACTTAATGAGGAAATTCTGTCAAGTTTTGTGAGAAGGTTTTTGTAATTGTGATCTAACCTGTCCCTTAGCTCCTTTATAATGTCATCTTTTTCTTGAAAAGAATGAACTTTGCATGTACAAGAGCAGGAAGATTCAGAAGTACTTACAGTGTGGTTTGAGCTTGAACTTCCACTGGGGATCGCAGCATCACCCTTTTCTTCTTCCTTCTTTTCAACAATAGCCATTAGTGCCAAGTTTTCTCCTTCTTCATCATCAGAGCTTTCCTCCTGCCATGGATCTCCCTCAGTGAGCATTGCAGCGCTGTCATCATCTTGTTTAGCCATGAGCATTTTCTGCTTGTTCCACAGCATTTTCTGCTTATAGTAGTTGAAGTCCCTCTTTCTTGGCAAGCGACAGTCTTTGATAACATGTCCAGCTTTTCCGCAATTGAAACATTTGGGAGGGTCTTCCGCTGCAACAGCTCTATTGGAGGAGTTCTGATCATTATTCTTCGATTTGTAGTTGACAGAGGAAGTTCGGAGTTTATTGGAAGAGCTTCCTTTCTTCGAGAATCGTTTGTTGAATTGGTTGGTCAGCAGGGCCATTTTCTTTTGCAGTTCGGCCAGTTCTGATTCTACATCCACTTCTTCCTCACTATCTTCCTCTTCAGACATCACGACAACTGTCTTCTTCTTCTTCTGAGCTTTGGATGAACTCTTGGGTTGAGCTTCCATCATTAGTGCTAATGGATTGCTAGGGTAGCTTCCTTCCATGTCAGCAGTGTCATTCACAAACTGTTGAAGGTGCTCATGCACAGTACATAGATCAAGTTCATCCAAATCCAGATGTTGACGTAGGTTCTTCACAGTTCTTCTCCATTCTGGTGGCAGGCTCGACAAGAAACGTATGTTCATTTCCATGTTTGATTTGACAACCTTGATCTTTCTCATCTCATTGATCAGTTGTACAAATCTGTTGTACGTTTCATGGAGCGCCTCACCAGGTAGAGCTTTAAATCCATCATAGGCAGTCAGGATGTTTGCCTTCTTCGTCTTCAAACCCAAATCAGTTCCAATCATCAGTTTTTTAATTTCATCCCACATCTCCTTAGCTGTTTCCATGCTGTCAATAAGTATGTATATGTCATTAGGAATAGCTTGGAGCAGGTAAGTTTTAGCCATCAGATCTGCCTTGACTCTGAGTCTGTCTGCTTCAGTGTACTCGGATTTTGCTTTCAATCTTCTCTCAACAGTGACGGGAGGATTGTTTACACCATCTGAATTCACATCCATCCAGATTTGTGCTGGGCCTTCAGTAAGCGATTCCAGCATTGCAGACGAGTTGTCTTTACCTTCCAGAAAGTTTAGGAACCTTGTCTTCCACATCTGATATTCTCCTCTCCTTAGGATTGGAGGTCTGTTTTCATTTCCAAGTGCCAATGCTTCCATCCTTGCTGTTTGACTTTAAAAGACCGTTCGAGTGATTTGACCAGAAAAGTTAACTTACAGAATATCGAAAACCTAGCTCAAGAAAATAGTTCGAGAAGTAGAGTTCGAGAAACTGTATCGAGAGGCAGTTTTCGATATAAGTATCGAAAACTAATTTATCGAGAAGCTAGGTTCGAGAAGTTCTTATCGAGAAGTCAGTTTCGAAAACCTCAGTTCGAGAACTTGATTTCGAGAAGCTGACTATCGAGAAGATCTGTCGAGAACCTGCAAAGTCGAGAAACTAGATATCGAGATATTATATCGAAAACTGAGTATCGAGAAGTGAAACTTCGAGAACTCAGTTCGAGAACTAGTGTCGAGAACGTAGATTTGAAATCCTGCAAATTGAAAAACAGTTTTTAAACAGATAAAATTCCTTTTCGCTGAAGTCCTTGATCTCGAAAACCTTCCTGCGCAGTTTGTAGAAAAAAAACTGCTGTACCTTCGAGAACCCTGCTTTTCGATATCAATATATCGAGAACCTCAAATCTGAAACCTTTACAAATCAAAAATCTAAGATATACTGCCTGCTCGTTTTTGAGAGACGATTTCAACAGTATAACTTTTACAATTTTTTCATCAGAAGAGAGATTACAACGATTAAACAGGTAAAATATCGAAAAGACGAAAAACAGGGGACTTCGAAAACTTTTTGACGACGATCACACTCGAGAAGGCTCTGATACCAGTTGTTGGTCCCAGTTTATGTAGACTAACACACAGCTAGATGGATTTCATCGACAAACAGAGAAGAACGATTACCCAGAATGATTTATGCAATGTCGAGAACTTGGAAATCGCCTTTCTATTATATCGAGAAGTATTTTTGGCAGCGTAAGGCTAATGTGTATTGATCGATATCGGCACCTGTACACAAGGCGCATATTTATAGGCGCTGTACAGGTTACCGATTTAGGTAAACCTTGGAAGTTGGGCCAAGGCCTTTTTGGGCCTTATTCCCTTTACCTTATTTATTACATAATAATACTAATCTAATACCATAAATGGTATAACTAGTCTACTTTATTGAACAAGACTTAATTGACAAACTTGACCCACAATAAAAGTTCTAACAACTACAGAAGTCAAGTCTGGTCTGGTCTGGTCTGGTCTGCTCTGATCTGGTCTGATCTGGTCTGGTCTGGGACTGAAAACAGTCCAAAAGAAAACATCCTTAATTACAATAATATACTTTACTCGTTAAAAGCAACCAGGTGTTTTAAAAGTTATATTCATCAAATAATAAAAACTATTTTTAATTCAAATAATATGCATTTTCTGCTCACTACTTTGAAAGTGGTTTATGTGTTAAGCACCCCGAGGCCGCCCGAGGATGATGAAAACGAGACTTTGGAAACAAGCCGCCGCCGCATAAAGTGGGACAATGATGACTATATCTGTCGTGGGCACATTTTGAACGATATGTGTGATTCTCTGTTTGACGTGTATCAAAATGTTGAGTATGCAAAAACGTTGTGGGAATCTCTAGAATCCAAGTACATGACCGAGGATGCTTCGAGTAAGAAATTTCTCTTTAGTAACTTTAATAGTTACAAAATGGTTGATTCCCGTTCGGTCATGGAACAATTTCATGAAATTCAACGTTTATATGATCAACTTTTGATACACAACATGAATGTAAATCAAACCTTTGCGGTCGGTTCTATAATTGACAAATTACCACCGTCATGGAAGGAAGTGAAAAATAGCCTCAAACGCAAAAAAAGAGGATTTGTCAATGGAGCAACTTGGTCGTCGACTTCAAATTGAAGAAGGCATTAAGTTGCGTGAAGGTGACAATGGTAAAAAGAACGACCTTCCGATTTACTTTATAAATGTTATGGAGGAGGGACAATCAAGTGGGACTAAGAAAAATAAAAAAGGTCCCAGGAAATTCACTTAAGGTTCCAAATTTCAAAAGAAGCCGAAAAATAAGAAAGTAGGCTCTTGTTGGGAATGTGGTGGTCCACACTTCAAGAGGGACTGCCTGAAGGTGAAGAAGAAGAAGAAGAAGAAGAAGAAGAAGAAGGCCCAATCGAACGGCCATCCTAAAGGTGGCCAAGACAACCAAGGTCAGAATATTTTTGTAGTTACAAATGATGTTGATAACAATATGATTTTTGTAGCTATGCTTTCTGAAATTTGTGTTGTGTAGGATGATGAATCCTGGTGGATCGACACCGGAGCAACAAGGCATGTATGTAAAGAAAGGCAAGCTTTTAAGACTCTCAAAGAGTTGCAAGAGGGGCCGATCTTATACATGGGAAATGATTCTACTGTGCAAATTCAAGGAATTGGGCAAGTAGTGTTGGAATTAACTTCCGGGAAGAAATTAATTCTTAATGATGTGTACTTTGTACCACAAATCCGGAAAAATCTTGTCTCCGGTGGAATCCTAAATAACTTTGGGTTTAAACTTAGCTTTGAAGCAAATAAGTTTATTTTATCTAAGGGTGGTGCATTTGTAGGCCAAGGTTTCTATTGTAATGGCATGTTCAAACTAAGTATTGTTAATAAAGTTGTTAATTATGTTTATATGGTTTGTGATTCTTCTTTGTGGCACAATAGGTTATGTCATGTTAATTACAGTAGACTAAGTGACATGTCTAAAGTAGGATTAATTCCTCCTTTCAATATTAACATAGAAAAATGTAGAACTTGCATGTTAAATAAAATCACTAGAAAGTTTTTTCAAAATGTTGAAAGAAAATCCAACATGCTTGAATTAGTGCATAGTGATTTGTGTGATTTCCATAACACTCCATCTTTTGGAAATAAAAAATATGTAGTCATGTTTATTGATGATTTCACAAGATATTGTTATATATATCTTTTATTTTTAAAAGATGAGGCAATGGATAAATTCAATGTTTTTAAAACGGAAGTTGAGTTACAAACTGGAAAGAAAGTAAAAAGGCTTAGAACTGACAAAGGAGGAGAATATTATGAGACTGATTATTTCGAATCCGTTGGAATAATCCATGAAACCACAGCCCCTTACACGCCGCAACAAAACAGCATTGCTGAAAGAAAGAATAGAACTTTGAAAGAAATGGTTAATTCCATGTTGTCTAATTCGGGCTTAAGTAATGGTTTTTGGGGTCATGCTATGTTAACTGCTTGTTATATTCTTAATAGAGTGCCTAACAAGAAAAATAAGATTACCCCATATGAATTTTGGCACAAAAGAACACCCCAACTAAGTTATTTTAGGGTATGGGGTTGTAGGACAATCGTGAGATTACTGGAACCTAAACGAAAAACGTTAGATGAAAAGGGGGTAGAGTGCATATCTAATGGATATGCTGAACATAGTAAATCATATCGATTCTATGTTATTGAACCGAATGACTCAATTGCGGTTCACACTGTTATTGAGTCTAGGGATGCTCTTTTCAATGAGAAGCGGTTCACTTCTATTCTTAGGTCAAAGGATGTTGATCCCGGTCCAAGTAATTCTAATTTACATGAACTGGAAAAGGATCATGAAAATGAGCCTGAAATAAGACGGAGTAAGAGGGCTAGAAAAGAAAAATCATTTGGTCCTGATTTCCAATTATATTTGGTTGAGGGATCAAGAGAGACCCTTGAAACTCAAATACTATATTGTTATAGTGTTGACGAAGATCCTAACTCTTTTGAGGAGGCAATGAAATCACAAGATGTTTCCTTCTGGAAAGAGGCCGTGAATGATGAAATAGATTCAATCATGGGCAATAATACTTGGGTTCTAAGTGATTTACCACCCGGTTGCACACCAATCGGTTGTAAATGGATTTTCAAGAAGAAAATGGAAGTAGACGGTACCATTGACAAGTTTAAAGCTAGATTGGTTACACAAGGCTTTAAACAAAAACATGGTATTGATTACTTTGACACATATGCACCGGTAGCTCAAATAACTACCATAAGATTGTTATTTGCTTTATCAGCTATTCACAATCTTGTAATTTACCAAATGGATGTCAAAACTGCATTCTTAAATGGTGAATTGGAGGAGGAGGTGTATATGAAACAACCTGAAGAGTTTGTTGTTAAAGGACAAGAAAAGAAAGTTTGTAAACTTGTCAAGTCCTTGTATGGTCTGAAACAAACACCTAAACAATGGCATCAAAGATTTGATGAGGTGGTTCTGAAAAATGGTTTTAAAATAAACCAATCAGACAAGTGCGTATATAACAAATTTAATGAGCACGGTAACAGTGTCATTATTTGTCTATATGTGGATGACATGCTCATATTTGGCACTGATTTGAGGCAAGTGAAAGAGACAAAAACTTTCCTCTGTTCAAACTTCTCCATGAAAGATATGGGTGAAGCAGAAGTTATCCTTGAAATTAGGATAATTAAGCAAGGTGATACTATCACTTTAACACAATCTCACTATATAGAGAAAATATTGAAAAGATTTGGGAGTTTGGATTGTTCACCAGTTTCCACTCCCATGGATCCTAGTTGGAAATTAGTTCCAAATAGTGGGAACGTTGTATCACAGCTTGAATATGCTAGGGTGATTGGGTGTTTGATGTACGCAATGACTAGCACCCGGCCAAATATTGCATTTGCGGAAGGCAAGCTAAGTAGATATACTAGTAATCCTAGTATATTTCATTGGCAAACCTTGAAGCGAGTGATGAAATATCTAAAGAAAACAATGAGCTTCGGCTTATGTTACAAGAGTGAACCCTCTATATTAGAAGGTTATACAGATGCAAGTTGGATAGCTAATCAAGAGGATTATTCGTCCACAAGTGGATGGCTAGTCCTTCTTGGAGGAGGTGGTATATCATGGACATCTAAGAAACAAACTTGTATCACGGACTCTACCATGACTTCAGAGTTTATAGCTTTAGCATCAACTTGTAAAGAAGCGAATGGCTAAAAGATTTGTTGTCAAAAGTACCGATATGGCCTAAACCTATGGCTCCGATATCAATCCATTGTGATAGTGCATCAACTCTGTCGAAAGCTTATAACCATGTGTACAATGGTAAGTCAAGGCACATAGGAGTGAGACACAGCTATGTGCGGGAACTTATTAGTTCTGGAGTTGTTGTGATTGATTTTAATTTGTACGATCACATGTGAATTTGGCGGATCCTTTTACAAAAGCGAGGCCAAGGGACATGGTGTACAAAACTGCAAAAGGGATGGGGTTAATGCCCTTGGAAAATAATCACAAGTGAAAGAAAGCACAACTCAACGTCTAGTACAACGCTAGATCTTGAGTTCAATGATGATGAGTAAGTCACTCTGTGATTGAAGCACGTTTGAACATTAACCATCCCGAGGTAAATGCTTGAGTCTGCAATGTGTAATGAGGTTGACTATGTCTTAATAGATCTTTTGATAAAGTGTTTGATTGCCGAACACGATTTTAAAAAACCTACCTATGTGAGCTAGAATGGCGGCCGATTCACCAAGTTTAAGGCTTTACTTGTTGGAGGTCATGAATGGATATGGGCACAAAGCTGTTAATAGTGTCAAGTTTCTAAGTGAAATTGTATAAAGATTTATGTGTGTAATATCTTCGATATTTCAAAGTGGTTATATAGTTCAAAGCTTAGTCTACTATTATGATCCGAAATATTGTAAAGAATATTGCACTAAATGAAAGTTCAATCGTTACGATACTTTCAATTATACATAAATCTTGACAAGTGGTTTATTTGGCAAGAATTGAGTATGTTTATTTATCAATAAATGGAGGAGGATTGTTGGAAATTTATTGAAAATATGTTGGATTTTTTTAGAGTATTTCAAATGAGTATATTGCTTAAAAGTTACTTTTTGTATTAAACAATGAATTTCAAATATCCAATTCTAATGTCAGCTTTATCCCTGGTTGGTCAAATTCTATAACGCATAGGGATTGGCTTTATAATTTATTAGTCTTAGTAACATACGTTAATGTTAATTAATGTTTTGATCCTAACGTCTACTACGTGTATCTTTAATTTAATATTTAATGTGCATTAACTTTTATAAAGGAGAGCAACGTATGGGATGTTACGTTTATTATTGACATGATCACATGAATACGGAGTAGTATATATATGCAGTACACAAGTGAGTGTGGTTTTTAAGCTTCTTGACACAAAAAATATTTTCTTACATAATATACATGAGTGCATGCAGCCGAGTGAGTGAGAAAGAATATATCACAAATCCTTTCAAGTGTGCTTGGTAGCTCGGTCGACTTCCTACCGTTTATGTTGTATATATAAAAAGTTTTATATTTTGTTAAAATGATTATTGGGTTCATATACTAATTTTCTTCTCGTTAGTTCTGTTACCGGTCTTGCACCGAAGGGCTCGTTATATCTTGGGGGAAATTTCCGTACGCCGGGAATAATTCCTTAGGACAGCGTCTGACGCGTCTCGAGCCACTAATATACTCTTAGTTCTTTTTAGTGATTATTTTGCAGGTTAATTCCCGGAGCTAGATAGTCAACGTGGCCAATTTTAGGAGCAACACGGTCAACACGTTAATATGTCGAATAGAGCTAACAATCTAAGGAATTAAGGCGAATAAGGATTACACCTGTGGAATCGTCAACGTGTCCGTAACTTCCATTGAGACAAACAATGAAAATTTTAGCTCCCACTAAATTGTCAAATTTAAATTTGCGGTATGTGTTTATAACTATATTCAGATTACAAATAACCTTTTTTGTTTAACAAAAACTTTTAGTTTACACACTATTTGTGTTAATGAAAATTTTGGGAAATAAAAATACAACGTAAATTTAGTTGGCGGTGATGATATTAATTGTTGCGATTGTTTTTCAAAATTGGCTAGTGAGTGGTGTGAATGAATAAGTGGTAGACTTTAATTTGAGACAATCAAACTCATTTGTGAATACAAAAATGTGCTTTGCCTCCTATTGTCCAATAGTGGATGACGAAATAGAGGTTTCGTTGAAACTGACATTATATCCAATTGAAGTATATCAAGTGTTCGAGTTTTGAATTACTTTACTAGTACTGTTCATATGGTGGGAACAATGGAATAAGTTAAATTCAGTTTTAATTGTAATAAAATTGAAAACGGTGTGTCTAGTATTATTTGCTTAGAAATAAAATGCATCTACTTAATGATTATTTATTTTGTGACATATTGATCTACGTGTTTGACTGATCAATTTTTCTGTTGCAACCATTTATTATATTGATCGCATATATGCCAATATAGGCGTGCAAATGTCTTTTACATATCAGGTTGAGTCGATCTACCTATTCACCATTATGTCTTCTATAAATTTTCATTTAATGTATGGTGGTTTTGAATAGAAGCCATTCTCTTATTGTTTGGTAAAGTTGAAGGTATTCAACTTGTAGTTGAGATTTTAAGTGGTATTTTTGTATGTTAATCTTTATATTTATTTCACATATATACTCATGCATAATCTATGTCGGATTGATAATAATACTTAAAACCTCTAGAAAATTTTGAAATGTGTGACTGCTCGATATAAATTCCTATTAATAGTATTTTTACACGACTAGAGGTGATGGAAGATTTCGTAAAGTTGAGATTTTGGTAAGATATGAATTTATTTAAATAAAGGTTGAAATATAAAAATTATTTTAATATAAATGAAATTATCCTCCTGTGAATTTTAGAAGGGTTATGCACCGGCTTTCAAATATTTAAAATGTGGGGGTGCTAAGCTAAAGTGTTATTGCATATTATAAAGAGAGAAAATATTATTTTTGGGTTGCTTTTATGTATGCTGAAAATGTGTGTTTTATATATGTTTATTATTTTAAATTATATTGTGATCAAGAAATACTTTTGTGAAGGGGAAAGTATTATTTGGAATGTATATTTGGTATTAAAAAAAAATTGGCGTGGATAATCAGTTTCTATGTTGCTGATTGTGTTTTTATGCTTATTAGCTACCTTGATTTAATAAATCACTTATATAATTTTGTTGTTTATTCATATGTTGAAATAGTGGAGCATAAATATAATGTGATTTTCTTAAATGGAAGAATTAGTATGTCAGTGTGCAATACCTTAAGCTGTATTGCTGATACTAATATGATCGATTTTGGAGAATGTGTACCCATTAAATGATATCGATGCATGTGTAAATATTTGTTTCTGGAATTTTATATGCTTATTGTAGTACGTAGCTATATTGAGTTGATACATGAAAAGTCAATAAATATAATTTTGAGTATTAAAGTCATAAGGAAGAATGGTGGTATTTTACTATCATTATATTGAAATACTTCTTAAGAAGTTTGGCATTGCCGTGTTAATAATGTGAATATTCCTTATGCCTTTAATACATATATTAAAAATAAAACACATACATGTGATTTCTCAATAAGTATGTTAAAAAATGGTGTGAGTTTTGCTACAATTAATGAAATATGTGTGACCCGTCATATTTTAAAGTGTCGGAAGATTGAGCCAATATATGAAAATCTAAATGGGATAATTGGAGTACCTTAAAAGGTTATTGAGATACTTGAGATGCACCGTTGGTTATGCTATATTTGGATGAGATTATCCGTTGTAAAATATTGATACAACGATGATATGTATCATTGAGAAATATCAATTGTACTAGAGTGGTACAATGATGTTATATGAGAATTATCCATTGTACTTTAATGATACAATGATGATGTATATTTTATTGAGAATTATACGTTGGGATATAACATATTAGTGAAATTATCCGATGTACAAAAGTGTCACATCGATGTATATTTTGTTGAGAGTTATCTGTTGTATTGTCGGGATACAACGACGTAATATGAGTCGACTCACATGAGATAAAATAGTGGATATCCATTCACCCTTAAAAGTGGTGCAATATTTTTGAGAATGGAATTGTTCCATTAATTTTGTGAAGTTAAAAAGGAATTAGCTACTCCTTTTGATAGAATCCCTAGGACGTTAAATGATAAATTTAAACATCGAGGGAAATGGACTAATGTCACTTTGATAACAAATAGGAATGGGAACCCAACTTGTGTGATTGGAGATCCCATGAAGCAAGTTCATATGGGTAATAACAAGTCTTCTATTTGTTCTGCTAGCCTTGTAAAATGTCCATTTCTATGATGTGGAAGGCTAGACTGCATCTCTTTGTGAGGTTGAGTTAAAATTCTTAATGACTGTCATAGCTCTTACGGGTGGTGTGTTAAGTGCGGGACACACTTGATGAAGTCACCTATATGAGTGTGAGGTGGGGCCGCTTCTATGAAGTACTGACAACGCTTCTAGAGCACTCAAGAAAACCAAGCACGCGCACGGCCTAGAGGCGCACAACGGCGTCAACGACGAGAAAGGTGGGGGTGAAAAATGATCCCCTAAGACACTGACTTACCAAAGTAGATTATTGGTTCATAGAAACTATACGTTTCACCAATAAACTCGGTATTTAAAGACTTAGGCGTCTAGGTCTGGTTCAAGTCTATGGACACCAGATTGAAAAACTTCACCCCATATATGAACCCAGTAAGGAATTACTATTTTTAAATAATTAGAATAATTCATTTGAAATAGTGGGGGATTGTTGGATTTTTTTAGACTATTTCAAATGAGTATATTGCTTAAAAGTTACTTTTTGTATTAAACAATGAATTTCAAATATCCAATTCTAATGTCAGCTTTATCCCTGGTTGGTCAAATTCTATAATGCATAGGGATTGGCTTTATAATTTATTAGTCTTAGTAACATACGTTAATGTTAATTAATGTTTTGATCCTAACGTCTACTACGTGTATCTTTAATTTAATATTTAATGTGCATTAACTTTTATAAAGGAGAGCAACGTATGGGATGTTACGTTTATTATTGACATGATCACATGAATACGGAGTAGTATATATATGCAGTACACAAGTGAGTGTGGTTTTTAAGCTTCTTGACACAAAAAATATTTTCTTACATAATATACATGAGTGCATGCAGCCGAGTGAGTGAGAAAGAATATATCACAAATCCTTTCAAGTGTGCTTGGTAGCTCGGTCGACTTCCTACCGTTTATGTTGTATATATAAAAAGTTTTATATTTTGTTAAAATGATTATTGGGTTCATATACTAATTTTCTTCTCATTAGTTCTGTTACCGGTCTTGCACCGAAGGGCTCGTTATATCTTGGGGGAAATTTCCGTACGCCGGGAATAATTCCTTAGGACAACGTCTGACGCGTCTCGAGCCACTAATATACTCTTAGTTCTTTTTAGTGATTATTTTGCAGGTTAATTCCCGGAGCTAGATAGTCAACGTGGCCAATTTTAGGAGCAACACGGTCAACACGTTAATATGTCGAATAGAGCCAACAAAATAAAGCTCAATATGTTCAAAATGATCCTTAATTGTTGATATTATTTTAAATAAGTTTGATGGAGTTTTAATTAAAATAATATTGAAGGATGAGTATTGTCTTGACTATTGAATAATAATTATGTTACATGGATTTGTAGTGACAGTCATATACGTAAGTTTTAAATTTGATTTTCAAATTAAAACACTACGTATGGCATAATGGCAACTGTGGTATCCTTGCTTGAAGTTGCGATTCTATTAAACAGTCGCAATGCTTCCTTAAGGGACTAACGGTCTCCTTTTATTATCCCTTTAAAAGGGATGTCGAACACGGTAAGAGGACATACTTTTATGATCTTGCTTACTCTATTCCGATATCTGCAGTATTCGATATAGAGTGTTTAGACCACTTAATATACAAATCACTTGTTCGGTGTTATTTTATCGGTAACTAAAATACACCATACACCTTCTTTTTATCCCAAAAGTTCTATCTTGTAACTCGGTTACTGTAATAAGGGTAGATAGTAGACTTTTAGGAAAGCGTATTTTATACGTGACTAGAAGTGATATCCGGTCCAACCATATTTCACACCCTTATATTTTACTAGTTCTATCCTCCAGTTGTAACAGCTACTGCCTCAAAAACCCGATTGGGTGTATACCTATACTCGATCAGGTTCAGAGACCTGAGATGAAAAAAAAAAATTCAAGACACCCAATCGGGTACCAGTCTAAACCAGACCGGGTATGAGCGGATGACGAGTTCCAAAGGCTACTGCCTCGAAAACCTGATCGGGTGCAAGGCTACTTCATCTTCCCTAAAGTTCCTAAATTTTTGAACTCCTATATTCCCAACCTCCATTTTTTAATCTTCTTTTACCACAAGACCCACAACTCCTTCAATTCTCAACCAAATCACCTCATACAACCACCAAAATCTTCCCCTCACCTTCCTCTCCAACCAATCTCAATCTCTCTCCCAAAATAAAAAAGTCTAAAACACTACACCTATTTGTCAAAAGCTTCAAATCAAGGTCTCAAATGGCTCCCAAGAGGCAAAAGGGAGAGGGTTCTTCATCAAGGGCTCCGATTTTGGGCTTTGAGGACGTCCGGTTCTCCTCTTCCAAGCATCGGGAGAAATTCATCACACAAACCCTCCAAAATAAAGTACACCCTTCCCGCTTCATGTGTCATGAAACTTTACATGCTTTAGGACTATTGGTGACCATGCAAAAATTGTTACACAAATTGGACATGGATTTGATTTTTGGGTTGCAATACAACTCAAATGAATGTCTTATTTATGAATTTGTGAGCTCCGCTAGATTTGTAGATGATGATGAGAATTTCCGGGAAGACAAACTCACGTTTAGGATGTTTAACAATGAACACTTCATCACTAAACGTGAGTTTGCCTAACACTTTGGTTTACCCATCCCGATGGAGAAAAGATGGAGAAAAGCGCACCCGAAAACACCACGTATGGTCATGATTTATGGATGAAATTGACCGGAGAAACGAGTATTGATTCGTCTAAACTATCTCTTAGTCACATTTAACACCCAATTTCCCAAATATTTTTAAAACTCTTGACCAATTGTGTGTTTGGACGACCACGTGAGGATGAGTGATGTTTGCATCCTCACTAATGTTATGTTTTACGTCTATGCCCAACACTTTGAAATTTGCAACTTGATGTGGGCACGCCTTATCAAAGAGTGTAAGGCTAAGGGGAAAATTGTGATAGGAGGAATAATAATGCATTTGGCAAGCGAATTTGGGTAAACGAATAACTCACCTATACCCAAATATTGTTTAATGAACATACTTTTTCTCACTACAATGCCGAGGGAAAGTACTTCTACAAGGGGCACATTTACCCAAATCCCTTAAGGTATTTCCCCACACTAGTAAAAAAATGGCTTATAGTGACACTATATTAGTGTCACTAAACGATTTAATGACACACTGAATGTGTCACAGAAAAGCGGGGCAAGTGACACAAAATTTAGTGTCACCGTTAACAAATCACTTTTGTGTCACAAAATTATGACATATAAACATCATTGAGAACTATGATATATACGTAACAAGGATTTTTGTGATACCAATGCATCATGTTTTTTAGCGATATATACATAACAAGATTTTTTGTGATACCATTGCGTCATATTTTTTTAGTGATACACTAGTATCATGAGTGTATATATATATATATATATACACACACTACATATATATCATACTAAAATGTTTTATTTATCAATAAATAATCAAAACATCCATTACTAGCAATAAATAATCAAAACATCAAGCAAATATTTTTATTAAATTTAAATCGTCATTCCTTACAATTGTAAATGTACATAATTCACAATGGTATACCCTACAACTAAAGAAGTAAAAAGGAGAAGTTAAAACGACGGCCAAAGTAATCAAAAGAAAGTGCTAATACACAAAACTACAAGGTGAACAAAAAGACCAAAAGATTAAGAACGTTGTGTTCATCTCCTCAACTCTAATTCTTGTTCCCTTGACCTTCATATAAGAAAACTAGTGTTCAATAGTCCACATATTAAAGTGAATATGTACTCGCATACCTGCAATTTACAGGGACAGTAAGTATAAGTATGATTATACGTTAAACATAAATATTGTGTAACAATGCATTATCATGAAAATAGAATAGTACTCCGTATCATATTGCTTGATATTAGGAAATATATCAAAACACAAAACAGTGACCTCTAATTTAAATGAAAAATGTAAAACAGTGAATATGTACTCGCATACCTCACTCACACACACACAAGTTAGAAAAAAAGAACCACTGCCAAATAAACAGAAACTCCAGAAACAAAAATGGCCTCAAATCAATGAACCAACATCAAACTCCAATAGTATACAAACTCCAATAGTATATGACTAATTAATCAATAACATCAAGGGTCTCCATTTCGGGTTTCTCCTTTTCAGCCTCTTGAAGTACAATGATCTTTTCCTATGAAATCTATATACTTACAGTAGAAAAGGCTATCGAACTGATTTTATATGAGGGTAAAATTATTCATTAAACTCTGGGATACATTGTGGTAGTAGCCGAATTCAAAATTACAGACCTAAGAATAGCTATCCACAGCTGTATCTAGTGGAGATTTGTAGGGCGTAAGACACTCAGAGAGAGAGGTTTGAATATTAAAAAAAAGAGAGAACTAACTGTATGTGAGAACTACAGATATAACTTTTTCTTGCTGTCAGAATATACAAAGATGTTATTCACAAAGCTAGTGTAAGTAGTTTGAATAGAAAAAAGGATGATGCAGCTGCAAATGTAGATACTCTCTATTAATAACATGAATAGAAATATAGAACAACAACTAAAATATGCAGGATAGCAAGAAGATTGCTATGAAATTATGAAAGACTTGGTAGCAATAAGCTGCTGTTCTTTTCCAGAAACAATCTCCCCAAATGCAAAAAAAAATTGCCTTAACTGTTAAAGAATGAAAGAAAATAATTTCTATGCAAGGAAGAACAAATCTGCAGTCATAACGTTCTGATTTTTTGCATAAAAACTGCATAACATGTAAGTATAAGTTGTCTAAATATGATATTAAGGATTGGCAATCAAATGGAGAAAAACATTGATAAAATGTGCATGAAAAAAACTGCTGAATTTGGTTAAATACTTAAGATTCAAAAGTATCTACTGCAAATATTTACTCAGTAATATCTACTAAGTAATTAAATGGATTTCAGTGAGCAAACTTGGGCAAGGAAGAAAAAACTCATTAAATAAACCAAGTTTTGATAGGGAGATGGATACATGAATAAGGAAATTGTGATGGTGTGGCAGAATTATTTACGCTGAGAAAGATATTGTTGCACGATAGTGTTCACGGAGTACTGCCATGCATCATGCCTGTGTGCATACCCAGCTTCTACAATGACTATTCCAAATCCCTCCTAAGCTTCTTTGTCAATCACTCCTGATAATGAGTAAGATGCAAAATGAAAGAAGCAATGAAGCCTGTGTGCACACCTAGAATATACAAACTAATGAAAAAAATTTGTAGGATGCAAAATGAAAGAAGTAATTAGCAACATGTAACAAAAAAGCATCATCATGTAATAATGTAAGAAGTGTAAATAAAGATTAAGATCCCAAATAACAAATTTTAACAATGAATGTCATAAAATTGTATCATAAAATCAGCACCGGAGTTCACTTTCAGCTCCAAATTGTATCACTTTCACTAGCACCGGATACTCTACCATGTTATACATATATTTAGAGAGAAATCGGTGACATGAATCATATTGCCCTGATGACGGGGGAAATGATTTTGTTCAATGTAAATAAAAGTGTAATTGAGTCAAGAAGATCAGATAAGAATATTAATTAGGGGGATTTGCTTATCTGCCTGGCGGAACATGTAAGAATGACTGCCATCTACCAATAATTGAGCAATTCATCAGATTGAAAAAAATGATTTCATTGTCAGTGGATAGATTATTAGGAAGTATTAAGTGAAAGTAGTCAGTTAACGAAGGCTGTAGCGTATGGCTTGATCCATTTGCAACCCACTTTTTGAGGATCAGAAACCTCAAGGTCACACAAACAAGCATGCTTGAGACACTCTCACTCATGATGACATGTTGGAACCACTTCCAAGTTGCTGCAAGCATTATCAACGACTTCCCATCAAAATAGGTTATACTCCATACTCCATACCTGTAAAAAAATGGGATTTCAAGCTCAAAAGCTATTAGTGCACAACAATTCTCAGCACACTAATCGAACACAATAAGTTATACTCCATACTCCATATCAGTAAAAGTAAAAGTATAAAGCTAGAATATTATTCCTAAAGCAGAGGTTTAGCAATATCCTTATATCTAAGCAACTGTAAGTGTAACTAAGTGCATTTTATTTTAGCTATCAGAATAGTGTTCCTAAAACAGAGTTTTAGGATGTAGTCAATATTTTTTGGTGGAAAATAAGACCTATAATTCTGATAAGGCAAAAATAAAGCAGGAAATGCATGCCTTGAGATATATTTTAATCTATGTGCTTTCTCTTGGAATGGCAGAGGGGCCTAAAGGAGCTGATTGAGCCCCTGCTGCTCTTTTGAAATTTTGGATCATCAAATTTTTTTACTCTAGGTCAATAAGATAATGTTATCAATGAGTAAGTAACTAATTTTTTAAATAAAAAAAATATTTACCCAACTTGGATTATAACTAGATTGACCACCTTCCCATACTATGAGTAACATGCTTTGCATCTATAGCAAACTGTAAGGAATAAATGTAATTAGATTTTGATGATGCTAGGTTATTTAGATTAGAATTTTAAAGTACCCCCAAATTAGATTTCATGTATTAGTATTTTCTGATGTAAGTATTAGTATAGTCGACGATCAGAGTTGTTCTTCTATGGATCTGATCAGAGTTGCTCTATGAGAACTGCCTTTAGAGTTGCTCGCTTGCGGATCCGATCATAGTTACTCTCAGCAGTTCATGAGAGTTGCTCATCAGAGAAGCATCAGAGTTCGGTGCATAGCTTCATCAGAACTCAACATCCGACAAACATCAGAGTTCGCACACCAGAGCCCGACTTATAACTACATCAGAGCTACTCTTCAGAAAGCCATCAGAATCCAACGTATCAGAAGACTTCAATCAGAGCCCGACTAACACTTAGAAGATTTCAAGCAACATCCAACAGCTATGAATCCAACGGGTAAAAACATCCAACGGCTAGAAGACTGTGCATGAAAGGAAAGCATTTAATGCACATTAAATGAGCCTGATACGCTGAAGGATTGATTGCAAATGATTGACCAAGGAATCCGGGAAGATATATTATAAAAATAGAAACCTTCCAAAACGGCGGTCAAGTCAACAGTACGCGCATTTAATGCAGTTGTCTCCTCCTCCAACGGGCAGACAACCTCAGTATATAAGCTACACGAAGAAGAACAAGGAAGATAACTTTGCTACAACTTTTGCTCCATTCATTACTCTGAACATACTTCTTGAGATTCAACCTTCATAACACTCTACAAGAAAAGTCCTACGTTGGGAAGATTCAAACTCCAAATCTTTCATCCCCAACAACGAGCAAAGTTCATCCTGTTCTTCAACACTTCAAGATCCTCATCAAACATCTTTTGTAACGAAGCAAGTTGGAGGAAAAACTTTGTGTTTTTCAAAGGATCTTCTGAAAAGAAGGGCGTCCAAGTAACTGCAGCAGTGAAGTGGTGATACTTCCGGGAAGCTGAGTGAAAGGATCAGTCATCAGGAAGCAAGACTGCATCCCGGGTGACAACTAGGCTTGAAGAAGGCGTGGAGAACTTCTTAAGTGCTAGGGATTAGCTTTGTAACCGATCTACTTCAAAGCTAGTGGAACAGTGGACTAGAGGAACGCGTTGTTCCTTGAACCACTATAAAATATCCGGTGTCATTTACTTTACTGCAATTTATATTTCTGCACCTAGGATATTAACTGATTAACTCTAAGACTTGGAATCTGTGTTTAGCAGATCTTGTTCTCAGAGTTATCAGAAAGGCATTTGCCTTAGTATTTCTGAGGCTACCCGGACAGATCAGAATCCGCTGCCAAGGCCAGTTCTGATATCAGAACCAGCCTTTCTCTGTCACCAGAATCAGACCTTCTCTGATAAGTCACTTTGGACTTAGAGAAAAGTTGAAAAACCAATCAGTCTATTCACCCCCCCCCTCTAGACTGATTACCATTTTAAACGGGACCAACAAGTGGTATCAGAGCCTCCTTGTTCTTGTAATCTTTTAGGTTACACCTTGAACAAAGATCCACTTGTTTTAGCCTCTATTTATTTGTTATTATGGATAACTCTCTTGCAAAGCATCTTATGTTCACAGATCAGAAATATGATGACTGGAAGATTCGGATGAAAGCTCATCTCTGTGCCCTGCATGATGAAATGTGGGAAGTCTTGGAGAATGGACCTTTTATCCAATTCATGAAGATCAACCCTGCCCATACCTTAGACAACAACCTGCCTCAGATGATTGAGAAGGCCAGGTCTGAGTGGACCAAGGAAGAAAAGAGACAGTACAACCTCGACAACATAGCCAAGGACATTCTCTACAAGGCTATTGATGAAAGGTACTTCAACAGGATCAAGAAGTGCAAAACTGCCAAAGAAATCTGGGATAAACTAGATGAGATTGGAGCAGGAGATGAACAAGAAAGAGATAACAAGCTGACCATTGCAATGAAGAAGTTTGATGACTTCAAACTTCTGCCAGAAGAATGCATTGCTAAGATGCATGAAAGACTGTTGATTCTCATCAGTGAGATTTCTGAGCTTGGAAAGGAGCTCACCATCAAAGAGGTCAACATGAAGATCCTCAGAGGACTGCCTTCAGCATGGAAGATGAAGGTGATTGCAGTCCAAGAGAGCAAGAACATCAAAACCTACCCCACAGAGAAATTGATCTCTGATCTCAAAGCTTATGAGTTTGAGATGGTAGAAGAGAAGGAAGAAGTTCCTTATGAGAGGACCACCACTGCTACTCTTTTAAAGGTAAGTAACTTTGACCCTTCTACTCTTTTATCTGATGAGTATATGGCTGCTTTTGCCAGGAAGTTTAAGAAGTTTATGAAGAAAGATGGAAGGAGTCCATCTTCTAGCAGAAGACCCCATCAGAAGACCAAGTCTTCTGAGAGCAATGGAGAGTACCTCTGCTACAACTGCAGACAACCTGGGCACTTCAAAGCAAACTGCCCCTATCCAAGAGTGTCCAAAAAGCAAGGACAGGAAGAAGAAAAGAAGCATGAAGATCAGCACAGGAGAAGGAAGGCATTCATCTCTGAGCAAGCAGAGAGAGACCCCCTCTCTAAATCAGAGTCAAGCTCTGACTCTGACTCTGATGAAGCATTTTGCTGTGTGGATGCAGAAACTGAAGACCTCTGCCTCATGGCTCAATCAGATGATGAGGTATGCTCCACTTCTGATTCTATTTCTTCTTCGGTAGGCACAGCCTTAAATGATGATCCAATGTCATCATTCTGGGAAGAGTTCAAAACTATCCAAGGATCTTATTCCTTTATTAAATAAGAGAACAGTAAGCTGAAAGCTGAAAATGAGTCTCTTCTAAAGAGAATAAGAGAGATTGAACATCTTGAAGTCAGATACAATAGCCTTCTGAAGATGCAATCTTCTATGAAGGGTATCAATGACTTTCACAACTCTACCCCTGGTCTTGGATATGTTGAACCCAAGTCTGGTGAATCTTCTGTAAGGCCTAGCACTCAAGTTGCTAAAGCTAGAAAGGTCATAGTTTCACAGACTTGCAGCCCCATTTGCCATGCTAGTACCTCTGGTACTAAGGTTATTCATGAGAAAGTCCCACCAGAGAACCAAAGACTAAAGGCCAAACCAAAACAAGTTTTGAAAACTAATGAATCTGGCAGAAGACTTAATCACAATAAAAATTTTCAGAACAATAAAATTCAAAGGCCAAAATCCATCAGACATCCTCATGATAACCGTATCAGAAACTGCTATCAGAAAGGCAAATATCAAGAGAAAATTAACTATAGGCAGAAAAGGTTGACTGGTCAACCTCAGAAGCCTAAAGTTAAGCGCTCCTCTGATCTTGATAGTATATGGGACTTCTTTCCAACAAAGAAGGCTATGCAAAAGTATGCAAACAGAAAACATGATCCTCACAAGCATCTGCCCAAAGTGAATCATACGTCTGTTTACTACGACTACCAGGTGGACAATGGGTACCATCCACCAAGGTTTCAGTTGATGAGACCAAAATGGTACCAACTACTAAGACTGCATTACCCCCCAGGACCCAACATTGCTTGGGTACCTAAATCTTCCTTTTAATTTTGCAGGAACTGTGTGCTGGAGCTATCTCAGAGCAAGAATGGTTTATTGATAGTGGATGCTCCAGGCACATGACAGGTGACAAGAATTGCCTATCAGAGTTCCAGAAAATCAATGGACCCCGAGTCACTTTTGGAGGAAATGACAAGGATGGTCAAACAAAAGGAAGAGGGAAGCTGATCAAGAAACAGATAATCATTGAAGATGTCTCATATGTCAAAGGTCTGAAGTTCAACCTGCTGGGTGCTAGCCAGTTCTGTGACAAAGGCTACACAGTTGAATTCACCAAGACCTTATGCTATGTCAAGCATGAGACAACCAAAGAAGTGGTTCTTACAGCCAAAAGAAGAAAGAACATCTATGTTGTTGACTGGCAAACAGCAAAAGATGGAACCTGCTTGATAGCTAAAGACAATTCAAAGCTAAGCTGGGACTGGCACAAGAAGCTTAGCCACCTGAATTTCAAAACCATCAACAAACTGGCAAGGGAACACATTGTAGATGGTCTGCCTGACATTGTCTACAAGAAGGAGACCCTCTGCAGTGCTTGTCAGAAAGGCAAACAAGTGAAGACCTCATTCAAACCCATAGCTGGAGATCTTTCTACTTGCCCTCTAAATCTGATCCACATGGATTTATTTGGACCAGTTGAAACTCCCAGTGTTGGTGGAAAAAGATATACTCTTGTTATGGTTGATGATTACTCAAGATACACATGGACTGTGTTCCTAACAAAGAAGAATGAAACTCTTCAGAAGTTGCCATCTCTGTTAAAGCAACTTCAGACTGAAAAGAACATGAAGGTCAGGACAATCAGATCTGACAGAGGAACTGAATTTGTCAACAAGGTGATCAAGGACTTCTGTGATCAGAATGGCACATTCCATCAACTCTCTGCTGCCAGAACACCCCAACAAAATGGTGTTGCAGAAAGAAGGAACAGGACTTTAAAGGAAGCTGCAAGGACCATGATTGCAGAATCAGGATTGCCCATCAGATACTGGGCTGAAGCAATCAATACTGCATGCTACACTCAGAACAGAAGCATGATCCACAAGAACCACAAGAAGACTCCATATGAACTGTGGAAAGGAAGGAAGCCAAACATCAGCTACTTCCATATGTTTGGATGCAAATGCTACATTCTAAACAATGGAAAGGAGCATCTGAAGGTATTTCAAGAGAAAGCTGATGAAGGTGTATTCTTAGGCTATTCTAGCACAAGCAAGGCCTATAGAATACTCAATAGGAGGACTCTACAAGTAGAAGAATCCATTTATGTCAAATTTGATGATAGCACCTCAGTTGAAGAGATATCAGAATCTCTACAGAAGACCAATCTTGAAGATAAGATTGCAGAACCATCAGAAAAGGTCAATATCAACCCCGTATTCTCAACACCTCCTACTAATCCAATTCTGATAGACAAAGATGAAGATGAGGAAAAGGATGAAGACAAAGCTGATGATGAAGAATCAGAAGATGATGAATCAGAGTTGCCTAGACAGCAACTATCAGAACCAGATCTATCATGGTTAAAAGACCACCCTCCTAACCAAGTAATTGGTCAGATTACCAGTGGAGTAAGGACCAGATCAGCATCAAGAAGAGAAGCCATGTTCACCTGCTGCATATCTCAGATGGAACCAATGAGTGTGGATGAAGCTCTAGAAGATTCAGATTGGATCAATGCAATGCAAGAAGAGCTCACCCAGTTTGAAAGGAATCAAGTGTGGGAACTGGTTCCTAGACCTAAGCATCAGAATGTCATTGGAACCAAATGGGTATTCAAGAACAAAGCAGATGAAGAAGGCAACATTGTAAGGAATAAAGCAAGGCTTGTAGCAAAAGGATACTGCCAAGAGGAAGGCATAGATTTTGATGAGACTTTTGCACCTATTGCAAGACTGGAAGCAATCAGAATCTTCCTAGCCTATGCTGCCTACAATGACATCAAGGTTTACCAGATGGATGTCAAGAGTGCATTTCTGAATGGAGAACTTGAAGAGGAAGTCTATGTTGAACAACCTCCAGGTTTTGTCATTCCTACCCAATCTTCTTGTGTCTACAAGCTTAAAAAGGCCCTCTATGGTCTTAAGCAAGCTCCCAGAGCTTGGTATGACACATTGTCCCTATTCTTAGTGAACCATGGGTTTACTAAAGGAAAGGTTGACAAGACTCTATTTCAAATCTCTGTTGCTAATCACATTCTATTAGTGCAAATCTATGTTGATGATATTATATTTGGAAGCACTAATCCAGAATTATGCAAGAAATTTTCTCAAGTTATGCAGAACAAGTTTGAAATGAGCATGATGGGAGAACTCAGTTATTTCCTTGGATTGCAAGTCAAACAAGTTCCAGAAGGCATCTTTATCAACCAAGGGAAATACACCAGAGATCTCATCAAGAAGTTTGGAATTGATGGAAAATCTTCAATCAAAATTCCTATGAATGCATCTCAAGGAATTGGACCAGATGATGAAGGAAAGGATGTTGATGCAACAACTTATAGAGGAATCATTGGATCTCTCCTCTATCTGACTGCAAGCAGACCAGACATAGCTTTTGCAGTAGGAATCTGTGCCAGATACCAATCAAAGCCCAAGGAGAGCCATCTAGTTGCTGCTAAGAAGATTATCAGATATATCAAGGGAAATCCAAATGCAGGCCTATGGTATCCCAAGGGAGGTAATTTTGAACTAGTTGGTTACTCTGACTCAGATTTTGCAGGTTGTAGATTGGACAGGAAGAGCACTTCCGGTCACTGCCAATTGCTGGGTGGGAGACTTGTCTCCTGGTTTAGCAAGAAGCAGAATTCAATCTCAACTAGCACTGCTGAAGCTGAGTATATTGCTGCTGGAAGCTGTTGTGCTCAATTGCTCTGGATGAAGCAACAACTCAAGGATTATGGAGTGCAAGCAAAGGAGATCAAACTGCTGTGTGACAATACAAGTGCTATTGCCATCACTCAGAATCCAGTGCTGCACTCAAGGACCAAGCACATTGAGATCAGACATCACTTTATCAGAGATCATGTGGAGAAGAAGCACATTTCAATTGAGCATGTTCCAACTGAAGACCAGCTTGCAGATATCTTAACCAAACCTCTCTCTGAGGCAAGGTTTAACAAGCTAAGGGAAGAACTGGGAATGATGGATGATCTTCCCAGAGATACATGAATCAGAGTTGCAGAAGTATCAGATGTGGATTCATCAGAACACCCCATCTCTGATACCTGAGCTCTTGTCCATCAGAAGCTAGAATCAGAGTTGCAGAAGCATCAGATATGGATCCATCAGAATTCACCACCTCTGATACTCTTTTCCATCAGAGGACCCTGTATCAGAGTACCCCTTCTCTGATACATGGATTGCTATTCATCAGAGTGGCTGTGGACTTAGAAAATTTTCTAAATTTCGGGCGAGACTATTCAATAAACTGGGTTTTACCTTTTTACCCCCGGTAGTTATTACCATTTTTGGAAAACGGCTTTCCGCCCGCATTCCATTAAATGCGACCTCGAAACCGCAAATTATATCAAACGTCCACTAACCTAAATCCATTTATACCCATTCTAAAACCTAAATCGCTACTGCAATTTTACTCTTCGTCCTCAAACTTTATCTCTCTAAACTCTCAACTTTCAGACCTCTCAACTCTTCACTAAACTGAGAATGAAGTTCATCAACATCAACGATCTCTCCAAGGAGGAAATCAAGACTCTTGTGAACAACATCGTCACTGGCATGCGCGTTGACATGTCCTCATTGCCTCTATTGGCAGAAAATCAGAAGCGGATGAAGAAAATCATCCAAGGAATGCATGATTCCCAGCTGAGCAAGATTGCTGCTCATCCTTATGAACAATATAGCACGAAGGACGTTGCTGAGTTCTACCTGAATGCCACCATTACCAATGAAGCCATCCACTCACAGGTTCAGGGCAAGGACCTGAAGATAGATGCTGATGCCCTCAATGAGTTCTTCGACATCAAGCTCGATCCTCAAGAAGAGGATACTACCAGCTTCATCGAGCTTGACGATGTGAACATCTCTGTTCAAACCTTTGCTGAAACCTACTGCCGGGAGGATGCAACCGGAGTAGATAAGCTCTACATGAAGAAAAACCAGCTGAAGAAGGACTATGAACGTCTGATGAGCATAATGCACAGATGCCTATGGTGCAAAACTGGGTCAACTGACCAGATGAATAATGCCAACTCCAAGGCCATCTATGCTGTTCACAGGGGTATGAACATCAACTGGGGAAAGGTACTATTCCAGTCCCTCTCTGAGTCTGTGGCTAAGAAAGACAAGAAGACTGGCCAATTCTCAACCAAGATGGGCCATGGACTACTCATTTCCAGACTGATTTCCAATGTCAACATAGCGCTCCGAGAAGCTACTGAAGTCAACCACACGAAGACCATCTTCCTCACAGCTTCTCCCAAGTTCAATGTGGCCATTGCTGCAGAATTAAAGAAAGCGAAGAAACAAGAGCAACTGAGGGAGAAACCAGCTACTACAGTTGAGGTTGATAATGAACAACTAAAGGGCAAGAAGAAGAAGCTTCAGAAGAAGCCTAACAGCACTCCAGAGAAACTTGCATCAGAGGAGGAAGCATCAGAGAAGGATGCATCAGCTGAGGCTCCTATCAAGAAATTGAGACAGAAGAGGAGAAGAAAAGCCGTTATTCAGAGTGATTCTGATAGCTCCAAATCTCCTATCAGAGTGGCAAAGAAGAAGAAGAAGGTTCTCTCATCCCCTAAAGGATCAGCACCTCAGGGGGAACCAGCACCAGAGTTGGTTGATACACAAGAGGAATCTGCATTACTGATCTCTGATACTCAGGGGGAACTTGTATCAGAGGTCCAACCTTCCTCCGCACCAGCCCTGCAAGTCACCATATCTCCAACAGAACAGCTAGACCCTACTACAGCTCTTGACAGACAATTTCAGAGGGTGCTAACCTGGAGAAAATGGAGAATGGGACCTCTGCATCAGATACTTGCACAGGCTACAGAATTTGAATCAGAGGAAAAAGAAGTCCTCAAGTGGGCAGGAACTGATGATGTATCCCTATGCTTCGACCTTCAGTTCCTACACTCTGTGCTTGACAGAAAGAAGGAAAAACTCAAAGGGAAGGAGAAGTTGACTGCTCCACCATCAGAAGAGTATGTCAAAGCCTTATCAGAACACGAGGTTCCCATCTTTGATGAGTGGCTGATGGAAAAGAAAAGGAGGGAGTCTCTGATCAAGATGAAACCTTTACCAGGTACAGAGGGAGAGTCATCAACTGCCAATGACCTATCTCTGGCAATGCAGAAACTTATCAAAGAATGGAGAGATTCTCAACTAGAAGAAACAACTTTAGAGGTATTACCAGAATCCCCTATTCCTCTAATTACTTTGCAACCCACTCCATCTCCTCCACACTCTTCTCCCAAATCTCCATCCCCCGAACCCACAACACCGACTTACACTCCACCACCCTCACCTCAACCTCCACAAAAGTCACCCACTCCATCACCAAAGAAAACCCCATTCCCAGTCCATCAGAAATCCCCCTCTCCTCACAGAACCCCAACCCCTTCACCCAAGAAGCCCTCACCTAAACAACCTTCACCATGCAAACCCCTCACCCCCATAAGAAACCGATCCCCCTCACCCCCTCCTTCTCCACAACATCAGAACACCCCTATCTCTCATCCGACTTCTCCCCATCCGAAATCCAGTCCTCAGAACTCTCCACCAGCTCCTCCACAGCAATCTTCTCCTCCCTCAAAGCAAGTACTCACCCTTGCCCAAGGCAATACTCCTGCACAATCCTTCATGGCTGACATAGAGCAGGTTGGACAGCAAATAGCCAAGGGAATGGAGAAGATACTAGATGCTGAGTATGACACTGATTCCCATCTCACCAGAGTCAGTGAACATCTCACAAAAGGGATCAATCTGCTGCTAAAGCATGTGGGCATCATTGCCACAGCTTTTGAGGTCCACAAGGACAAAACTGCAGAGAATCTGAGCAACATTGCCAAGGAAGTGGATGGCATCTCTGCTGTCCTACTTCATCACACTAAGGCTCTTGAAGAGCAAGCCAAAGCCATCAAAGGCATCTCTGATTCAGTAGATGATCTCCAGTGGTCCTCTGATAAAGCTCGAGAAGAGATTCAGAGTGTTGAAGGACTGTGCAAGGACAACAAAGAGTTTGCAATCAAATTGATCAATAGTGGAAAGGACAAAGATCACAAGCTGACTCTCCTTGAAGCCACTACTAAAGATATTCAGACTGCTGTAGATAAACAGAAAGAAATTATTGAGGGTCTGGCCTCTGTCACCGAGACTCTGCCCGGAGCTCTTGAAGCCATCAAGGAGAATCAGGCCTCCGAATTGTCTAAGATTGGACTCCTGCTTGGTGATCTTGCTGATGCCAAAAAGGGGGAAGATAGAAATGAACATATCAGAACTGCAGAAGGATCAAGCACCAGAGCTCTGACTCCCATATCTGGTACCCCTGATCCTGCTATATACTTTGAGAAGACTAGAAAGAAGCAGATTGCTGCTGGTATTCAAAGACCTCCTCCTCCTCGGTCCAAGAAAGGGAAGAAATCAGCTGCTACAACCTTTACACTGCAACAATGGCTCAACAGTGACCTAGCCAAGCCTGATGCTGCCCAGTTCCAAGAAATGAAGAAACACATGACTCCCTATCAAAAGGACAATCTGATCCTAGATAAGGATGGGCTGATAATCATAAACCATGGTGGCTCAATGCAAGAAGCAGAAGACTGGTGGCGAATGAAAGTGATCCCTGGCAAGGACTTATCAGAAGCCATCAGAAATTATCTTGACTGCAAGCTTGAACCTACCTGGTCAGAATATCAGAATCCCAGGAATCTTGCTACAATCAGAGCTAGGGTAAATGCTGATCTGAAGGAAATTGAAGCGAAGGAAGCTCAACTAGAAGAGGAAGATATCTAAACTCTATCCTCTTGTTGCTTTAAATATCCTTTTTTAATAAGATAACCAGCTTGCCTCTATTTTGCATGGCAATTTCACATATTTGCATTCTGTTTATTTTATGCTCTGATATGCGTTATTTCTTATTTTGCTTATCTGATTGATTGTATCTTACTCTTGCTATTCTCCTATGCCAAGTGCCCACCAAGATTTGTAATGGAAGTTTTAACTTATTTTCTTTATGGTGAAAGGCACTTCTCTGGAAATAGCTTAAGGGTTTTGGCATCATCAAAAAGGGGGAAATTGTAAGGAATAAATGTAATTAGATTTTGATGATGCTAGGTTATTTAGATTAGAATTTTAAAGTACCCCCAAATTAGATTTCATGTATTAGTATTTTCTGATGTAAGTATTAGTATAGTCGACGATCAGAGTTGCTCTTCTATGGATCTGATCAGAGTTGCTCTATGAGAACTGCCTTCAGAGTTGCTCGCTTGCGGATCCGATCAGAGTTACTCTCAGTAGTTCATGAGAGTTGCTCATCAGAGAAGCATCAGAGTTCGGTGCATAGCTTCATCAGAACTCAACATCCGACAAACATCAGAGTTCGCACACCAGAGCCCGACTTGAAACTACATCAGAGCTACTCTTCAGAAAGCCATCAGAATCCAACGTATCAGAAGACTTCAATCAGAGCCCGACTAACACTTAGAAGATTTCAAGCAACATCCAACAGCTATGAATCCAACGGGTAAAAACATCCAACGGCTAGAAGACTGTGCATGAAAGGAAAGCATTTAATGCACATTAAATGAGCCTGATACGCTGAAGGATTGATTGCAAATGATTGACCAAGGAATCCGGGAAGATATATTATAAAAATAGAAACCTTCCAAAACGGCGGTCAAGTCAACAGTACGCGCATTTAATGCAGTTGTCTCCTCCTCCAACGGGCAGACAACCTCAGTATATAAGCTACACGAAGAAGAACAAGGAAGATAACTTTGCTACAACTTTTGCTCCATTCATTACTCTGAACATACTTCTTGAGATTCAACCTTCATAACACTCTACAAGAAAAGTCCTACGTTGGGAAGATTCAAACTCCAAATCTTTCATCCCCAACAACGAGCAAAGTTCATCCTGTTCTTCAACACTTCAAGATCCTCATCAAACATCTTTTGTAACGAAGCAAGTTGGAGGAAAAACTTTGTGTTTTTCAAAGGATCTTCTGAAAAGAAGGGCGTCCAAGTAACTGCAGCAGTGAAGTGGTGATACTTCCGGGAAGCTGAGTGAAAGGATCAGTCATCAGGAAGCAAGACTGCATCCCGGGTGACAACTAGGCTTGAAGAAGGCGTGGAGAACTTCTTAAGTGCTAGGGATTAGCTTTGTAACCGATCTACTTCAAAGCTAGTGGAACAGTGGACTAGAGGAACGCGTTGTTCCTTGAACCACTATAAAATATCCGGTGTCATTTACTTTACTGCAATTTATATTTCTGCACCTAGGATATTAACTGATTAACTCTAAGACTTGGAATCTGTGTTTAGCAGATCTTGTTCTCAGAGTTATCAGAAAGGCATTTGCCTTAGTATTTCTGAGGCTACCCGGACAGATCAGAATCCGCTGCCAAGGCCAGTTCTGATATCAGAACCAGCCTTTCTCTGTCACCAGAATCAGACCTTCTCTGATAAGTCACTTTGGACTTAGAGAAAAGTTGAAAAACCAATCAGTCTATTCACCCCCCCCCCCCTCTCTAGACTGATTACCATTTTAAACGGGACCAACACAAACAATCTGCATTTCTGCTTCTTTCTCTTCATCTGCTCCATTATAATACATTCATCACAACTCACTCATCTTGGGATGAAAAATGATGAACAATGAAATTACGTCTTGAACAAAATGAGTATTATCTGCTATAGAAGGTAAAACAAAATAAAATCAACATAGCTCGCAATATGACAATAGACCTCAGAAGTGTTCACATCGAATTACTAGCACGTAAAAGCTTTCACAAAGTTTTCATTAGTCCTAAATAATGTTCAGCCTATATTAGTTTTCATTAGTTTCTCTTAGTTTTCATTAGTTTCTCTATTGACACTGTAAAATTCAAGCATTGCAGTGAGTACTTTTTACGCCCCATCATAAAAATTCTTTCTTCTTCTTCTAAACTTTAGCCATGAAAGTGAGAGCATCTCTTAGTATGTTGAAAACTACCTCATTAGTGTGCAGATCAAGTGATCCCAATGAAGACAATTCTCCTATTTCTGCTTGTAATGAAGTAAAAGCATTGTCCTTATTAGAGAGGAATGATCAAAAGTAAAAACCTAGACTAGAGAAAGTCTTGGACTATATAAAACTTTGAGGATATATCATATATACCCTAGATAAAACTCCAAAAGAGTGGAACATCCCTTTATCAATGAAATTCCAGCAAGTTATATAATAATAAAATACGAAATCAGTCGAGTCAAGACAAAGGCCTTGTTAATATGGATAGCAATAATAAGAAAAGAAAACTCAATTTGAAAATCTATCAAGCTTGTTTTACACATTGTTGTGATGGACAACTAGGTGAATCAATCGTTTAAGGTTTCCAATGTTATATGAAATTCCTTTCAGCAAGTACTTAGCCGAAAAACGTCCACATGTAAAGGTAATATATCAACCCAGATTAATAATCAAACTAAAGAGAAATATAAATAGTTAAAATTACATGAAATCCAACGCTTTGTACATACACACTTACACAATAACAATATCCTGCCCCCATAGTCAAGCTCCACCATATTCTCTTATGATTACCCAACTTAAGCTCGGAATTGCACTGAGGAGAGATTTCTGACTCAAAAAACACGAAGAAACAAAGGAAAATCAGGTTCGTCTCAAACAGTAAAAATCCCATAAAAATCCTAGATTTTCTTTAACCAAAATCGCTGAAAATCAGAGTTTGAAAGGAAATTAACCGGAATTCTGTTCGGTTGAAGAAGCCCTACGGAATACGGGTGAGTAAACCCTATAGTTTCCAGAGCTTTTCGAATCGTAGAAAGGTGTGGTCTTCGTTTTGGGAAAGTCCCTACAAGAGGAAATTGGAAGTTGGAAGAGATAACTTGGACATCGTTTTCAGAGAATGAAACTGTTAGGAACCCTTTGTATCTACCTGGATTCTTGGCTGGGAGATCCAGAAAGTTTACGTCGGAGAAGAGACATGGCTGAAGATGTACGCGACGGCCATGGAGGGTGTCTGTTACCGCCTTAGCGTAGGTCACTTCAGTCTGGGTCGCCGGTTCGTGACCCTCCGTCGGCGGCATCGCTTCCGCTCAGGCGTCGGGATTACAAACGATGCGAATGAATAAGAGAGAAGGAAGAGCTTCTCGATCCAAGTACTGAAAACCAATTTCCATTATTTAGAATAATGACCCCGAACAGAATAGATTATTTATGAGAATTATAAATGTGACCCGTTTCTATTTTTGCCTGTGTCAGTATACGATGCTGATACCATTGTGTCACAAAAATATGGCATATATGCATTTCAAAGACAATATGTCGTCTATTAGTGACACTTTATCACAATGTGTCACTGACAAAGTGTCACTATAAGCCAGTTTTCTACTAGTGATGACTTGTGAGAATGAGCTAACCTGCAGATAGGACAACCACTTGAAGCATATTTACAGTGGAAATTTATCGGCCTTTAGCTTGAAGTGTTGAAGCATAAAAAAACAGGTACTCGACCCGGGCCCTTTTTTTAATAAAAATATATACGCAATATATTTTATCTATATATGTTCTAACTAATATCTTACACTTTTCTTATGAATGTAACAGGTTCCGAGAATTGATTTAACTTTTCTGCCATATGTTTTTCCTGAAATTGATTTCAATAGTTAATATATGCTCTATTTTGTTAATTTTATCCACCAGCCTTTGATAACTTGTGGTGTTGATTTTATACTGTTGACTGAGTGGTTATATTCCAAACTATTGATTTGTTGTTATTTTCTTCTTTCTTTGTGCTGTTTTGCCCAATCAATTGTGATATGAATAGATTGTACCATTCTTTTTGGTGGTCAAAATGAAAGGTTGTTTTCATATCTTCAATGGGTAATCGATCTGTACTTCCTCTCTGCTCTGCTTTCACCTTTCTCTGTATTTTAATTTGGAAAGCAAAACAAAAACCAGAGCAGAGAGTGAAGAATTCTAATTTCATCCTATCCCCTAAGCTCCTAGTTCGATCTAGCTTTTCTATGCATGGAGAGAATCTTCATAATCAAATCTTTTTAATTTTATACTGTTATACTATCTATATTATATTCTTGAACCACTAGTCCACTACTACTTTTCTTACCTGCCTTTTTAATTATATTTTTGCTCGATTCTTTTTGCAGGAGGAAAAGAAAGAGCAAATCATCTTTAGCTTTTGTGCTAACTAGCTTGTAGTTGTGGCTAAGAAAGAAAGAAGGAAATAAAGGTATAATAAAGCAGAGAGGTCTTTATTATGTGTAGAAGAAAATGTGATGTCTACGTATAAGAAGAATGTGAACGCCTCGTGAAGCATGGTGTAAAAGTTCGTTGGACTAATTAGCGTTTTGTTCTTGTTTGTTATTTATTGTTTTGGGGATGCCCCTATGAATTATGTAGTTGTAGTATGTACATTCACATTAATGTGAGAATTTGAGATATAAATAAAAACTTTGATATTATGGTTATTTATTAGTATTAAATTATATTGTAGATATATTGTGATCAGTTATTATTGAATTGGAATATCTTAAATATAATTGAAAAGGATTTTCTAAATTACCCATGAAATGGAATGCTGAAATAGTGCAAAACAAAATGATACCAAAGTGTCACTAAAGTATGGTGTTGCTTGAATGGAAAACATAATTATGCGATACCGCGGTGACACTAGAATATGTGATGTAAAAGTGTCGCTGAATAGTTATGTCACCTATGTATCACTAACTAGTGATACTATAGTGTCACAATTTTGTGACACTTGTAGTGACACTTAAAAAGTGTCACTAGATCCCACTTTCATTGACACTTTTTTAGTGTCACAGAAGTTTTCAGTGACACTAATTTAGTGTCACTGTAGGACATTTTTCTAGTAGTGTCTGGCTCTAAATTATTGCTAGTTTACATGCATATATGGAAATTAATGATGTAAAGCTAGTGAGATATATCATATGAACATATGATATAAAGCCTTATCTCATATGAATGTATGAGTTTCATAATGTCAAAGTTAAATCTTAGTAATGATTTGGTAGTCTTATTGATTGTGTTAGGTGTATATCTATGTACATTAATTATGTGAATAATTTGATTTTAAAATAATCAGACCATTTTTTTAAGATCACAATGTATTCTTGTTGATTACTAAATTTCACTTCAAGCTGTTCTGATTATGTTGTTTTGTTTTTGTTGCTTTTTCATCCTGAATCACCTAACAGTGCTCTGGTCTTGCAGTTTCTTTATCTTTTGAATTTTGACTGATTGATCGCATGATTTTTCTGCTTCAGTGAAGTGAGTCAACTTATGTTATAAGAAGTATCATTTCTTTATGTCTTGTACCCTTAGCAAAATGGTTTGGAGGCATTTTGAAACTCTTTTCAACTTTCACCCAAAAAATACTGATTGTCTTAATATTTACATAGCTGAGTGGTATAATGATTATAAGAGCAGTCTCTCGGATATCAATTACATTTTGCCTAATAATGTGATTTGGAACTTGTGGAAGATTAGAAATAAGCTGATCTATGATGATAAAAAGACCTTATTCCCTGAGACTTTGCATACTATTAAAACTGAAATTTACGCCATAACTTGTGCTCACCCTCTTACCTCTCCTCACCCTCAAACCCCTTTTCCTATCTATACTCACAGGCCAAAAAAAACCATCCCTAGTGTAGCCCTCAAGTCTTGGAAGAAACCACCATCCTTCTACCATAAAATCAACATTGCAACTCGTGCTCTTACTCCCAGCCTTACCAGAACTGCTGCTCTTATTCGAGATGATTTAGGCAACTATAAGGGCCATATGACTTTTACATTGCCCAATAATGATTTTACTATGGCATCATATGATGCAATTGTTGATACTCTTTTGATTATCCCACATATAACTAACATTGTCATTGAAGTTGATAACAGGGACATATATGAAGGGATAACCGGATTGAGCATTCATCACTGGAAGGCCTGGCCTCGTATCCAAGCGGTGAAACGCAGACTCAAGGGCAAAAATTGGTCTATTACACATATTCATCCTAAAATCAATATGGCTGCAGAGTATTTAGCTTATAGAAACAAGTCTATTAAAACCTCTAGTCATCATTTTAATCATTTTGTTGGAATCCTTATGTACTTTAATCATTTGAGTACGCTTTGGTTTGGTCCTCCTACTCTTGTATTATTATCTCCACTACAATAAATTGGTTTGGTATTAAAAAAATGTTATAAGAAGTAAAAAAATTGTCTGAACTTAGTAGGCATCAATCTGTCAAAAATACATCTTTTAGTCTTTTTTCGGGATCCGTGGTTTTGTGTCATTTTACAAGTTGTTTACATGTGGCTGAATGGATTGTTATTCTCTTGAAGTCTTGATCAGCTGTACAGTTGTACTATATGGAAATCCAGTGTGTCCATATATCTATTTTTATTTATTCGAGTATGTAAATATAGAACTCCGTCATGGTTTTGTAGTGTGTTGGTTGAACTATATTTCCATTTAAGAAGTAAGTTGGAAGTTGGATCATTCTTGTTTTAAGATTTGAATCTGTTCTGTGTGATGGAATATTCTCAAAATGATCTCTATTTTCCCAGGAAGTGTGCCAGAGTAATAACTGGTAAGAGTTTGCTGATGGAATTAATCATGCGTGTTACATATCAAACCCATCAAACCATAAATTTAAAAAATGGAAGGCTAATTTCAAGTTTTCTTTTAGAGCAGGGGTGTAAGGTGGGTTGATGAGTTGAGTCTACCACATCTAAGACTTCGATTGTGCTCTTGCCTCTTTATGTTTATGTTTTTTTGAAAGAAGTGCCTAATTAAGTATTGTGGAATTACTTTCATTTGCCCATATAGGCCAGGTCGCTCTTGTCATTGTTGGAAATAACATATAAAGCTACTTAATTTACATCACCTTTGTTGGGTGATGTATTTTCTAACAATCTGATTGAGAAAATGAAGAGTGGTGTGTATTCTAACTCCTTGCCTTACATGATGTAGCCAACAGTCTTATGTTATTTTTGTGGTGATATTTTCAGGTCGGTGCCTCGGTGGTGAACATTCTCCAACACGCGATAGGTCATCAACCGGAAGCTATCAACCCGAAGGAATTAGTTAGTGTTAGATTTAGTATTAATTTGTTTTGATTGAACAAATTATTTCAATTTGTATGCTTCAAATTAAACTATGAACTAGTTCTTATGTACTTGATTCTTATTTGTTTTTAAATAAATTTGAATGAGATACTACATACTTATTTGAATTTTAAAATTTTAATATGGAAATAGTTTAATTTATAATATCCTACATTGATATTATGAACAGGTACAAAAATAGGAATTATTATAATTAGCGTATTATCTATGAAGATTATTCAATGTGGATTTTGTTGACACTTTACTGTCACCTTAAAGCTTCCTTGACACACAAAAATTGTATAAGGTTTGGATCAATTATGTGTCACTAAAGGCGTAAAGAGATTTACCAACACTTGTATACGAGTGTTAGCATTGACTTTTCCTAACACCTTTCCTCTTGACACTTTTCAAGTGTGTTGGCAATTCCCTTGGGGTGTCTATCTTGACACTATTTATTTTTCCTGACACTTTTTGTGTGTCAAGAAATGTTACTTTGCTTGTAGTGTATGAACTTTTTAGTAACTATTTGCTTTAAGCGATTAGTGCGAAGACTTCAAAATTAAATGAGGTAGATGTTTGATAAAAAGTTAACTGTTTGATTTAGTTCTATTTAAGAAACAAGCTCATGAGACTAATTAATGTTAAAGCTATGACCTTTTCTCAGATGCTACTCACTGTATCATCTACAAAAAGATCTTTTTTTCAAAGCTCTTAAAATTAGTCACGTCAAGCATTTAGTTATTAGAAGCTTTTGGAGACTTTTAAATAGTACAAAATCTAAAAGATATGAACTTATGCCTACCAAACATTCTCTTTATAGCATATCATATTTTGACTATTTGGAAAAAAAAAACAAATGAAAAAGCTATTCAATCAAACGTTCTTCTTAGTTGATTGATCTAGTCAAACGGCAATATTAATGAAATCAACCAAAATTGGATAATGGACTCCTAAGCAAAGCAAATATACAAACTCCGTTACGATAACATACAAGACATAATTTTCGTCAACAAATATAATGTTATTCACGATGTTTTAATCATAACCTCAACAAAAGTATGTCGGTTTTTTACTAAATTATAATGGTTGGCGCAAAATTAAGTCATCATTATTTTACTTTTGACCTAATAAATGTATAACATTTGACGATAAGAACTTTTATACTTTTGACCTAATAAATGTAACCAAGACAATGACTTGGTCGTTCAAATATTTTTTAAATAATTACAAAAATTGTGACTAAAGACTAGAGTATTAATAGAATTAAATTAAAATAACATACGTTCAATTTTTAAACATAAGTCACTATAATTATACATTGTAGTAACTAATAGTCATATTTCTGTAAATAACTATTACTCCGTAGTTTAAAAATATTATTGAAAAAACCCGCCACTATATATTACTCATTTGCATTAATAATTAAGATGCCTATTATAATACAAACATGTTGAATTGTACTCCGTAATTCACAATTCGTGAATTAACGGCTGTTCGTCGCTAGGGATTACCTCCGACATAAAACGGTAATTCGTGATTCAAATTGCAACCTGGTCGTCTTCTCTTCGACGGACTTTAGTAGGGCAGAGCCTGCAGGTCAATTTGAAACGTTGAAGCATCACACTTTTGAGTTTTGATGCGGCGGCAAATGCAGAGAAGAGTTTCTCTCTCTTCATATTCAATCGGTTACTAAGAAGCTGTTCTATTCGTCTTAATCTTATTACTTATTGTTTATTCTTATTTTATTCAGATCAGATCAAATCAGACCAGAAAATTTCATATCAGATTAGATCAGATCAGAAAGATTCCGATCAGATCAGAATCATTCAGATCAGAAAGATTCAGATCAGATCAGGAACACTCAGATCAGATCAGATCAGCAACATTCGGATTCAGATCAGGAACATTCAGATCAGATCAGGAACATTCAGATCAGATCAGAAAGGTTGAGACATGATTCATCCCTTTTATTATAATAATTATAATATTAATAATAATAATAATTATTATTATTATTATTATTATTGTTGTTGTTGTTGTTGTAATTATTATAATTAATATTATTATTGATATTATTATTATTATTACTGTTATTATTATTATTACTATTATTATTATTATTAATATATGATTACTATGATTACTATGATTATTATTATTATTATTATTATGATATTTATTATTATCATGATTATTATTATTATTCTTACTACTATTATGGTTGTTGTTGTTATTTTTATTAGTTTTGTTTTCGTTATTATCATATTAATAATTATAGCTATATTTATAACTAGTGTAATACATATAATAATAATTATACCTATTATAATTATGTTTGTAATTATAATTATAATTTTTATAATTATGATTAAAATTATAATTATAGTAATTTTAATTATAATTTTGGAAATATTCAAATCAGATCAGAAATATTCAGATCAGATCAGGAACATTCAGATCAGATCAGAAAGATTCAGATCAGATCAGAAAGGTTCAGATGAGATCAGATCAGAAAAATTCATATCAGATCAAAACAGAACTTAAAAAATTCAGATCAGAAATATTCAGATCAGGCGAAGAGAACAGCTTCTAACTCCGTTTATCTATTCCATTACTTAGTTTTGATTCCAAAGTAGAGTGCTAGCCTGGGAAAATTTCTTAATAATGACATGCAGCAATTTCTTTCCGCCCATGGAATTTATTTTTGATCTTCTTGTTTGGATACACCTTAACAAAATGGGTGCCCGAAAGAAAACATTGTTACCTCTTAGAATTAACTAGGACCATGATTATTGAAGCCTATGTTCCTAGCCAGAGTTCTATACATTATTAACAATTAACAAATACCCTCACTACTACATTTTCAGGTCTTTTGTAACGGCCAAATTCGTGACCTTTGGTCCAAAATACCGTTACATTCGACTTAATGTAATAGTTTCCCGGCATTACATTCGCTCACGTTGCATTTGCTTTAATGTTACGGCTTGTAACAAAATTTATGACCAACTGTAACAGTCTTCACAACATACCACAAATGTTACAATAGATTGAGTACAAATGTAACAGTTCTAAACTTACACAAATGTAACGGTTTTTTGAAAATACGCATACCCTGATTAATTATCTAATGTAATACTTTATGTAAATTATGAGCCACACAAATATGTAATTCTCTGATTCATATACCCATACATACCCCCATTTGAATTTAACATATATCTATCAAACATTTGCTAATTACATCAATCGATTACCTAACTAGCAAATAGCTAAGTAGCTCATGTACATGACATTCAATAAGCTACATGTTTATTCAAACTAAAATATATGTTCAAATTAAAAAAACATTCGTCATCCGGAGAAGCGTTCTTGAGAAAATATCATTCAACATTCAGCACATGGTGTCATCCCTTCATTTTTATCCAGTGTTCCTCATCACCATAACTGTGACACTGCACCCGAACGTCCTTGAAAATTCAATACATAAATAAAAAATTTAAAGTCTATGTATTGAATTTCCGATTTCCAAACAATTGTAAAACGATTAATGTTTTACGTAGCGCATGATTGATTATTGTACTGTTGAAACTCGTATATTAGTGTCGGGTTTGCAAATACTTATTTGGCACTTATTAATGAACATAAGAGCCCAACATTAGCTAAACAATGTTACATAACCTTTCAAGATAAGTTGAGGAAGGTCGGGCGGCCCAAACTTTATTTTGGGCCCAACCTGCTAAAAGTAACAAGTATTCAAGAATGGCGTCGTAGGCCCACTCGAGGGTGACCCACAAGGCTAGTAGTCCAATAATATGAATGACAATGTCAAAATAAGTGATAGAATGACTAGAGAAGAATACAAATGCCTATGGTCCCATCTTTGACATTATTGAGTTAAATAACGGGAGTAGGTTTTTCTTCTATAATATTCATCATGTAAATTATTGAGATGAGCCTACACATTAGGATGAGTACAAAAAGGCATCTTTTAGCAAAAAATAAAACAATAGGACCCATCTTCCCATTTTTGGAAGTATTGGTAGATATTTTGGACCCCAAGTTGAATGGGATCAATTGGGAACCACTCCACATGGACTTGGTGCCTGCAAAACAAAGAAAAATAAGTCAGGAGACTTACCTAGATACCAACAGAAAGCTCTCAAGACGAGGAATCCGTGAAGGTCTGGTTTGCATCAATCGGAGTAGTGGAAGGCTTCCAAATCGTCCGAGCAAAACACAACCTCGCAGGAACGGATTTACTCTCCTAAAGTGAGTGTTAACCCCAAAACTTTACTTTTCATTTTCCAAATGATATGAACAATTGGTGGAACTATTATACACTACTCCAAGTGTATAATATGTCCTCATAAGGTTATTTTATTCATGTAAAGGTTAGATACTAACCTAGAGCAAATCTTGGAAAACTAGGAAATGAGTTAGCCAGAAAACACCCATTCTAGGGGCTGTTTTCGTATATACGATTAAGGGTTGAACTAGCACTTGAGGAGGCTGTTTAAAACTCAATTCCAAGCAAGGAATCAGTTCTCAAACCTTCTTGGCCGAGGCTTTGGTCGTTGGAGCGAGAAGGAAGGTTTTAAAGCTCATTTGAGGTGAGGATCGACATCTAATTGCTTACAACTTGTAGGTTAAGCATGAGATTACCTAAATGCCTAAATCATAATTTTTCATGGATTATGATGCTTAAATATTGATGAACTATTGATATAGTTGACAAAGAATGAAATTGGAAATGGTTTGAGATTGTATGAATAACATGAGATTCAATGAGTTATAAATGAACTATTTTGCGAAATAGACATTTTACTCATGTATGAATTATGTGGATACATAAATGAATATTTATGTATTGAAATTGAGTACTTAAGTTGTTGCTACATACTTATAAATATGTAGAGAATTACAAAATGAGGATATTCGTATGATGACAATAATCTTAATAGTATTGAAATACTAGTTAGTGATTATTTGAAGTTGTTGATAGAATTGATCCTAAGTATTGGATTGTATGAAATGCACTTGAAGGTACCTCAAGTGTATAGAATGACTTAGTATGAAGCTAAGGGTAAGTTATGGGCAGTCATTAAGAATGACCCAAGGTAGATTATTGAGATGTCAATTCTAGGCATAGGGTTGCTTAGGAATTGGACTATAATGAGGAATTAGAGCCGGACTCTATGATTTGCATGGAAATGTAGTTGGTCCGAGACCTTGCCATGTAAATTGTGATTTGCATAGAAATGTAGTTGCGCCGAGCCCTTGCTATGCAAATGTGATAGGATGTAAATTGTGATTTGCATAGAAATGTAGTTGGGCCGAGCTCTTGCTATGCAAATGTGATAGGATGTAAATTGTGATTTGCATAGAAATGTAGTTGGGCCGAGCCCTTGCTATGCAAATGTGATAGGATGTAAATTGTGATTTGCATAGAAATGTAGTTGGGCCGAGCCCTTGCTATGCAAATGTGATAGAATGTACTTGACATAAAGGATTGCATAGAAATGTAGTTGGGCCGAGCCCTTGCTATGCAACGGTAATGTGATGTACTCTATGAGTTGTCGTGAGTAGTAATCACGGGGAATGGGGCCTAAGGTCTCTCCTCAGTTTCTCCTTTTGATACCACTCAAGTAATTCACCCATTTGGGCGAATCGGGCATCACTCTCATCGTCATCATCGGTGTATGTGTCCCCCCCATCATACGGGGTCTCCTCATGCTCCGTTTCTGGAACGTAGGTTGAGTCATAGTCCTCGGTGTTGGTTTCATACACCGAGCTTACATGGCCATCACTCACAGTTTGAGCTTGATGACCTCCACGGCTTCCACGGCCTCCACGGCCTCCTCTCGAACCCCGAGATGCAGCCCGACTTCCCCTTTGGGATGCTACCGGCGCCTGCCCCCTCGGATTGTTCCTGGTTGCCATTTCTGAAAGAAATATGGATGAGTCATTAGACTCCTATAAATGTCAATTGAAGGAAGAACGTTACAGACACGTATTGGCCCAAGTCACTACCATACCAATTGTTAAGGGTACCGTCTTAACAATTAGAGGCCTTGCAACTTAAGCTCCAATAGTCCCATAAACGTCAAAATACAATGCTCATGGTTTTCGGTAAAAACTCTTTTGTAATATCTTATGTGAGAGGTTGATTATATAGTTTAGAACTGAGATGGCTCTGATACCACTTAATTGTCACGCCCCGGACCGCAATCCAAGCGCGTGTACAACCGCCGTATAACTAAGTGACGTCACCCACGAGTCAACCTCACTTAATTACACAAGGCGTTCGAGAAAACAATCCATCCATACTCAGTAGTAAACATACATAACAACATCACATTTAAACCAATGAATAGCGGAAATATTCAACGGTAAGTCATGAGCCACAACCGGCCAACAACATGGGCATGCAAGCCCAAAAATGTTTATAGTAAAACAAATATCCATGAGCAAGTGTTCGGTAGTTTGAAAGAAAATAAGGAAGCACGAACCACGTCTTCCCGATATGATACCACCCGTGAGAAGGTGCAAGTAGCAAGCCCTAGCTTCAACCTGAAAATGGTGGGGGCCCCCGAAGGGGTCAGTACAAGTACCGAACGAGTAGCAGGCTAAATATAGAATAACTAGCGTTTCAAGTATAAGACCCAAACATAGGGTGATACTTAAATAAATAGTCTTTCCCCCAAGTTATGAAATACTTATTAGTATATATATATACTTGGAAAATATCCGATCCGTAGATCACCATTTTATTTGGGAAAAATAGTAATAGTCAATATTCTTGACTAAAAACCCCAACCCACCCATATACCTATGAGTGTATAGGACTCCTCCTTGTCCCTATTTGTATATCATAATCTATGAGTTTTAGGATCATAATCCTTGGATACTCCACCGGTTTGTGAGTGTTAAGGACTCATAAGTCCTAGGGTCCTCCACCAAGTTTTGAGTGTTAAGTACTTTTAAGTACTAGGGTCCTCCACCAAGTTTGAGTGTTAAGGACTTTTAAGTCCTAGGGTCCTCCACCAAGTTTTGAGTGTTAAGTACTTTTAGGTACTAGGGTCCTCCACCAAGTTTGAGTGTTAAGGACTTTAAGTCCTAGGGTCCTCCACCAAGTTTTGAGTGTTAAGTACTTTTAAGTACTAGGGTTCTCCACCAAGTTTGAGTGTTAAGTACTTTTAAGTACTAGGGTCCTCCACCAAGTTTTGAGTGTTAAGTACTTTTAAGTACTAGGGTCCTCCACCAAGTTTGAGTGTTAAGGACTTTAAGTCCTAGGGTCCTCCACCAAAACACTTTCCTATGATCAACCTTCTATCAACCTAGATAGAGTCTATATCATTCTTAGTTACTCATAACTAATTCAATACATAAAGGTTATGTATCACAATCCATGCAAAACCATGCACTTATATAGATTTATAATTAATTAATACCAACCGGTATTAATTAAATCCTTTGTCCATCGGTCAACGTTTTCGTTGACCGCCATTTCATGCCTTGTGTGTATCAACTTAATCATCATATAATTAAGTCAATAATGTTCATTTGTGCTTCTTCTACACTTCAAACAAATATGCATTTCATATAATTGCTCATATCATATCTCATGCATAAACTATTAATTCCTTAACTATGTTGGCTAACCACATGTTTAAATATCTTTTAAACATCATTACGAACACATATAACATTTATTTAGGTAATCTTATAATTAACCCAAGAGTTATAAGATATTAAGTCGTCCACTCACCTTGAACTAGCGTTATGAAGTTCTACCCTTCTTGGTTGAACTCCGGTGAAACTCCGGCGACTTTTGGTCAACTCCGGCGACAACTCCGGCGACTTTTCCAACTTTGTGAAATCACTTGAAATACCCTTTACAAGTTCCTAACAAGGTTTTATAATCATAAAACTCATATTAATACAAATAACCTCAAAATGGTTATTTTCCGGTGAACCGGTAGTTTTGGTCTCTAAGCCCGTTCTTGGGCATAGAACCATCTTCCTACCCATAAATCCATACTTATAACATGTGGAACCATACTAAGGGTCCTTCACATGATATATACCTCATATGGTAGAAGCAAAAAAATAAGGAGAAGTTATAATAAGGTCATTACCTTAATTATTCACACTTTTCCTAACTTTTGCCTTCTTAAATCCTCCTCCTTGGACCACTAAAGCTTGAGCTCGAATTTGCAGCAATGGAGGTGAGTTTGGAAGCTCTTCTTCTCTCCCTTGGGTGGCCTGGTCGAGCTAATGGGGTGAGGGGTGATAGGATGGCCTTTTTGGCTCATCTCACTAATTACGTGGGGAAAGGGTCCCATCCTACCTCATGGTTGACCTTCCTCCCACCTTCCCTTGTCTTTGCAGCCCCCAAGGGTCACATTTGAGCTGAATAAAACGTGGGATGGCCCCCACTCATGTGGGAGGTCATCCCTTTGTGTCCCGATGTGTACAATCGGTCCCGAAAGTTGTATTTTTCGGACTGTTTTAAATATATTTTATTTTATTGGGTCAAATAAAATATATTATGTGCTCTTACTCATTATGACATGTATAATGAATATACATTCCCCAACTTTAATTTATAAGCCTCCGAAATTCAGTTCGGGCTGTTATCTGTTAAATTACCAGTACCGGTAATTTGGGCTCCTTTTTACCAATCGGTCAACTCTGGGCCTTTCCATGGCCCAGATGAAATATCCACCACTATATATTTATTATCTAGACCACGATGAATAAAATATATGGTCTCGGGGATGTCGGGCGGCCCCCGCTCCCGGTGTGGGCCCCACGTGCAATTACTATTCACGCGAAAGAAATAATAAAAATTTACAACTTCGTAAATTCATTAATCCTTTAATAAGGTTCAATACATTATTTACATAAAAGTAAATATATTTGGGGACGGTGTTACAAGTTCACCCCCCTTATTTGGGATTTCGTCCCCGAAATCCAAGTATCTAATCGAAAAGAAATGGGTATTGTTCCCTCATTGAGACTTCGGTCTCCCACGTTTCTTCTTCGACTCGATCACTCTTCCAAAGAACTTTTACCATAGGAATCTCCTTATTCCTAAGCTTCTTCACTTGTCGACCTACTATCTTCACTGGCTCTACCGCATATCGCAAATCCTCACGGATCTCTACCGGCGGTTTCTCAAGAATATGAGATGGGTCTCGTATGTACTTCTTGAGCATTGATACATGAAACACGTCATGTATCTTCTCAAGTTCTGGTGTCAACTTGAGACGATAAGCCACGACTCCAATCCTTTCAAGGATTTCAAATGGACCAATGTATCGGGGATTAAGCTTCCCCCTCGATACAAATCGGATGATGCCCTTTCAAGGAGAAATCCTTAGAAAAACCTCATCACTGACCTCGAACTCCAACGGTCTCCGCCGTTTGTCAGCATAACTCTTCTGTCGGTCCTGAGCAGCCCTCAGTCTATCCTGAATGATCCTCACCTTAGCCTTGATGATCTCAACCAGTTCTATCCCTTCGAGTTTGGCCTCGCCAACTTCGTCCAACACAATGGTGTTCTGCATTTTCTCCCATACAATGCCTCATATGGAGGTGTAACACTTGAGATTTAATATAAATGGATTAATAGTACTACTCATACCAACAGAGGTGCATCTCCTTTTAAGGGAGCTCATTACCCAAGAACTCCAAAGTTAAGCGTGCTTGCACGGGAGTAGTCTTGGGATGGGTGACCCCCTGGGAAGTTTCTCAGGGCATGCATGAGTGAGGACAAAGTGCGCGGTAAAGGCTTGTGGTGGTTTGTGAGGATAGTACTATTGGTCTGGAGTAACTACCTCGGGTCCTGCGGGGCCGGGGTGTTACAGGTGGTATCAGAGCAACCCTGCGACAGTGTGTTGACTCGTTGGATATCGGGCGGGCACTTAGCGGGGGAAGATTCTGGGATTTGATTGAGATTTGAGATTGGTTCAAGGGCGCAACGAGAACGTTGCGATCCTAAGTGGGGGTAATTGTAACACTTGAGATTTAATATAAATGGATTAATAGTACTACTCATACCAACAGAGGTATGTGTAGTAAGCATGTCTTCCAAAATCTGTATCACCCGTTCGGACTGTCCATCCGTCTGTGGGTGAAAAGCTGTGCTAAACTTAAGTTTAGTACCCAACGATGCTTGAAACTTTGGCCAAAATCGGGATGTGAATCGTGGATCCCTATCCGAGACAATGGATATCGGAACTCCATGTAATCTCACAATTTCCTCCATGTAGAGCTTGGCCAATCTTTCAAGAGGATAAGTAATGTTGATAGGCAAAAAGTGAGCACTCTTGGTGAGCCTATCAACCACTACCCATACTGCGTCATAGTTGTTCACTGTTCGTGGCAGCCTCCTCGAGTATAGACTTCTGGAGTCCTTCATTCTTTGGTATGCATACATGATCCTTAAACAATAATAGACCGTAATCACGTACTCGGAAGTTCTCAATGGGCCCCGCAAGGATCCTTTCACGGATCTTCTGACATTCCTCATCCATGGCCTGACTTCGAATAATCTCGTCCAATAGGGTGGGCCTAACCTCGAATCGAGCAATGAGAGCCCCACACGTGGACACCTCCACGCGTGCCCTCAATGCCTGTAGACATGTGAGTAGCGTCCCTGACGTACTCTTCCTGCTCAGTGCGTCGACCACTACATTGGCTTTCCCGGGATGATAGTCGATGATCAAGTCATAGTCCTTGATCAACTCCATCCATCTCCTTTGTCTCATATTCAACTCTTTCTGAGTGAATACATACTTCAAGCTCTTATGATCTGTAAAAATGTGACACGTCTCCCCGTAGAGATAATGCCTCCAGATCTTCAGTGCAAACACTACCGCCCCCAACTCTAGGTCATGGGTAGGGTAGTTCACCTCGTGTTTCCTCAATTGCCTAGAAGCATAGGCAATCACTTTACTGTTTTGCATCAGAACACATCCAAGCCCTTGGATGCTAGCATCGCTGTAAATATCATACCCTATCCCCTGTATAGGTAGGGCAAGGATTGGTGCTTCGGTAAGTCGTTTCTTCAGTTCAAGGAACCCTTCCTCACACTTGCCGTCCCATACGAACTTGGCCCCTTTCTTTGTGAGCTTCGTTAATGGGGACGCCAATACGGAGAATTTCTCAACAAATTTACGATAGTATCCCGCTAGGCCAAGGAAACTACGTATCTCCTTCACATTCTTGGGTCTCTCCCAATCCATAATAGCTTTTATCTTGGCGTTATCCACAGCAACGCCCGAACCGGATATGACGTGACCAAGGAACCCAATCTCCTTAAGCCAAAATTCGCATTTAGAGAACTTGGCAAAGAGTTGCTTTTCCCTTAGCCGATCAAGTATAAGCCTCAAATGATGTTCGTGCTCCTCCTCGCTCTTGGAATATATCAAGATATCATCAATGAATACTATCACAAATTGATCTAAGTATTCACTAAACACACGGTTCATCAAGTCCATGAATGTTGCCGGTGCGTTGGTTAAACCAAAAGACATCACAAGGAACTCGTAATGACCATATCTAGTGCGAAATGCACTCTTAGGTATGTCACTCTCCTTGATCTTCAACTGATGATACCCCGACCTCAAATCAATCTTCGAGAATACTATTGCCCCTCAAAGTTGATCAAACAAGTCATCAATCCTCGGCAAGGGATACCTGTTCTTGATTGTGACCTTGTTCAATTGTCGGTAATCGATACACATTCTTAGTGTACCATCTTTCTTCTTTACGAAGAGAACGGGTGCCCCCCACGGTGAATGACTGGGTCTGATGAATCCATTGTCCAATAATTCTTGTAGTTGTACCTTCAACGCTTGAAGTTCGGCCGGCGCCATTCGATAAGGAGGAATCGAAATGGGTTTGGTTCCCGGCTCCACTTCAATTACAAACTCTGTCTCTCTATCGGGTGGAAGCCCTGGTAGGTCTTTGGGAAAGACATCCGGGTACTTGCACACGACCCGCACATCTTTGATGTCGACTTCCTTCTTGGTATCGTCCACCACGTAGGCAAGGTATGCGTGGCATCCCTTCCTCATCATCTTCCGTGCTCTCATCACGGATATGATACAAGCATTAGATTTTCCCCGATCTCCTTCGAAACATAGCGTGTTTCCTTGATCATCCTCGAGCTCCAACACCTTGGTGTAGCAATCTACTCGAGCATGGTGCTTCTCAAGCCAATCCATTCCTAGGATTGCATCGAACTCCAACATGCTTAGAGGTACGAAATCACAAGTCAAGGGTTGGCCCGTCACTTCCACCTCACATGATGGATAGTAATGATTTCTCTCCACGTCGTCTCCTAACGGTGTGGAGACTATCAATGTTTGTGTCATGAGCGTCAATGGCACGTCAAGGCCCTCGGCGAACGCCTCACTCACAAATGAGCGTTGTGCCCCGGTATCGATGAGGATCCTCGCACACCTACCATTGATCTTTAATGTTCCTACATTTATACACCATGTAAGATACCTTTTCTAATGTTTTTACACACTTTGAGAGGGTTATTAGGTTCATCCTAATGTTTGGAATCAAACGGGGGTCCAAACGTAGAAGAACGGAGCGAAAAAATAAGTTTTCGGTTGCCAGGGGTCCACGCACGGCGTGCCTGGGTGGCACGCACGGCGTGCCTGCGGGCGTGCCTGGCCGAATTCTCTGGGAGAGCCACTGCCACCCAGGCACGGTGCCACGCACGGCGTGCCTGCGGGCGTGCCCGGCCGGCAGTGGCTGTTTTCAGCCTGATTTGGCCTAACTCACCCGGTTTGACCCCGGGGTGGCCCGCACTCAATCCCAACGACGTATATGATCAGTAAGCCTAGAAATGCCCAGAATAAGTGTATTACCTGCAACGGAGTCCGGGATTGCCCGTGCATCCGCCTCGGTCATCGCGTAGACCCTTGCTTGGGCCCCGCCTTGATTTACGGACGCGACATGGCTTGTTGAAGCGCCACCTCTTCCTGTGCCGCCGTTTGACGGTCCCGCACGGTTCCTCCCCGTCGTAGTCCCTCCTCCGGTTCCCGGAGCTCCTCCTCCCCCTAGTTGTGGGCAATTGGCCTTCATGTGGCCCGTGTTTCCACATTGATAACACCTAGGGGGTGAATTGCACTTCCCAAAATGATTTTTCGAGCAGTTGGCACACTTTGGAGGCCCCGTCCTTTGGGAGGAGGATGCATGCCACCGAGCATCCCTGTTCTTCTTTGCCGGTAGTGCCGGTGTCTTGAACGAACCCCCACCCCCACCGTGTTTATCTTTCCGTGCTTGCTCGGGCGGCCCCGAACCATGCCATTTCCTCTTTTTCGCCTCTTCGGCGTCTCTCTCTTTTCTTTCATTCCATTGGGCCTCCCCAAGAAGGCTCTGCTCCACCACCTCTCTAAAGGTCATGTGGCGCGAGTACGTAGCCCGATCACGGATGTCCAAGAGTAAGGCATCCCAAAAGTGCTCCGTCATGCAGTTCTCATCAACCGCGTACTCTGGCAAGAACCTAGCCAAGGTTCTAAACTCTTGTTCCAGCTGCTTAACTGTGCCGCCATCTTTCTGTTTGAGGTTAGTGTAGAAGCTGTTCCGTTCACCTGATCTGAATGTTTCTGATCTGAATTTTTTAAGTTCTGATCTGATCTGATCTGAATTTTTCTGATCTGATCTGATCTGATCTGAATTTTTCTGATCTGATCTGATCTGATCTGAATCTTTCTGATCTGATCTGAATCTTTCTGATCTGATCTGAACGTTGCTGAACTGATCTGAATGTTGCTGATCTGATCTGATCTGATCTGAATGTTTCTGATCTGATCTGAATGTTTCTGATCTGATCTGAATTCTTCTGATCTGAATCTTTCTGATCTGATTTGAATATTTCTATAATTGTAATTATAATTATAATTATTAGATTTATAATTGTAATTAAAAATATAACTTAAATAAAATTACAATTATAATCATAATTATAAAAAAATAATAATTACAATTAAATTTAAAATTATAATAATTATACCAATTACACTAATTATAAATACAGATACAATTATAAATGTAATTATATTTTTAATTATGATTAATTTTATAATTTTTTTTCGTAATTATAATTATAATATTTATCTCTATAATCATAATTATATCTATAATTACTAATTTAAATATATAATTACTCCGAAGTAATAATAATTACAAAAATAACAACAAGAACAACAATCATATTAATAATAATGATGATTATAATTACATTGTAAATCATAATTATAATTATAATTATAAATATATTATATTATATTATATTATATTATATTATATTATATTATATTATATTATATTATATTATATTATATTATATTATATTATATTATATTATATTATATTATATTATATTATATTATATTATATTATATTATATTATATTATATTATATTATATTATATTATATTATATTATATTATATTATATTATATTATATTATATTATATTATATTATTATAATATAATAATAATTTTATATTATTAACATTATTATTATATTATTATTAATAATATTATTATATTAATATATTAATATTATTAACAATAACTATAATATAATAATCATAATTAATATAATAATAAAAGTGATAAATCATGTTTGAATTTTTTGATCTGATGTGATCTGATCTGAATGTTTCTGATCTGATCTGAATGTTTCTGGTCTGGTCTGAATCTTTCTGATCTGATCTGAATGTTGCTGATCTGATCTGAATCTTTCTGATCTGATCTGAATGTTTCTGATCTGATCTGATCTGATCTGAATCTTTCTGATCTGATCTGATCTGAATCTTTCTGATCTGATCTGATCTGATCTGAATAAAATAAGATTAAGGAATAAGTAATAAGATTAAGACGAGCGGAACAGCTTCGTACTCTCTCCGTTTCACATTCACCTCGTACTCGGAGTAGTATTGAGCATAGAATTCTAGCTCAAAATCCGCCCATGTTATTTCCCCATGGTACTTCCCTTCCACGCTCTCCCACCACGTAGAAGCTATCCCTTCAAGTAGCCGTGAAACGACAGTCAACTTCACGTCCGGTGTGATTTGCATGTCTCTTGATGCATCCTTTACCTTCTTAATCCCATCGGCGGCAACAGTAATGTCACCGGTGCCGTCAAAGGACCTACACCCCAAGGCCCTAGCCTCCTTGAGGTACTTGGAGATTCTCACAACAAAACCTCCTTCACGCCCACCTTGTGACGCCGCTGGGGTGGCCACGGAAGCTCCCCGGCTTCCTTGACCCGAACCACCACGAGAGCCACGCCTCGCTTGGCGCCTAAGGTCTCTCCTTAGTTTCTCCTTTTGATACCACTCAAGTAATTCACCCATTTGGGCGAATCGGGCATCACTCTCATCGTCATCATCGGTGTATGTGTCCCCCCCATCATACGGGGTCTCCTCATGCTCCGTTTCTGGAACGTAGGTTGAGTCATAGTCCTCGGTGTTGGTTTCATACACCGAGCTTACATGGCCATCACTCACAGTTTGAGCTTGATGACCTCCACGGCTTCCACGGTCTCCACGGCCTCCTCTCGAACCCCGAGATGCAGCCCGGCTTCCCCTTTGGGATGCTACCGGCGCCTGCCCCCTCGGATTGTTCCTGGTTGCCATTCGCCTGCCCTCCATTTCTGAAAGAAATATGGATGAGTCATTAGACTCCTATAAATGTCAATTGACGGAAGAACGTTACAGACACGTATTGGCCCAAGTCACTACCATACCAATTGTTAAGGGTACCGTCTTAACAATTAGAGGCCTTGCAACTTAAGCTCCAATAGTCCCATAAACGTCAAAATACAATGCTCATGGTTTTCGGTAAAAACTCTTTTGTAATATCTTATGTGAGAGGTTGATTATATAGTTTAGAACTGATATGGCTCTGATACCACTTAATTGTCACGCCCCGGACCGCAATCCAAGCGCGTGTACAACCGCCGTATAACTAAGTGACGTCACCCACGAGTCAACCTCACTTAATTACACAAGGCGTTCGAGAAAACAATCCATCCATACTCAGTAGTAAACATACATAACAACATCGCATTTAAACCAATGAATAGCGGAAATATTCAACGGTAAGTCATGAGCCACAACCGGCCAACAACATGGGCATGCAAGCCCAAAAATGTTTATAGTAAAACAAATATCCATGAGCAAGTGTTTGGTAGTTTGAAAGAAAATAAGGAAGCACGAACCACGTCTTCCCGATATGATACCACCCGTGAGAAGGTGCAAGTAGCAAGCCCTAGCTTCAACCTGAAAATGGTGGGCCCCCCGAAGGGGTCAGTACAAGTACCGAGCGAGTAGCAGGCTAAATATAGAATAACTAGCGTTTCAAGTATAAGACCCAAACATAAAAACCCCAAGTTATGAAATACTTATATAAAAACAAGGGGTGATACTTAAATAAATAGTCTTTCCCCCAAGTTATGAAATACTTATTAGTATATATATATACTTGGAATATATCCGATCCGTAGATCACCATTTTATTTGGGAAAAATAGTAATAGTCAATATTCTTGACTAAAAACCCCAACCCACCCATATACCTATGAGTGTATAGGACTCCTCCTTGTCCCTATTTGTATATCATAATCTATGAGTTTTAGGATCATAATCCTTGGATACTCCACCGGTTTGTGAGTGTTAAGGACTCATAAGTCCTAGGGTCCTCCACCAAGTTTTGAGTGTTAAGTACTTTTAAGTACTAGGGTCCTCCACCAAGTTTGAGTGTTAAGGACTTTTAAGTCCTAGGGTCCTCCACTAAGTTTTGAGTGTTAAGTACTTTTAATTGCTAGGGTCCTCCACCAAGTTTGAGTGTTAAGGACTTTAAGTCCTAGGGTCCTCCACCAAGTTTTGAGTGTTAAGTACTTTTAAGTACTAGGGTTCTCCACCAAGTTTGAGTGTTAAGTACTTTTAAGTACTAGGGTCCTCCACCAAGTTTTGAGTGTTAAATACTTTTAAGTACTAGGGTCCTCCACCAAGTTTGAGTGTTAAGGACTTTAAGTCCTAGGGTCCTCCACCAAAACACTTTCCTATGATCAACCTTCTATCAACCTAGATAGAGTCTATATCATTCTTAGTTACTCATAACTAATTCAATACATAAAGGTTATGTATCACAATCCATGCAAAACCATGCACTTATATAGATTTATAATTAATTAATACCAACCGGTATTAATTAAATCCTTTGTCCATCGGTCAACGTTTTCGTTGACCGCCATTTCATGCCTTGTGTGTATCAACTTAATCATCATATAATTAAGTCAATAATGTTCATTTGTGCTTCTTCTACACTTCAAACAAATATGCATTTCATATAATTGCTCATATCATATCTCATGCATAAACTATTAATTCCTTAACTATGTTGGCTAACCACATGTTTAAATATCTTTTAAACATCATTACGAACACATATAACATTTATTTAGGTAATCTTATAATTAACCCAAGAGTTATAAGATATTAAGCCGTCCACTCACCTTGAACTAGCGTTATGAAGTTCTACCCTTCTTGGTTGAACTCCGGTTCAACTCCGGCGACTTTTGGTCAACTCCGGCGACAACTCCGGCGACTTTTCCAACTTTGTGAAATCACTTGAAATACCCTTTACAAGTGCCTAACAAGGTTTTATAATCATAAAACTCATATTAATACAAATAACCCCAAAAAGGTTATTTTCCGGTGAACCGGTAGTTTTGGTCTCTAAGCCCGTTCTTGGGCATAGAACCATCTTCCTACCCATAAATCCATACTAATAACATGTGGAACCATACTAAGGGTCCTTCACATGATATATACCTCATATGGTAGAAGCAAAAAAATAAGGAGAAGTTATAATAAGGTCATTACCTTAATTATTCACACTTTTCCTAACTTTTGCCTTCTTAAATCCTCCTCCTTGGACCACTAAAGCTTGAGCTCGAATTTGCAGCAATGGAGGTGAGTTTGGAAGCTCTTCTTCTCTCCCTTGGGTGGCCTGGTCGAGCTAATGGGGTGAGGGGGTGATAGGATGGCCTTTTTGGCTCATCTCACCAATTATGTGGGGAAAGGGTCCCATCCTACCTCATGGTTGACCTTCCTCCCACCTTCCCTTGTCTTTGCAGCCCCCAAGGGTCACATTTGAGCTGAATAAAACGTGAGATGGCCCCCACTCATGTGGGAGGTCATCCCTTTGTGTCCCGATGTGTACAATCGGTCCTGAAAGTTGTATTTTTCGGACTGTTTTAAATATATTTTATTTTATCGGGTCAAATAAAATATATTATGTGCTCTTACTCATTATGACATGTATAATGAATATACATTCCCCAACTTTAATTTATAAGCCTCCGAAATTCAGTTCGGGCTGTTATCTGTTAAATTACCAGTACCGGTAATTTGGGCTCCTTTTTACCAATCGGTCAACTCTGGGCCTTTCCATGGCCCAGATGAAATATCCACCACTATATATTTATTATCTAGACCACGATGAATAAAATATATGGTCTCGGGGATGTCGGGCGGCCCCCGCTCCCGGTGTGGGCCCCACGTGCAATTACTATTCACGCGAAAGAAATAATAAAAATTTACAACTTCGTAAATTCATTAATCCTTTAATAAGGTTCAATACATTATTTACATAAAAGTAAATATATTTGGGGACGGTGTTACATCCAGGGAGGTCCGGGGCGTGACAATTAAGTTGGTATCAGAGCCTTATTTCATAAACTTCATAATGAAGTCTCAAAATTCTCTTTTCAAAATGATTTTGAAAACCATGAGCGAAAATGTTTTGTACTTAAGGACTTTTGGTGTTTGAGTTGCGAGGTCTCTAATTGTTAAGATGGCGCCCTTAACGATTGGTATGGCGGTGACTTGGCCCAAGAGATGTCTTAAGTGCCTATCTGTCAGTTGACATTTGAAACGAGTCTAATGACTCATTCTAAATATTTCTTTCAGCGATGGGATCTGGTGATGACATTATGAATAGGGAGAACTCGAAAGGGTTTGCACCGGGTGGAACAGGGCATGCCAACCGAGAAGAGTCCTTAGTACCAATGGTTCACGAAATTCAGGAAGCTCAAATCGTGAGTGTTGGTCATGTTAAGACCAAGGAGAAGTCACCTTGTAAGGGCAAAACCAAACTACCCAAGGCTCTTGGTGACGAAAGGGATGATTTGATTGATGAGGACCTTGACAATGCACCCATTGAACAAATGGGCATGGTCATTGTAATACCCGAGATTAATTTAAGAGGATTAATAGTACTACTCATACCAACAGAGGTGCATCTCCTTTTAAGGAAGCTCATCACCCAAGAACTCCAAAGTTAAGCGTGCTTGCTCGGGAGTAGTCTTGGGATGGGTGACCCCCTCGGAGGTTTCTCAGGGCGCGCATGAGTGAGGACAAAGCGCGCGGTAAAGGCTCGTGATGGTTTGTGGGGACAGTACTAGAGGTCTGGAGTAACTACCTCGGGTCCTGCGGGGCTGGGGTGTTACAGGTGGTATCAGAGCAACCCTGCGACAGTGTGCTGATCCGTTAGATATCGGGCAGACACTTAATAGGGGAAAAGATTCTGGGGTGTGATTGAGATTGGTTTAAGGGCGCAACGAGGACGTTGCGATCCTAAGTGGGGGCGATTGTAATACCCGAGATTAATTTAACAGGATTAATAGTACTACTCATACCAACAGAGGTGCATCTCCTTTTAAGGAAGCTCATCACCCAAGAACTCCAAAGTTAAGCGTGCTTGCTCGGGAGTAGTCTTGGGATGGGTGATCCACTGGGAAGTTTCTCAGGGCGCGCATGAGTGAGGACAAAGCGCGCGGTAAAGGCTCGTGGTGGTTTGTGGGGACAGTCTAGAGGTCTGGAGTAACTACCTTGGGTCCTGCGGGGCCGGGGTGTTACAGTCATAGGTTGGCTTCAACATGAACGTGCGAGGCTTATACAAAAATGCCAAGCTAGGCAAGCTGAGGGCGTACCATTAGTAAGGAAAAGGAAGCGGGGAGACAACGACTCCCAAAGACTATCAAGGAGGACAAACGTTGAGGGTGACAAAACCTCCAGGGCGCATACACTATCACTTGAGTGGAGTCGAGGCTCGGGTGGCCAGAACTCGAGGTCAGAAGGTTCGAGGGTACCTAAGTGCAACAATTGCAAGAAGCACCACTCGGGTAAGTGTCAGGACCCTCCACGGTGCTATAAATGCAGAGAGATCGGTCACACGAGGGTGAGCTGCCCACAACCTGTACAAAACCAAACTTCAAGGCCGAGTAATGGAACTACAAGAAACGAAAACCAAACCGGGTTTTCTCAAGGGAGCAGGGGACATGGGGGAGCAAGTACGAGCAACACGCCATCGATGAATCAAGGAAGGACTCAAGCAAGAGTCTATGCGATGACGGAGGCCGATGCTTGGACTAACCCCGATTCTGTGGCAGGTAATCCTTTGTCCACGCTTGTATTTTTCATATACATATGTGTTATAAGCCTTAGGGAGCATGTACGAGTCAATTGATCACCTTTTGGGCTCGTTTTCGAGCGAAAAACAAAGTTTGATATGCCCAGGGACAAACCGGCGCCGGTCTGGGCTTGAACCGGCGCCGGTCTAGTGTAAATCCGAGCGAAATGAATCTGGCAGTGGCTTACCCAGCGCCGGCTCGAAAATTTTTTCCAGGGTATGCTATCCAGTGGCTTACCCGGCGCCGGCCAGACCCATACCCGGCGCCGGTCCTGTTCATTATTTGTGATGTTCGGTTCCAGTAGCTAACCCGGCGCCGGCCAGACCCATACCCGGCGCCGGTTCAGTGCACTTTGGTCCGAAAAATTTTCGTTTGAGCCCCATTTCGACCTGGTACATTGAGTAGTGTGTCTTACACGGTTATATATGTAGGAACACTAAACATCAATGGTAGGAATGCGAGAATTCTTATTGATACCGGAGCACAACGTTCATTTGTGAGTGAAACGGTTGCCGAAGGTTTAGACGTACCATTGATAGTGATGACGCAACCCTTGTTGGTCTCTACACCGTTAGGAGACGATGTGGAGAGAAAGCACTACTATCCTTCGTGTGAGGTGGAAGTTAATGGTCAAACCTTGACGTGTGACTTTGTACCGCTGAGCATGATTGAATTCGATGCAATCCTAGGGATAGATTGGCTAGAAATGAGCCATGCTAGGGTAGATTGCTACACGAAGGTTCTTGAACTCGAAGGCAATGATGGGGAGACCCTACGCTTCGAGAGTGATCGAGGAAGATCAAACAGTGTTATCATATCCGCCGTAAGGGCAAGGAGGATGATGAGGAAGGGATGTCACGCGTATCTTGCATACGTGGTTGACAAGACCAAGGATGAGACGAATATCAACGACGTGAGGGTGGTTTGTGGGTACCCGGATGTGTTCCCTGAAGACCTACCGGGGCTTCCACCCGATAGGGAGATTGAGTTCGTGATCGAGGTTGAGCCCGACACCAAACCAATCTCTATACCACCATACCGAATGACACAAGCTGAACTCGATGTGTTAAAACCCCAATTGCAAGAGCTATTGGATACCGGTTTCATTAGACCGAGTTGTTCACCATGGGGAGCACCAGTCGTCTTTGTGAAAAAGAAGGATGGAATCCTCCGGATGTGTATTGATTATCGACAGTTGAATAAGGCCACCATCAAGAATAGGTATCCTCTACCTAGGATTGGTGACTTGTTCGACCAACTTCGAGGAGCAACGGTGTTCTCGAAGATCGACCTGAGGTCGGGGTACCACCAACTGAAGATCAAGGAGAGTGATATACTAAAGAGTGCTTTCCGCATGAGGTATGGTCACTTTGAGTTCTTGGTCATGTCGTTTGGGCGGACAAACGCGCCGGCGGCATTCATGGACTTGATGAACCGAGTATTTCATAAGTACTTGCATCAGTTCATGATCGTGTTCATAGACGATATCTTGATTTACTCAAGGAGTGAAGAAGAGCATGAGCGACACTTGGTTCTGGTTCTTGAAACACTACGAGAGAAACAACTCTATGCCAAGTTCTCCAAGTGTGAGTTTTGGCTTAAGGAGATTGGCTTTCTCGGGCATGTGGTTCCCGAATCAGGCATTGTCGTAGACAACAAGAAGATAGAAGCTATCACAGAATGGGAGGGACCCAAGAACGTGAAGGAGGTCCGCAGTTTCCTTGGACTAGCAGGGTATTATAGAAAGTTCATGGAGAAATTCTCAGTTTTGGCATCACCATTGACAAAGCTCACTCGAAAAGGGGCTATGTTTGTATGGGATAACCATTGCGAGAAAGAATTCTTAGAACTGAAGAAGAGGTTAACTGAGGCACCATGACTCATCTTACCAAAACAAGGTATGAGGTATGATGTCTATAGTAATACGAGCATTCAGGGACTCGGATGTGTGTTAATGTAGATGGGAAGGGTAATTACCTATGCTTCAGGACAGTGGAAGAAGCATGAGGTAAACTATCCTACTCAGATTTAGAGCTGGGAGCAGTGGTGTTTGCATCGAAGATATGTAGACACTATCTCTACGGGGAGACATGTCACCATATACACCGATTATAAGAGCTTGAAGTACCTGTTTACTCAGAAAAAGTTAAACATGAGACAACGATGGAGGATGGAGTTGATAAAGGACTACCACCTAGTGATTTAGTACCATCCTAGTAAAGCAAATGTTGTGACCGATGCCCTTAGTTGAAAGAGTTTGTCAAGGGCATTGATAACAAATTTGAGAATATTGAGAGCTCAATTCGAAGTAACTACTTATGGCGCTTTCGTGGCGGGATTTGAAGTGCGGCCTACCTTACTTGATGAGATCAAGAAGGGTGAGGAACTGGATGAAGAGCTATGCCGATAAGCGTCGGAAAACCTTAGAGTTTAAGGTTGATGACGAAGTGTTTCTTAAAGTTTCCCCTTGGAAAGGAATCATTCGATTCCAAAGCCGAGGAAAGCTTAATCCACGCTACATAGGTCCATTCAGAATTCTAGAGAGAATTGGGGCCGTAGCATATCGTCTACAGTTAACTCCTGAGTTAGAGAAGTTACATAATGTAGTTCATGTGTCCATGCTTAAGAAGTATGTATATGATCCCTCTCACGTATTGGGAAAGCCACCTGTAGAGGTACTTGAGGATTTGAACTACGCTGTGCAACCGATCAAGGTCACCGATAGAAAGGTGAAGAAACTGAGGAGTATAGAAGTTCCAATGGTTAAGGTCCTTTGGAAGAGTGATCGGGTCGAAGAAGAGACATGGGAAATAGAGGCTTTGATGAGGAAGCATTATGGTTTCCTATTTGAGTAGAGTTGTGAATTTCGGGGACGAAATTCCTGTTAGGGGGGGGGGGGGGGTGAACTTGTGACACCGCACCCGAACGTCCTTGAAAATTCAATAAAAAAAAAAAAATTAAAGTCTATGTATTGAATTTCCGATTTCCAAACAATTGTAAAACGATTAATGTTTTACGTAGCGCATGATTGATTATTGTACTGTTGAAACTCGTATATTAGTGTCGGGTTTGCAAATACTTATTTGGCACTTATTAATGAACATAAGAGCCCAACATTAGCTAAACAATGTTACATAACCTTTCAAGACAAGTTGAGGAAGGTCGGGCGGCCCAAACTTTATTTTGGGCCCAACCTACTAAAAGTAGCAAGTATTCAAGAATGGCGTCGTAGGCCCATGACGTGCACTTGTCGTGTGTGCACTCAAAATAAATTTCAATACTAACACTTATACGTAGTATAGTGTAGTAGAGTTCGTATCCACAGGGAAAGGAATAATTATCTTTTTATAGAACTAGTAAATAAGGGGGGTTTTGGGATTGAGTGTTTTAATTAAATTTAAACACGAAGATGAACGAGTTATATGAGATTAGATTTAAAGATAAAAGGGACTTGGCATTGCTACTTTACACTTGTTGATATATTTTAGTCGATCATTGTTATATCTATAACTTATCTCCTCTCGAATACTCAATCGAGGAGTATATCCAATTCATCGAGGATAGTTATTAACAACGACCGTTCATTAATAACCCTTACTATTAATCAAGTATAAAACAACGCCATATACCGATTTGATAGTAGCATTTAATCTTTTAACTCCTTGATGAAATCAATTGAGATTGATAACCTCAACACAACGGTTTCGGTTTAACCAACAAAATTAATCCCTCTTAAGTTTATTAACCACAACCGTGCATTAATAAACCGAAGTTACTTACTTGTGAAACTATCAACGATTAACCATCGGTTCGTTGATCGTTTATAGTAATAATTAATATATGAAACAAAACTAGTTGATCCTTTAAGTAATGTTCAAAATATTAATATGAAATATGAATAGGAATTAACTAATACTCAAGGAAGAATATTAAAGAAAATGAATCCTACTATAGTTAATATCAAGATGTTAACTAATTGTCATCTTAGTAACACTCCCCAATATTAACATAGAGGAAGGAATAGCTATTACTAAGATCAATGTCAAGATGTTAACTAATTGTCATCTTAGTAACACTCCCCAACATTGATATAGAAATAGTATTTAAAGGAAGAATTAATATTCAAGGAAAGAAGTTAAGAAAATAACTCACAACTTTAATAATCAACAAGCTTCAAGAGCAATACCAAGAAATGGAAGTTTAGCTCCTCATTTGGAGACTAAACATGCTAAAAGAAATATAAAGAAATGCTATTCTAAACTGAGCTTAAGAGTATAAAGGAATTGGTGTCTAAAAGTGAAGGCAAAGGGGTGTATTTATAGGCTTTTTGAGGTGCAGGTCGGGTACTCGATCGAGTATATACATATACTCGATCGAGTATGTGTAAAAACTGGAATTCGGTCCATACTCGATCGAGACTCGAGTAAAATCCATAGCTATACCCGATCGAGTATGTCAGTGTACCCGATCGGGTATAGACACTCGATCGTGGGAAAATCTTCTCCTGCATGTTCTTTTGTTTTCGGATCTGATCCGATTTGAAATTTCAACCAGATACCCGATCGAGTATAGGTGATACTCGACCGAGTATAGACCAAAATCAGGATTTCTCTTTTTGTCTTGTGATTTTGCACCTTCCTTCCACTTTTGGGGTTCACCAACTGTCTTTTGAGTGATGGTAGACCTGTTTGAGCTCAGAATAAACCTAATCTAAACATTTTACAAGATTTTAACAATTTAAACTATTACACCGAAAGTGTGTAATTTCCGAAATGCTAAACAACAAAAAGTAATTAAAAATGCAAACATAAACACGGAAATTACACGTGTATCAGCCCACTCGAGGGTGACCCACACGGCTAGTAGTCCAATAATATGAATGACAAATGTCAAAATAAGTGATAGAATGATTAGAGAAGAATACAAATGCCTATGGTCCCATCTTTGGCATTATTGAGCGAAATAACGGGAGTAGGTTTTTCTTCTATAATATTCATCATGTAAATTATTGGGATGATCATACACATATTGGAGATAAATAATATGATGTAGAGAGTTGACTTGTTCTAAATAAATTAGAATGAGTACAAAGAGACATCTTTTGACAAAACATAAAATAATAGGATCCATTTTTCCATTTTTGGAAGTATTGGTAGATATTTTGGACCCCAAATTGATTGGGATCAATTGGGAAGCACTCCACATGATTTGAGTACCTGCAAGACAAGAAAAATAAGTCAGGAGACTTACCTTGGTCGCACAAGCTGGAGGAGAGCTGCACAAGACTTGATTGAAATAGAACTTGAGACCCACCTTGTCAATTTCCGCACAAATCATAGGTATGGTTTGTCTGCCTCCTTAAAGGGAGTTGTACTCCTCCAAATGAGGTTTATAAGGTTTCCTTGGATAGCCTTTGAAGTCTAGTTTCACATTTGAGTGGTCTCTGTGCGAGAGGGGAGAGTTTATCATACAAAAATCGAGCTGGAGTGAACTGCTGTTTGTAAACTCGAGCAGTGAGAGTGTTGAGGCTGTTTGGTTGATATCTCGAGATATACCAATCAAAATAAGGCGTGCTAGATACCAACAGAAAGATCTCAAGACTAGGAATCGGTTAAGGTCTGGTTTGCATCAATCGGAGTAGTGGAAGGCTTCCAAATCGTGCGAGAAAAACACCACCTCGCAGGAACGGATTTACTCTCCTAAAGTGAGTGTTAACCCCAAAACTTTACTTTTTATTTTCCAAATGATATGAACGATTGGTGGAACTATTATACACTACTCCAAGTGTATAATATGTCCTCATAAGGTTATTTTATTCATGTAAAGGTTAGATACTAACCTAGAGCAAATCTTGGAAAACTAGGAAACGAGTTAGTCGGAAAACACCCATTCTAGGGGCTGTTTTCGTATATACGAATACGATTAAGGGTTGAACTAGCACTTGAGGAGGCTGTGTAAAACTCAATTCCAAGCAAGGAATCAGTTCTCAAACCTTCTTGTACGAGGCTTTGGTCGTTGGAGCGAGAAGGAAGGTTTTAAAGCTCATTTGAGGTGAGGATCGACATCTAATTGCTTACAACTTGTAGGTTAAGCATGAGATTACCTAAATGTCTAAATCATATTTTTCATGGATTATGATGCTTAAATATTGATGAACTATTGATATAGTTGACAAAGAATGAAATTGGAAATGGTTTGAGATTGTATGAATAACATGAGACTCAATGAGTTATAAATGAACTATTTTGCGAAATAGACATTTTACTCATGTATGAATTATGTGAATACATAAATGAATATGTATGTATTGAAATTGAGTACTTAAGTTGCTGCTACATACTTATAAATATGTAGAGAATTACAAAATGAGGATATTCGTATGATGACAATAATCTTAATAGTATTGAAATACTAGTTAGTGATTATTTGAAGTTGTTGATAGAATTGATCCTAAGTATTGGATTGTATGAAATGCACTTGAAGGTACCTCAAGTGTATAGAATGACTTACTATGAAGCTAAGGGTAAGTTATGGGCAGTCATTAAGAATGACCCAAGGTAGATTATTGAGATGTCAATTCTAGGCATAGGGTTGCTTAGGAATTGGACTATAATGAGGAATTAGAGCCGGACTCTATGATTTGCATGGAAATGTAGTTGGTCCGAGACCTTGCCATGTAAATTGTGATTTGCATAGAAATGTAGTTGGGCCGAGCCCTTGCTATGCAAATGTGATAGGATGTAATTGTGATTTGCATGGAAATGTAGTTGGTCCGAGACCTTGCCATGTAAATTGTGATTTGCATAGAAATGTAGTTGGGCCGAGCCCTTGCTATGCAAATGTGATAGGATGTAAATTGTGATTTGCATAGAAATGTAGTTGGGTCGAGCCCTTGCTATGCAAATGTGATAGGATGTAAATTGTGATTTGCATAGAAATGTAGTTGGGCCGAGCCCTTGCTATGCAAATGTGATAGGATGTAAATTGTGATTTGCATAGAAATGTAGTTGGGCCGAGCCCTTGCTATGCAAATGTGATAGAATGTACTTGACATAAAGGATTGCATAGAAATGTAGTTGGGCCGTGCCCTTGCTATGCAACGGTAATGTGATGTACTCTATGAGTTGTCGTGAGTAGTAATCACGGGAAATGGGAAATGGTGATTTCTAAATAAATATGGGTCTACGGGCCGACTACTTGACTTTTATATAAAGTAAGTATATTTTTAAATGGGGTAACTTGAGGTTACAGTCATATCGTACTATCACCCTATTTGAGGGTCTTTTGTTTGAAATACTTGTTGTATATCCCTTAGATGTCATCCACACCAGTACTTTATAGCCCTATAGAGTACTGACCCCTTCGGGGGCGTCCCCCCACCATTTCAGGTTGAGGCTAGAGCTTACTTCCTGTGCTCGTTGATTGAGAGATTCCCCGGAGAGAAGACTTGGTTCATGCTTCCTCTATTCTGATTTGAACACTAATAAATTTGCTCATGGATATTTTACTTTAGAGCTTGCGTACTCATGTTTGCCCCGTGTGGCATTTGATTTCAACTATGTTTTCCGCTACGTATTAAATTACTTATTATGTATGTTTATGGATGTTATATGTGTGAATGATATTCAAGACGCCTTGTATAATACGAATGTGTTGGACTGCGGTTGACTATTCGTATTGTATGGCGGGTTGTTGACGTGTCCGGGGAGGTTCGGGGCGTGACAATAACCATAGAGCATAGTATGTTGGGAGTTCACACACCACCTTTAGATGATCATCATGTGTAGTTTTTCTAACTGCATTGGATTGACACTACAAGAAATAACTCATGAGTGTTATTCTTCCCCATGTAAATCAAAGAAAGCATGGAATAAAAATTAACAAAAATGAAAGTTTGAAATAAGAGTTGACCAAAGAGAATGCAATGAAAATGCAAAAGTACCTAAAATGGTTCATGTAGTTGCACCCATTTTCGATTAGTATAGAGGTAGGTACAGATCTGGGTTAATGGAGTTATCATAACACTTAAACTAAATGACCTGAAATTGACATTCACAATATTCCAAGAATCTATAAAAATATAGTTCAGAAAGTACTCTTTGCAAATTAAAGCTCCAACGTCTTTGTTGTATGAAAAAAGTTGTACGCAACTATTCTTAAACTGTCAAACAAATACTACCCTCTTGAATGTCAGTGTGAAGAATATTTTAATAGCAAAACACACTCTGGAATAAAGAGCAATTTATTGAAAAGATAGAAACTATACAATATCATTATAATATAGAAAAGGACCATTCCAACAGAAAAATTAAACTAACTCTTAGGCAAATAACTCTTAACATACTATGATACTAACTGTAATGCTTAGGATTATAATGTGTAATTTTTTTAATTGTGCATGCATCAATTGATTGAAATTAAAATATGTTAAGATGCAAAACTAGAAATTAATGTTTGAAATTATCTGAGTAAGAATCCTTTTTGTACTTGAAACACTCCTCCACTGGTTGGGCTCGCCATCAAACTGTTGTTAGCGTCGGACTACCGGAACTTTGCCTCCAGTCACCGACTCACCGATGCTGCCAGACTGCATGAACATTGCCTTTGGTAGGCACCTCCGCCTTCTTTGGAACTATGCCAGCGGATTACTTGTCGCCGCCAACTCTTCTGCCACCAATGAAATGCTTTGATTATTCAGAGTTTAGAGGGGAATTAACTATATTACTCCATACGAAGCATGGGTGGATCTATGTTGGGGCAGGGGTGGGCTCCAGCCCAGCCCAGCCCAATTTATTTTTATTATTATAGGTATAGATTTAATTTCCAGCCCACCTCAAAACTAATGTCTAGCCCAGCCCAAGCCTACCAACTTTGTAATTCTATTTGATTATTAATTGAATTTTTTCAGTAGATAGTAAAATAGTTTTTATTTATTATTATAAATTTATAATGATTAAAGATAGAATTAAAGATTAGGAAATGATTTATTTATAATGCAATTAAAGAATAGAGAACGATGTATTTACTGTTTAGGCATGTAAGAATGGATTCAAAATCTCAATTCAATTTTAAAATTGGGAATACTTATTAGTTTTATGTACATCGACTATTTTTACTTATTAGTTTTATACTTTTATAGAAGTATTTTAATTCATATCAATAAATACTAAAATCTTTAATAATCAATAATAAAATTATAAATCACACTAAAAACATTTAAATTTTAGATATGCTACCTCTGTCTCATTTTATTTAGCCATCTTTGACTCTTTACTCAAAGATGGTAAACTTTGATCCATCATTTTAACTCATGTATTAATGTGAAACTTACTAAATTTATACTTTTATGATAAACTTTTTAACAAAGAACATTTCCATTTCATTTTCACATTATCAATTTTATTGTATAAATATATATTCATTCAAAGTTTAACTTCTTTGACTTGAAAAGTCAAATTAGTCTTAATAAAAGTCGGAGGTAGTATATAGTTTATTTATATAATTTATAAGTTATGAATATGCTCGAGTCCAGATCGAACTGAACATGACTATGCTCGAATTCAGCTTGAATAACTATTCAAACTCAAAAAAATAACGGCCGTTTTTTTGTTGTAAAAACAAACTATTTAAACTAAAATTTAATCCGTGTTCGAGATTGAAGCTCGTTAAGCTTTGGTCAGTAAATTAAATTCGAAATCATGATCGAACTCGAGTAGTTCGAAAAAAAACTCAGTTCAATAACTATCAATCCTAAGCTAAACCTTTTGTATGCAATAACGAAAATTTTTACTGCTTAGCCCACCCCACCCCTCATTCCTGGATCCGCCCCTGATACGAAGTGTACTATTATGTTAGGGGTGGAAATTAAAGGTGATGTTTTATTATTCCTATATCTTAGGGAATATATAACATGGACTCCTATTTACGAAATGAGACCATGTCATATTACTATTTATGAAAATTACTTTTAAGTTTCTTTTACAAGTATGATGGGCCGTATATTATAATTTCCTCATAATCAAGGTTTTTCCAAAATTATACAATACCCATTGTTTTATATTAGTTAATTACTCCCTCCATTCCACTAACAATGGAACAAAAGGAAGAGACACACAAATCAATAAAAAATAATTTATATGATTGATCTTGAATTGATAAAGTAAGAATAAAGTAAGAATAATGATTATGAATCACACAAATTTTATCAAAATTTTATATAGGACACTATTAGTGGAGCAGACCGAAAATGTAAAATGAGACAATCTAAGAGAGTCATCATTGACTATTGACGTAAACATAGTTCTATCTCTATTTCCTAACTTCCTTAAGAAAAAAATAGCATAAGAAATGGATAACATTTGACAATAAGTATATAATTTTTTTACTTTTGACCTAATAAATGTAACCAAGACAATGACTTAGTCGTTCAAATATTTTTTGAAATAATTACAAAAATGTGACTAATGACTAGAGTAGTAATAGAATCAAAATAACTTACGTTCAATTTTTAAACATAAGTTACTATTTACTATGATTATACATTATTGTAGTAACCTAATAGTCATATTTCTGTAAATAACTATTACTTTGATAATATTATTGAAAAAAACCCGCCATTATATATTACTCATTTGCATTAATAAGATGCCTATTATATAGGCACATTCGACGACTTTTTTAAAACCCCATGAAATACAATAGGTGCCTTTTTTCCTTCCAAACATTAAAAAAAGTGCTTCCCAACTTTTGGTTTAAAAAAGCTAGAAAGAGTGTTTTCAAGTGATAACTTCTACTTAAATTAACACTTGAAAGCTAAAAGCTAGAATCTGATTTTTATTTTTTCTATTAGACAAAAAACACTTATTTTACCAAGCACTTATTATGAACAAATTTACAACAAAATAGAGCAAAACAGTGTCAAACAGTGCCAAACTTTGCAAGTAAATTTTCTTAAATTTTCTTATACAAAGATAAGAGATCAAATATAAACCATGCTTAAAATACATACATACTATCGTATTTACTTCGATTACTTTTAACTCCATTTAATTAAGAGCTTATCTAAAGTTAGTAGATTGACCAAGACTAAATTGGCTCAACCACAATTCAAAAATGTTAATTTCAGGTCATAGTGGCTGAAAAGTCGTTCTAATGTTTCCTAATTTGAGGTCTAATATAATCCTAAATATTATTGCAACTTTAAGCTTTAATTTATAAAAGTAATCAGGAGATCGGGAGATGTCTTGGTCAAAGGTTGTATCATATCGAGCCATTTAATTTGTGTATATATACATATTGACTAATTCATTTTGAGGGAAGTAATATATTTTTCCTGCAATATTGCGATTAAGATGAAGATTCTTCTCCATTTTGTACTGCTTTTTGTTCTTCCAGTACTTTTCTCAAAACTATGCCTTTCATCTCAACCGCTGCGGCTGCAGCCACACAAAATCCCCAGGCTCACTCCATTTCACAACTCCATCCAACGGCGGCAACGCTCCGCCCCAAACGCGGCGGAAGAGACGACGTCCCTTCCTCCCCATTTCAAGACCTTTTACTACAAGCAAACGTTGGATCACTTCAATTATGCACCTCAGAGCTATGACACCTTTGACCAGAGGTACATAGTCAACTCCCAGCACTGGGCTCCTGGTGGGCCCATCTTTGCATGGCTCGGCGATGAAGCTCCAGTCGATGAGGATCTTCCAATTATCGGATTTCTTACCGATAATGCCCCTCGTTTCAAGGCTCTTCTTGTCTACATTGAGGTGAGTGCGCAACGTACGCACGTAGTACGCTTGGTTATTATATCATGATTGTCTTTTGCCCGCCCCTAAACCTACCTCGCTACTTAAGCTAAGATCATAATATACTTCCTCCTTCGGGCCCGGCCCAGAGGGAGTTTAGGGTGTGCGACTGCACAGGGCCCAAAAAAATCGAGGGCCCAAAATAAAATTTTTAGTAGTAGTACTACTACTCTACTAATGTAATAATGTATTATGAATTGATGAAATAATGAAATTTAAAAAATTGGTTGTTATTTAGAATTAAATGTAATTAGTTGATGAGTTAATTAGGCTATTTATATTTAATAAATTTATAATTGCTGCAGCTATGTTTTAAGAACATCTGTTTGTCGATCAATATTTATGTCAGAAAGGAAGACCCAAATTTTGTTATTGCACAGAGCCTCCATTTTCTCAGGACTGGCCCTGTCCTCCTTAAAAGTTGCAGCATTAGGATTTTTGCACTATTCACACACCTTATTTTGATTACGATTTTCTATTAATATATAAAATCAAATTATTATGTATAAAATGTTATTAAGTTTCTATTGATGTGAATTTTCAAAATATTAACTTTTTATAATTTTACGAATACGTAATTAGATATAATTACGTTCAAAGTTGCGTGTTGGCAAACGTGAAAGTTAAACTGTTGCAACTATTAAAGAACCGATAAAGTATCACTTTATTATCTATTACTACTTCCTAAACACACTTCCCGGTTTGAATCGGCAAGCTTATTAAGAAAGTGGAATAAAGTGGAAACTGGAAATGTATGGTTTTAGTTGTGTTAGAAAAAAGTAAAAAGAATGTGAGCCACACAAATTGTCCAAAAAGAGAAAGTGAGAAGTATTTTTTGGAACGACTCAAAAGCGAAAGTGAGAAGTATTTTTTGGAACGGCTCAAAAGGGAAAGTGAGAAGTATTTTTAGCTAGGAACGGAGGGAGTAATTATTCAGTGTGTGACTTCAACATCCATTTTCACAATTAGACACTTGGATCACATTTTGTCGGACAAAGGGAGAATGCTTACCTCCGTCCTAAATACGGAGTAGTATAGAGTTCAAGAAATCCAAACAAAACAAAAAGAGAATCGAAGAGAAAATGATTTAAATTGTAGGACCATGCACACTAAATGGATCCTGTTTTGATGATAAAATATAAAGGATAAAAATAAAAATAGTGTTGGGTGTGTTTCGGAAAATAAAGAAAATTAATTAAAATAAATTAATTAAATAAAATGACTAGAGAAAAACAAGAAAGGAGATGAAGCAGATTTAGTCAAAGCTCGTGCTACGCACGATGTCCTTAAAACGTATTTGTTGCCTCCCACGGTGCTAGGAGCGTTGCAACAATCGTTTCCCAGGATACGATGACTACGAACTGATGTTTAAGCACACAAACAAAAGTTCCAGCGAACGAGAACACAGTATGAACACAGGGGAAATTTTCGGAATGCTAGCAGTGTGTTTTTAGAGCTAAAACGTGTATGGATTTGTGTAAGAACGTGTGTACGAAGTTGTGTTATTGCAAACCACCTGCCAGCCATTATATAGGAGGATTTATTGTATGAAAATAGTGAATTAATGGACCTGAACGTTGGACATCAATGACCAGTCCGTTGGGCATTGAATTGTCCATGAACTGTCCATTTAACATTGCATTAAAAGATATAAACGTTGGGCATTTATTGCTGTAACGGTTCAGAAGCCATCAGAAGACCCCTACGTAGCTCTGCCCGAAGGCCATCAGAGCTGGAGCAGTTCTGATGCGCGGTCATCAGAACCGGAGCATCTCTGCCCGAAGGCCATCAGAACTGGAGCAGTTCTGATGCGCGGTCATCAGAACCGGAGCACCTCTGGTCGTGGCCTTCTGCCCGGAGCAATTCTGTCAACTTGGGAAAAATTATACGTTTCGGGAAGAAAACAAAAATTACCCGTATCTCTTGAGAGATGGATTTTTGGACGGCATTCGTGTCCGCAGGTCGCCCGCGCTCGCAAGTCGCGGTTTTTCTTCTCCGAATCGGGATTTGATTTGCACCCCCCCTGCGCGCGTGGAGAGAGCCTTTACCCTTAAGAATCTTAACTCCATAAGGGGGGAGTCCCTTTATAAAGGGTAGCAAATCCCTTGGGTTTTCCGGTGTGGGAAATTAATACTAGAAACCCATCCTTTTTCCCAGTTTTTCCCTTCTAACGGGTAAACTTCGAAAAACGATTTCTCATTCACCCGTTATCCGTTTTGAGCGTACCATATATCGAATTGTAGCCCTTAACAAGGATAATCCGAAACCACTTTGACCCGACCCAAATCGGAAGTGGACCCCACTCAAAAAATTGCCCCAAAATAGCAATTTAATGCAATTTTTCACACATTTTTCCAACAAATAGTCCTTAAACAATCATCACCATATCATTCAATTCACCATATCATTTTAGTGTTATTTGTTCTTGATCTATGTAGTGCATATTAATTTAGTCCCTCTGTCATTCTGTACCGTTATATTGGAGAGCAATGTTTAATATATTGTCATGTAAACATGCATACCACTTTGTACTACGTACTTAGACATTAACTACATGTAATTATTAGGGGTGGGATCGGGATGATCCCGATCCCGATTGCCAAAATCCCGATCCCGATTCAAACTACAAGAGGATCCCGTATCCCGTCCCGATTAAGTCGGGATCTCGACATTAAAATCCCGATTAAGTCGGGATCCCGATCGGGAATCCCGCTTAATCCCGCTAAATACCGACAATGAACTATCAAACATAAAATTATGTAATTTCTTTAGTTAAACACTAACTTTGATATTTAGCGGTTTCAAAATTATTCTCTGTTCATTGTTATACCATATTTATCATCATCTACTTATAAAGTTTATTGTAATAATTATCTTCTCAAATTCACACTAGTACATACTTTTAGAATAATTTTTATTTGTAACTTCAATTAATTAATCGTATAACTTTTTAATAAGCTATCAAGGCTTAGTGAAACTTACTTCAAACATTTTATAAAAATCACTAAAAGAAGGATGTGTGGACTCATTGAGAAACTTTGTGACCAATGAATATAATGTATAAATACATATTATGATTATTTACTAAAGAAAGAAATCTTAGTCTCGATCATTTTAAAGAGTTCATCAGAACCGCAAAATTTATAATATTGTTGTGATTTAGATTGTCGGGATCAAGAATAATCTCTATTTAGTTAGGATCCTGAATATTCATTTTCAGACAAATGCGGAATAGTTTTAGAAATTTGATATTGTAAGATATATCGTAGTAAAAAATTAATCTATGTAAGGAATAAGTAATTAAAAAAGATATGCAAATATTTAGATACATATTCATTTTTTTATAAATTTATATTCATTTTTTATATATTCATATATAATTATATACATATATATATATGTATATATAGTGTCGGGATGTCGGGATTTTCCCGATCCCGACTTTTTTTTTTAAAAAAATCCCTAGTTGGGAAAAATTCCCGACTAGTCGGGATCAGGATTATCGGGATCGGGATCGGGAGTCGGGAGTTTTTTCCCAGCCCTAGTAATTATATGTCATTTTGATCATTTTTTAAAGTAAATATTTTTGGAAAAATTGAAAACAATAATCCCAACTATTGCTGCTCCGCTGAAAATAATCTCAACTATTGATTATTTTTGTATAATCCCAACTATATAGACTATCCGCCAATAATGGTCCATGACCATATATTACCTCTATAAAAAGTGAATTTTAAATAGAAATTAAGCGTAAAAATTAAAAGTTGAGATTATTTATAGGGATTACTTGTTATATCTCATCTCATCCACTTTAGAAACTACAAGAATTTATTCACAGGGACCATTATTGGCGGAAGGTCCCTAAAGTTGGGATTATTCTGTAATAATCAATAGTTGGGATTATTATGAGCGGACCGCCAATAGTTGGGATTATTACTATCAATTTTTCCAATATTTTTTTGGTTTAGAGCTGAGGCTTAAATGATGCAGTAGAAATAGTAAGGCATTTTGTCTAATCGTAAATTAAATTATGCAATTGTCTTAAGACTCGTTGTAATATGTACTACAACGAGTAAAGATAATTAAAATGATAGATTTATTCGTTTAGCTAGGGCTCAAAGTGCTATAGTGATGATATTTAAATAAGTTCATTAGGATAGATACTCTTATAGTCTTATTTATGCACTTTACTCTTAATATAAAGTTCATTATTTAGTTCTTCATTGTCCCAATATAAACTCTCATTTCCTTATATGATAAATAATTTGTGGTTGATATTATTTCTTTCTCACAACTTTGACTACACCATTTTCACTTTCTTAATTATATTCATGGGTCAAGTGAAAGCAAAATTTGATTAGAGGAAGCGCAGGAGGTAGTAAATGGATAGGATGCTCTCAATTATACATAGCTAGCTCACTAGCTCAACACAACAGCCACATCATATCCCAACACACGCTACATGCATGTAGCATATATCTTGGAGAAGCTAAATGACTTGAATCTTTTTCATGAATGGATAGATATATGTTGCCTTGTTTTCTAATCATAATATATTGTGTTAATCATATTTGTGTCTTTTTGGTAAACAGCATAGGTTCTACGGGAAATCAATTCCATTTGGATCAATGAAGCATGCTATTAAGCATAAAAAACTTCGTGGTTATTTAAGTTCTGCTCAAGCTTTAGCAGATTATGCAGAGGTTTTGCTACGCGTAAAACAAGATTATAGCGCTCAAAGTTCATCAATCATTGTTGTTGGAGGATCTTATGGGGGCAGTATGAACCAACTTTACTATTCTTTCCATTTTTGTTTTGTTTGTACACATACTTATTACATGCATATTTGTTACTCCATCCTTCTCGCAAATGTTTGCCAAATTGAATTTTCTTGATTAATGAAAATCAATTTTGACTAATGATATATATTTTGTAATACGAAATTATCTTGAACATGAAAGTTATATCAAAATGTTCCTTATCCAAAATATTTTCATCAAAGTATAAAATTTATATATTATAAAGAAATATAGTAATCAAAATCATCGTTCAAAGTTTGTCATCATTCATCAATAATAGCCAATATGACAAACTTTTTCGAGACGGAGGTATAGTAGTACATTTTATCCACTGTCCTTGTATATTTTTGTCATTTATTGAGTATTATTTCTATATACATAATTATTTACTTTGTATATATTTACTAGCTTTCAAGACCTTGCATCATATGTTAGAATTAAACTTAATTATCCTTATTTCAATGTAAAAAACTTTTTGTAAAAAAAAGTATTTGAATAATTTTATTATATTCATACATATTTATTCATATGCATGGTACAATTTTTTTCTTGCAATATTAAATTGATTTTAATGAAAAAAGTATTTTATTAAAAAACAATGTTGATTTTTATATTTATTTAATATTAAATAATATGAAAAAATGTGATCACATGTTGGTGTACGAAAAATATGTGTGTGTGGTGTGGGTGTGATAAAGGTTAAAAATAATTGAAATATTTTTCTAATTTATTTTCAAATTAACATTTTAATTTAGGATTAAAATAGGAGAAATATTTAAAACTATGAATTGAAAAATTCAAATTAAGGAATTGAAATAGTACTAATCAAATATAGTATAATAAGTAAATTATGAGTAGATACACATTGTATTATTCTAAAAATTAAATATGAGACTAAAAAAGTTTGGAAATTCCAAAATAGGACTTCCATGTTTTTATTCCCAAAACAGGACTAATTACTGTCATGTTTTGGCAGTATCAGACTTCAAACATGGCAGTATTTTCCAAATTTGGCAGTAATTAGTCCTATTTTGGGAATAAAAACATGACAGTCCTATTTTGGAATTTTCAAACTTTTTTAGTCTCATTTCGGGAACTTTCCCTTTTTCATATTGTTATATTCTCTGTAAAAGTATAGATCGGAGTTGATATTTTTACTGAATGTGCATCCATCAAGGATAAGAAAAATAAACAAATTAAATTAATTTAAAATTTATGGATTCTCCATACTAATTTCATATAGAGATTTTGAATTAAGGAATTAAAACAGTACTAATCAGATATGTATACTTTGTTATTAGTAAATTATGAGTACATATGCATATTGTATGATTCTCGAATTAATTATAACACATATTTTTTCTTATTATTTTATTATCTGTAACATTACATAAATGATATTTTATAGTACATCATGTGCAGGCATTAGAGATATAAAAAATAAAATAAAATAAATTGAAATATTTTCACAATTGTGTATTCGAAAGTTATTTTTCTAGCGAATTGTTGACATACTCTCATAAACTTGTCAAGTACAAACATTTAAAACGGGGTTCATATATACATGTATAGTACTACGTACAAAATTTATGATAAGCACAAGACTCCTATATACTAACTTGTAATTGAGTAATAGATTTGATAAACAAAATGTTTATATTGTAGGTGAAAGAATTTCAGTTTGAACAAGGAATTAGACTAATCATTTGATGGGAAAAACAGCCCCAAACGGTAACTAATAAAATGCGGAATTAATCTCCGTTTGACTAAAATTTCCCCAACTTGAATGAACCTTTGAGGATGCAAACAAATAGGGTGTTCTTAATGCAATTAGAACACACACAATATTGCTGCCACACACCAATATAATCAACTAAAACAGTAAGCACACACCACACACAAACACCGGAATTTTAGCGTGGAAAACCCGTTAACTAGGGAAAAACCACGGGACCATTTTGGCCGCTTAAATCCACTATCATCATCAAAGGAGCAGTACAAAGTCTTCTCTAGATAATACTAGAGGCATACAAAATCATCATATCCTTGGAAGTAAGCACATCAAGGTGTATGGAATCAAATAGAGCCAAGATAAGAAAAATATCACCAGAAAAATAGCTACTGTCCAGACCAACGAAACCCGACCTCCAGACCTCAAAACTCGATCTCCACCGTCCAGAATGTTGGCCCAGATGCTGTGAAGCTGCTGTCCAAAAATCACGACGATCCAACGGTTCAATCTCCGGGAAACGGAATTTTTCTGCTGCTGCCTGCTGAAAAACGGGATGAGCATTTCAGCTCATGTTTTGTGACTTGTTCTCTCTTTTCTGCTGCTCTCTTTCTGTCCTCATGTGTTGAGATAGTAGCTAACCCATATTTTATTATTAGCTCCCAAAAAAGAAAGTCAAAGAAGACTTTTAATGGGCTCAATACTTGGGCTTTCCTCATGGGTCAAAAACAAAGAAAAACCCAACAAATCTCCCCCTTTTTGACTTATGAGGAAGAGTTCGCCATACCGGCGATGGAGCAACATACCTTCAACTTTTCCCTTGCTAGAACCTTCTTCAACATATCGGCACCATTATCATCGGTATGAACTTTATCAAGTTCAAACAGTTTGTCTTCAAGTGCATCTCTAATCCAATGATACCTCACATCAATATGTTTGGTTCGTTTGTGAAACATAGAATTTTTAGCAAGGTGAATGGTACTTTGATTATCACAAAGAACCACATAGCGATGTTGAATAAAGCCAATCTCTTGCATAAATCTTTTGAGCCATAATAGCTCCTTACAAGCTTCTGTTGCAGCCACATACTCAGCCTCGGTGGTGGATAAAACCACACACTTTTGCAGTCTCGATTGCCATGACACAGCTCCCCCTGCAAAAGTCATCAAATATCCAGAAGTGGATTTCATGTTGTCCTTATTTCCTGCCATATCAGAATCAGTATAACCAACAAGTACTGGCTCCCCATTTCCAAATGTTATACCCAATTTGGAAGTACCACGTAGATATCTGAGAATCCACTTCACTGCTTCCCAATGCTTCTTACCTGGATTTGACAGAAAACGACTAACAACACCTACTGCATGGGCAATATCAGGCCGTGTGCACACCATAGCATACATCAAACTCCCTACAGCTGAGGCATAAGGAACTCTATCCATCTCTTCAATCCTCTTCTCAGAAGATGGACAATCTTTATCTGTCAACCTGAAGTTGGTAGTAAGAGGTGAACTAACCTCTTTAGCTTTGTCCATGTTGAATCTGCGAAGCACCTTCTCAATGTATTGCTCCTGTGACATGTGTAGCTTCTTCAAAGCTCTATCTCGAGTGATCCGAATGCCAAGAATCTGTTTTGCTGGCCCCAAGTCTTTCATAGCAAAAGACTTGCTCAATTGCATCTTCAGCTGAGTAATTCTTTCTACATTCTTGCCAACAATTAACATGTCATCAACATATAACAATAAAATGATGAAATCATCATCACCAAACCTCTGGAAGAAAACACAATGGTCTGAAGTAGTCTTTCGGTAATTTTGCTCCCCCATAACTGACTCAAACTTCTTGTACCACTGTCTTGGTGCTTGCTTCAACCCATAAAGACTCTTTTGAAGTCTACACACATAACCTTCTTTTCCCTTAACCTGAAACCCTTCAGGTTGCTCCATGTAGATTTCTTTATCCAAGTCACCGTGAAGGAAAGCTGTTTTGACATCCATCTGTTCAACCTCAAGATCAAGGCTGGCTGCCAAACCCAGAACAACACGAATAGATCCCATCTTCACGACCGGAGAGAAAATCTCATCAAAATCAATACCCTTTCTCTGACTGAACCCTTTGACCACCAATCTAGCCTTGTACCTAGGTTGTGAGGTGTGCTCTTCAGTCTTCACTTTGTAGACCCACTTGTTCTTCAAAGCTCTCTTGCCTTTAGGCAACTTCACCAACTCAAATGTATTATTTTCATGTAAGGAATTCATCTCATCTTGCATGGCTTCAACCCACTCCCTTTTGTGCTCATCTTCCATGGCCTCTGCATAACACTCAGGCTCTCCCCCATCAGTGAGTAAGACATACTCATTAGCTGAAAAACGGGTGGAAGGATGACGATCTCTTGTAGACCGCCTAAGTGGGACAAATGGTGGCACGTCTGGTACTGGTATCTCTGAATGAAATTCTTCATCCACCTCTGGCTGTTCTGGAACATCAGTATCATGTTGTTCATCATTCTGAACATCATTATCAAGAGATGGTTCTACATGCTGAGGAGGCACTGGATCCAAATCAGTAACATCATCATTATGTTGAGGAACTGTATCTTTCTTCTCAGCATCTTTCAAGGTTTGATCTTCCACAAACACAACATCTCGGCTTCGAATAAGTTTCTTGTGGACTGGATCATATAATCTGTAACCAAACTCATCTTGGCCATAACCCAAGAAAACACATGGTTTGGACTTCACATCAAGCTTTGATCTTTCATCTTTAGGAATGTGCACAAAAGCTTTGCATCCAAAGACCCTCAAATGACGGTAAGAAACATCTTTGCCACTCCAAACCCTGTCAGGCACATCAAAAGACAAACGAACACAAGGAGTTAGATTAATAACATGTACCGCTGTATTCAAAGCTTCTCCCCAGAATGAATTTGGCAGCCCTGCATGTGATAACAAACATCTGACACGCTCCATCAAAGTTCTGTTCATCCGCTCTGCTAATCCGTTCAACTGCGGTGTCTTGGGAGGACTCTTTTGATGTCGAATACCATGGTCTCTACAATAAGCATCAAAGGGGCCAATGTATTCCCCTCCATTATCTGTCCGAATACATTTGAGCTTCTTTCCAGTCTGTCTCTCAACCGAGGCATGAAACTGCTTAAACACCTCAAATACTTGATCTTTAGATTTCAAGGTATAAACCCAAACCTTTCTGGAGTGATCATCAATGAATGTGACAAAGTAGGAGCAACCACCAATTGTCCTAGTCTTCATAGGACCACAAACATCAGAATGCACCAGATCAAGTATACTCTCCTTCCTGGAAGGAGGATGGCTCTTAAAGGAAACCCTGTTCTGTTTACCTGCCAAACAGTGCGAACACTTCTTTAAATGAATATCATGCACACCCGGTAACACATTTCTCTTCAACAAAAGAGACATCCCCTTTTCACTCATGTGACCAAGTCTCTTATGCCATAAATCAGTCATGTCAGTATTCACCACAGCGTTGACCCTATCCTTGAAGATCTTCGGATGTGTCATGTACAACTTTGAGCATCTTTTACCTCTAGCCACGATCAAAGAACCACGAGTGAGTTCCCATATTCCATTACCAAAGTTGTTGCTGTAACCATCATCATCAAGTAAGCCTGCGGAGATCAAATTAAGTCTCATATCTGGAACATGTTTTACATTATGTAAAACCAACTCTATCCCAGTGTCAAACTTCAAACAAATTTCTCCGATGCCTGCAATCTTTGATAGTCCATTATTACCCATCCTAACATTACCAAAGTTACCTGGAGTGTAAGATGAATAAAAATCCCTCTGTGATGTTACATGACACGTAACACCACTATCAACAACCCAACTGGAATCATCATGTGTAATGTTGACCATATCAAGATCAGAACAAATAAGGAACTCATCGGTAGTAGTGTTAACTTCAACATTGCCATTACCACCCTCATCTTTCTTATGGTTCTTTTGATTGTTGTAATCGCTCTTCTTCTTCTCCTTTTTCAATTGCCTGCAGAACCGTATTGTGTGGCCTTTTCTACCACAATGATAGCACTCAAAATCAGCAAACTTTCCTTTGGATTTACTTCGATGCTTTCCTTTGTTACCTGGACCTCTACTCTGACTTCTCCCCCTGCTTTCTGTAACTAAGACATCAGAATGTGAAGAGGAACCTTGTGACTTTCTTCTCATCTCTTCATTTAAAACACTGCCTTTGGCTAATTCCATGGTGATAATACCATCTGGTGCAGAGTTGGACAATGATGTCCTAAAAGTCTCCCATGAGTCCGGTAAAGTGCCAAGGAGCCACAAGCCTTGTATCTCATCTTCAAACTTGATACCCATTCCTGCAAGTTGATTTATGATTCCCTGAAAAGAATTCAAATGATCAGTGATAGGAGTTCCATCATGGTATTTCAAGCTCATCATCTATTTTATTAAGAACAATTTATTGTTCCCGGTCTTTCGAGCATACAACTGTTCAAGCTTGTTCCACAAACTGCGAGCATGAGTTTCCCCGCTAATATGGTTCAAAACATTATCATCAACCCATTGGCGAATATACCCACAAACCTGTCTATGCAAAATATTCCACTCTGCATCTGTTTTACTTTCAGGTTTATCAGTAGTAAACACAGGCAAATAATAATCCTTCACATAAAGTAGGTCTTCCATTTTGCCTTTCCAAACATGATAATTAGAACCATTCAAATTGATCATCCTACTTGTGTTTGCTTCCATCATTCAAACAAGTCTAACTCGATACAGAAGAACTCGGCTCTGATACCAATTTGATGGGAAAAACAGCCCCAAACGGTAACTAATAAAATGCGGAATTAATCTCCGTTTGGCTAAAATTTCCCCAACTTGAATGAACCTTTGAGGATGCAAACAAATAGGGTGTTCTTAATGCAATTAGAACACACACAATATTGCTGCCACACACCAATATAATCAACTAAAACAGTAAGCACACACCACACACAAACACCGGAATTTTAGCGTGGAAAACCCGTTAACTAGGGAAAAACCACGGGACCATTTTGGCCTCTTAAATCCACTATCATCATCAAAGGAGCAGTACAAAGTCTTCTCTAGATAATACTAGAGGCATACAAAATCATCATATCCTTGGAAGTAAGCACATCAAGGTGTATGGAATCAAATAGAGCCAAGATAAGAAAAATATCACCAGAAAAATAGCTACTGTCCAGACCAACGAAACCCGACCTCCGGACCTCCAAACTCGATCTCCACCGTCCAGAATGTTGGCCCAGATGCTGTGAAGCTGCTGTCCAAAAATCACGACGATCCAACAGTTCAATCTCCGGGAAACGGAATTTTTCTGCTGCTGCCTGCTGAAAAACGGGATGAGCATCTGCTGCTCTCTTTCTGTCCTCATGTGTTGAGATAGTAACTAACCCATATTTTATTATTAGCTCCCAAAAAAGAAAGTCAAAGAAGACTTTTAATGGGCTCAATACTTGGGCTTTCCTCATGGGTCAAAAACAAAGAAAAACCCAACATCATTGTCTCTTAATTGTAATAATACTACCTAATAAACATATGATAGATTGATAGCTAGTAATGATTCACTTCAGTACCCACCTTTATATTAAGTTAGTGTTACAAACTTCAATTCATTGTTATAGAGAGATCGAGAGTAATAAGTAAAAATACATTATCATCGACGACGTACTACTATATACGTAGTAGGTTATTGCCTTGATGGGTCTAATACTCTCATGCCATGTATTTTTATTGATCATCCGGCTAAAGAACTCTAAGATGTGCTCTGGTGCATGTGCTCCTCCATTGATTAGAGAAATCACGGGATTAATTAAAACTATGTTGCCATGTTCATTCGATACTATGAAATTTTATTATTGTTTCCTTTTCGATGCATCAAGAAATGATAGTTTATTATTGTAGTTCAAATAAAGGAATATTAAATGGTAAGAATATTGAATATACATCCTACTAAACTAATAATTTTAAAAATTGTAATAGATATATATTTTTTAACTTGTATCATGATTATCTTAGCTTTGTTATAAAAGTAAATAAATAATAGACATTATATTCACAAAGATATTCTCGAATAGTTAATTAGGGAATAGTCCGTATATTAAAGAATATGTTGATTGATTGATTTTGAATTTGTTTGAAGTGCTTGCGGCTTGGTTTCGATTGAAGTATCCTCACATTGCTCTTGGTGCCTTAGCTTCATCAGCTCCAATTCTCTACTTTGACAATATGACACGTGCAGATGGATATTATTCCGTAGCTTCCAAAGATTTCAGGGTATCGAGTCAATATTATAAGCTATTATTATTATTATTACAATGCACTATTACTATTATCGTCCATAAAAGTATTCATGGAATATAAATATAAATATGTGCTAGAAAAATAATTGAAAATAAATTAGAATTTTACTTCAAATTAAGACATAAATTTATATATTTATGAATGCGTGATCTCTGTTAGTTTATTCACGTATAATTCGCGTATAATACACTCAAACGTATAATTCACGTATAATACTCCCGTTTATGAAGTTTTCAAAAAAATTCGGAAAAATTCGCGTACTTTAAGGATAAAATGTATAATACACGTACCGTACGTATTGATACGTATTTTATTCCCGTATAATACTCTCGTTTATGAATTTTTCAGAAAATTCTGGAAACCACACGTACTTTAAGCATAAAATGTATAATACACGTACTGTATGTATTGATACATATTTTATTCAAAAACACACACCATTAAACGGAAGCCTAATGTAGTGATACAACTGAAACAAAATGTTTAGCTGCTCAATATTATTTATATTGCTTAAAAAATTTATGCCTTATATGTTCGTTAATTGTTTCATAGTCATTACATTTAATAAATTAGCTTCTTAAATTCGTAATCCTTTTCAATACTACTATTGTACTACTAATGTATTACTTTTGTTCTCCACCCATACCAAGACTCCAAAGAGATTGAAAAATGTTGTGGCGGCTCACCAAACTCATGGTCACTGTAATATCAACTATTCTCTAATAATATCTCTCTACTTCTACTCAAATAGGCAATGCCATTTTTATTACTTATTGTACTTATGTGTTCAAATCCGTATATATGAAAAAATTATTCCGTACATTTTAAATTGTTGAAGAATGTGGTTCAAATGCTAAATAACTTTTTATTTCTATCATTAAATTAGTATATAAGACACATATTATATGCCGTATTTTTAAATTGTGAAACATTTAAAACGCGTCCGTATCTTTATATATTTCACGAACGTATGAAACATATATTAAGCCGTATTTTATATAATTGTATCGTATTATACACGAACGTACGTATTATTGTATTATTCACGAACCGTATATTACTAACAAAGTGCGTGATGATTTAAATCTAATTATATATACTTCGTATAAAGAAAAAAAGGAACCCAATGATCATGCCTTTAATTGAAAACATATAGTTTTATGCACATGTATGCTTGTCTTGATATGACATAAACCTCTGAAGTATGAGATTAGTTGACTTCATACAATATTTTATACTATCGTATATATTACGAAGTATATTTCAAATTCATGCGATGCAGGGCGATTTATAATATGTGAGAATCAAATTTAATTTATCTAATTTTAATGCAAACAATTATTATTATTAAAGAATGAAGACCCATAAAAGAAAAAAAATTAATTTTAAAGATTAACTGCATTTTATATTCTTTTGTAATAAGAATTAATGAGTATTCTACCTTCTAAGATATCCAAAAAAATATTAGTGTATTAAAAACATAACAGTTAACAGTTTAATTGATATAATTTTTTTCAAAATAAAATTATAATTTAAGTAATAAAATTACAAGCAAATCAAGATAAAAATAAGAGAATAATTTTAAAATGTGCATTGAGATTTCCATCCCGTCTTAAGGTTCTCATTATAAAATAACACAATTAGTTAGGTAATAATTAAATAAGGTAAATTGGTTATATTTTTTTTTTTTTTTGATCATGTAAATTGGTTATATTTTGAAAAATAGTTTTGATGGGATATATTATAATAATGATGTCATTGATGATAATTGTCATGTTATAGATCAGATGTATTATTTTTTGATATTTGATTGAGCAGCCACAATTGTCATGTCATTGATGATAATTGTCATTTTTTTATTGAGCAGCCACAATTTTACACAATATTATAATAGGAAAAATGATGTTCGAATAGGCACTACGTATTAGGCAAGAATTTAAGGAATTGAAGAAGGATATGTTTAATCACAAAAACAGCAAGTAAAATACCAGGTAGAAGTTAAAACTTTAAATCAAGATCCACCTGCAGGTTCCTGATAGTATTTTCCTCAAATCTATCTCTGCGATTTGTTTTGATATTGTTAATACAACATGGATCTGAAATCAGAGTAGATGAGGGTTGAAATCAAAGCAAGTCTAAAAAGAAGCAAAGGGACAAAAAGAACGAACAAGAAGAAACTAAAGATCATGGTAGTTGATGTGCGACTGTGGAACAACGAAGAAGGGAGATCGAAGAAGAAGGGCCTCTGATACTACGGAAGTATCAAACAGGCCTTGTTAGAGTCAAGGGTAAACTCTAGGAACAGAGAAAAGCAGTTGAGAGATAAGAAGAAGCAATAGCAACTGTTTTCAGCATATCCCCTTGGGTTCACTACCCCTGGGAGTTAAATACAACTAGCTTCAGTTACAATTTAGTAATACCGTACTGCTACTATACTACTTAATCCAAGACATAATCATTCAAATGAGTGGGGAGTTTCTTCTGGAGAGTGGACTGTCTGAGGTGGTTTGGAGGTGTGTGAGGGGAAAGGTGGGCATCATGGGTAGTCCTGGTAACTGCCGTATCTCTCTCTCCTCCGCTTCGGAAAACACCTTGTCCTCAAGGTGCAGATCAGGGAATAGTTCAGCTAGGCGGTGTGCACCAATCCATGAAGTGTCATCCTGGGAACTGTCGGGCCAATGAACTAGGACTTGTTTTTAAAGACGCCCATTGCGCAGAAGTTGCCGGAAGCCACAAACTGTGAGGGGAGGATTGATTGGACTTTCTAGTAATTCTGCCGGCAGTGTAGGGGAAGCTTGCAGCTCGGTGCCTTGGAAAGAGCGGAGTAATGACACATGGAAAACCGGATGGATGCGTGATCCTGGGGGCAACTCCAGCTTGTATGAAACGGAACCAATTCGTTTCAAGACCTTGAAAGGACCGTAATAACGTTTGGATAATTTATGGGAACGTCGTAGACCCACAGAATTTTGACGAAATGGTTGGAGTTTGAGAAGAACAAGATCACCCTCTTGAAACTCAACCTCACGACGATGTTTGTTATCCTTTTGCACCATCCGTGTTGGGCCTGTCGTAAAGATTCCTTCAAAAATTGGAGGGTTTCATCTATGGCTGTTAGCAAGGTATCAAGGCCCTCAATATCAGTAGAGTTCGGGGTGTAGCATGGAAGTATAGAAGGAGTACGTATGTACAATGCATGAAATGGTGTCATCTTAATGCTCTCACTGTAACTGGTGTTGTAACAAAATTTGGCCCAACTCAAAAAGTCAACCTATGCAGACGGTTTCTCCATAATAAAAGCACGAAGATATTGCTCTAAACCTCTGTTTACCACTTCTGACCGGCCGTCGGTTTAAGGATGATATGCAGTACTGTGTTTCCGCTTCGACCCACTAAGTTCGAACAGTTTACCCCAAAAGTGGCTGAGGAAGAGAGGGTCCCGATCTGAGATGAGTACACTCGGAAATCCATGCAATTTGACAACCATATCAACCAATGGCATTAAACTTGGCAGGAAGAGCTCCAAAATGAGCGAATTTGGTGAGGCGATCAACTACAACGATAATGGCAGAATATCCATGGGATGGTGGAAACCCGACAATAAAATCCATTGTGATCTCGTTCCACACTTGGTCTAAAATTGGAAGAGGTTATATCAGTCCCGCAGGGGCCTTGGTAAGGTATTTCGTTTGCTGACACACCAAACATGACGCTACGTAATCTTCCACTGTTCGGCGCATGTTTGGCCAATAGAAGGAGGCGGACAACTTAACCATCGTACGTTTAATGCCACAGTGACCAGACATCGGGGAGGAGTGAAACTCATGAAGCATATCATTAATCAACGATGAGTGAGGGCTCAAGTAATATCTCAATTTGTAAAAGAGGATCCCGTTGTTGCATGCGTAATCTGATGAGAGTTCTCCAACATTCAATTGTTCATGCAGACGCTTGAGATCGGGTAGTCGGGAGTTCTCTGTACTGAGCACTGTAAGAAATTCCGGGACTAGGCAGTTAGCTATCATCAGGTATTCCGCGTGTTCATGGACACGAGAAAGGCCATCAACAGCGGTGTTATTGACCCCAAGTTTGTATTCAATCTGAAACTCAAAACCTAAGAGTTTACTAACATACTTATATTGCTCAAGAGTGAGTACTCTCTGATGGAACAGCTCTTTATGGCTCTTGTGATCCGTTCGGATAATGGAGTTTCCCAAGAGATATTGTCACCACTTACACATAGCTTTAGTGATGGAGTAGAGTTCTTTAATATAAGTGGAAGCAAGTTGCAGTTTCAGTCTGATTTTCTTGCTGAAATATGATACAGGTTGCTCTTGCTGCATCAGAACTGCCCCAACTCCCACATTAGATGCATCGGTTTCCATAACAAAAACCTCTGTGAACTTTGGCAACCTCAAGACAGGTGTCGTGGTAAGCATCTCTTTGAGATTCTGAAAGGCTTTAGTGGCCATCTCCGTCCACGAAAACTGTTCCCTTCGCAGCAAAACTGTAAGGGGAGCCACTATTGTTGCATATCCTTTGATAAAACGCCTATAATATCCTTCCAATCCTAGAAAACCCTGAAGTTGTCTAACCGTCTTTGGAATTGGCCATGAAACCACTGCTGCCACCTTGTTGGGATCCACACGCACAATATCTCTTACGATAATATGCCCAAATATTCAGTAGATTCCTAACAAAACACACATTTTGTCAATTTTAGGTAAAACTTATGTTGTAGCAAACAAGATAGTACTTAACGTAAGTCTCCCAAATGTTCCTCCATACTCTTGCTGTATAGTAATATGTCATCAAAGAAAACTGTGACAAACTTGCGTAAGAAAGGGGCAAATATTGAGTTCATCGCTGCTTGGAAGGTAGATGGAGTATTCGTCAACCCGGATGGCATTACTAAGAACTCAAAATTGCTGTCATGAGTGCGGAATGCCATCTTGATGATATCACGGTTATGGATGCGTATTTGGTGATACCTTGCCCTTAAATCCAACTTGGTGAAGATGGAGGCCCCTCCTAATTCATCAAACAGTTCATCAACAGTGGGTATCGGGAAGTTATCCCGAATGGTGACTGCATTCAGAGCCCGATAGTCCACACAAAATCGATAAGTACCATCTTTCTTGCGAACTAGTAGCACCGGAGATGAGAACGAACTTTTTCTAGGTTGTATGATACCTTGCTCCAGCATCTCTTTAACCAACTTCTCCATCTCACTTTTCTGAAAATGTGGGTAGCGGTAAGGGCGCACGTTGACAGGTTTGGTGTTGGGTAGTAGGTGTATTTGATGGTCAAATAGACGCTTTGGGGGTATGGAATTTGGAGGGTCAAATAATTGGGAAAACTCCAGGAGTAACCACTCGAAAGTTTATGTGAGACTTGAGGGAAGGTGAAACTGGGTTGAGTATTGAGGGTTGATGGTTACAGGGAGAGCTTCTGGGCTAAATTGGTAAATAGCACAAACACAGTTAACTTCATTAGCATCCGCAGCTGCTTCCAACCTAGCAAAAGATGTCGGCTGAATGTTTGCTACAGTTTCACCCCATAATGTCACCATTTTCCCATTATACTTGAACTTCATGGTTAAGTTTGCATAATCATGTGCCACGGTCCCAAGACTCTGTACTCAGTGAATGCCCAATACCAAGTCAGGTCCAACAATGGGTAGGACATGAAGATCCGTGTGAAAAGTTGTGCCCTGCAGGTGTACCTCAACATCTGGACAATAATATTGGCATAGAAGCGTGTCACCATTGCCAATATACACTTTGAATGGTTTAATAGAATGGGTACGTAGCTTAAGGGATTCAGCTCTAAATGGCTTGATGAAGTTATGGGTGCTCTTGGTGTCAATCATGACTAAGAACCTTTGCCTGTTAATCTCACCCCAAATGCGCAGGGAGCGGGGATTTGCATGTCCAGAGAGGGTATTTAAAGCTGAAATGTCTCCAGAGATCTCTTCTTCACTTTCGGTGTCATGCGGGTCTGGCTTAGACCCTTGATGTTCCTCGTTTTCTGGCTCTGGTGCAGCAATTAGCAAATGGAACTTACTCTGACACTTATGTCCCACGGAATATTTCTGGTCACAGTAGAAACATAGGCCTTTTGCTCGCTGTGCTTGCACGTCTGCCGCACTCATCTTCCTGATGGAGGCGGGGTTGCTAATGGTGTGAGGGGGAGGAGTTGGTGTGGGTAGAATGTTGGAAATATGCCCTAGGACAATCATAGTTTATGATTTATCAATAAATATTTAATGCTCATTAATTAATAAAGTCACAAACTCATTTTATGTTAATTATTATTATGAGTTTTCTTTATTAATATTTAAGTCTCTGAATATTCTGTTTAGTAGCTAATTAAGTATGTGACTTAATTGTGGAATGCTACACTTTAAAATAAACATAATATTCTAATTGTCCCTGGTCTAATATTATTAATTTGGAACATTAATAATTATTAGACCAGTATGTGGATTAACTGATGGCTATATTCCACTAGTCATGGGTATAGAGATATCAAGTTAATAATATAGATGCTTGTTAGGGAACAAGTTCATTGGACAGACCCAACTTGAGGACACTGCTAGGTTATATGTCATCAGTGTTGTCCTCAATAATGATGAGGTGCTATATTCTTATACTTGAGATAATCATGGTTACTTGCATGAGAATTAATATGTATTAACACCATTAAATGTTATCTTTAAATGGGTAATTATAAAGGTGGTGATTGTACATATTATGAACCATGTAGTAGTATGTGAATTATCAAGATAGTTTTTGTCACTCTTGTAAAGCGAGAGAAAGATATCTATTGGGCCCCTTGACAAGTAAGATTAATTAGCATGGCCATGCTCAAATGTAGTGTCATTTGATGAAGATTAATCTTACTTGGTAATCAAGAAATATTAATTCAGAATAACAAGGATGACACGACCTAACCTTGTCTCAATTAAGATATCGTTTGACAAAAGAGAACTATTAGCGCAAATTAATCATTAAAAGGTTATGTCAGATTTAATTGACATTTATATATTTTGGATAGTCATAATGCCTTGCTAGAGGCCGCTTATGATTTGTGAGGCTCGAATTAATTTTATAGCCCACTGCCAATAATATATAAACCTGCAGGGTCACACACCTAAGTGATCTGGATCATTAATGTTTGTTAATAACATTAAAATAGCCTGATTAGCCCAATTCGAAATAGGGTTTCAAAGGGTATTGGGCTAGGGCCTCTTTAAGGGTTTTATTAACTATAAAACCCCTTCTTTCCTCCTCTTATAAATAGGGCCATATAGACCCACGAATTTTAAGAGTTAAAATTCACTTCTTAAACCTAGAGTAGAGAGGAAGAAAGAAGAGAACGCTAGCACGTTCCCTGCGGCCGATCCAGTCACGTGCGTGTGGATACCGGTAGAGCTCGGGATCGTTTTCTCGGACTGTCTGACATCCTTAATTAAGATTGCCATGTAAGTCCCTCTTAAATCTTGTAATTTCGTTTATAGTAAGAACCTCAGATCCGGTTGTTTACTTTTGGGTAGTAAAATTTTCGTTTATTCCGCTGCGTTTTTCTGCCCGAAACCCAACATAGAATCCATTTAGTTGTAGAGTTGGACACAAAGTTAGGTACGAGGCTTCCTGTGATGCCAGTGTTCCATGTTCTAGGCTCCGGCCCTGACGTGGTCCTGAGACTCACTCCTTTGTGCACAATGTGATTCTCCGGTTGGGTTTCCTCATACCGTGCTTCATATGCCTTAGCCAATTTGAAGGCTTCCAAAAGTGTTTGATGCTTGGCTATCAATAACTCACGTTTCAATCCTGGTTTTAACCCCCCCACGAAGAAGCAGGTTAGCAAGGACTCCTGAATTCCAGTGACCTTGTTCATGAGTCGCTCGAATTCGGCTTGACACTCAGTAACTGTCTCTCTTTGTGTTAGTTTGGCTAACTCAGCCCGGTGATCTTCGAACTGTTGGTTACCAAACCGTTCTTGTAGTTTTTCTCGGAAATCATGCCATCCATATATGAGATTGTTTTGTTTTGTCTAACGATACCACTCGGATGTGTCTTTCTCCAGACAAAATCCCGTTATCTGTAATCGTTGATCCTCAGGAGTCTTATGAAAATCAAAATACTCCTGAATGCTAAAGATCCTTTGGTGTGGTTCAGTTCCATCAAACTTGGGTATGTCGAGTCTCATGGTAGCCGAACGAGGCAGTGTATGTGGGGCTGGCGGCAACTCCGATCCTCAGCAAAGTTGTGGATGTGTGTCTTCCAATATAAAGCCATCAGGAGGTCTACCAAGACTGGTAGAGGGCTGCTCCTTGCCATGGCCACTCTGAAACCGTGCCTCCATTGTTGTTGCTAGGGCAGTGATCTGCTCTCCTAATTGAGATTGAATTCTGGACTCTTGGGACGCCATTTATTCGCTAATTTGGGTTTGGAACCTGTCCAGCATTTGCTGTAGAGAAGTTAGGTCGAAGGAATTGCTTGTTGTTCCCGTCATTCTGTAGTTAGTGTGGCAATGAAAGCACCAATGATACTACATACGGAAGTATCAAACATCCCTTGTTTAGAGTCAAGGGTAAACTCTAGGAAGAGAGAAAAGCAGTTGAGAGATAAGAAGAAGCAATAAGAATTGTTTTCAGCATATTCCCTTGGGTTCACTACCCCTGGGAGTTAAATACAACTAGGTTCAGTTTCAATTTAGTAATACCGTATTGCTACTATACTATTTAATCCAAGACATAATCATTCAAATGAGTGGGGAGTTTCTTCTGGCGAGTGGACTGCCTGAGGTGGTTTAGAGGTGTGTGGGGGGAAACGTGTGCATCATGGGTAGTTGTGGTAACTACTGTATCAGCCTCCGGCTCGGCCAGCTGCCGCTGCTGTGTCGCCATCCCATCTCCGCCGAGTTGCGGTACAAAGGTACAACATGGGCCTTCCGTCGCCACCGCCAGGTCCCCATGCCGTTTGGCCGCCGCACTGCCGCTGTACCGTCGCATTTGCACCACCGGCCACATTCCTCTGCCTCTGGAAACAAGTGTCCACATGGAAGAGATGCCTTGCTTGGTAACTTGTTGACACGGTCACACCGAGAAACAAAAATAAAAGACTTAAAAGGGCAAATATGGAAGACACGGGAAATTAGGTCTTATTTAGGAGTTTAAAAAGTCAAGGTCTTATTTAATTACATACGAAAACTTAAGCTCCTATTTACCACCATTTCTCCATTAATAACAACATTCTATGCAGTATTAAATACATATTAAATACATATTTATTTATTGAAATATTACCAATGATATTGAATACAAATAGAAATAGACATAATAGAAATTATATATTAATTGATTAAATCAGAAAGTGACGAAGCTTTTTGGATAACTCAAAAAGTAACGAATGACAAAATTACAAGGGACAAAGAAAATATGGAGTATTAAATAGGGAAGTAATTAAGGTAATGAGTCACTTTCGTGATGATGAGAAAGTCTAAAACTAGAGAAATTACAACAAAAGATGAAACAAATGAAAAAACTAGGTACTTATGTAAAATAACGATATATAACTATAGGTAAAGTTTGGCAAATATTAAACTTTTAGCAAATAATAAATAACTTCTCAAAAATAATGGACTGAAATAATTGAGTGATTGGATGATCATAATTGTTTTGTAACTTTTATTTGATCTCCTTCTATAAAAGGAAGTCACAGAAATATGTTTAATTTTATGAAAGAATGACCTCTATATTACCATTACCTTTTCAATTCCAAAAATATTACTCCGTATGTTTTTCCAATTTTCCGAAGAAGTGCCATTAATAAACCATACTCCCTCCGTCCCTTATAACTTTGCCAACTTTCCTTTTTTGGTTGTCCCAAAAACTTTGCCACTTTCCATTTTAATCAATCAATTTGTGGCTCATGTTATTTCTCTCTCCTCTGCACAAATCTCTACCACACAATTTTTACTTTATTATTCTACGTGCCGGTCAAACATGGCAAACCTTTAAGGGACGGAGGGAGTATCTTGCAAGCATCAATGAGAGCACAACGATGGTATGCGACATTCGTTCCAGGGTAGATTCGATGGCCACGTGCCTCGCATCATCTGCTCGGAAGCGTTGACCGCGCCACCTGGCACCATCGTCTGATGTCTCCTTCCCGTCGCCTGCTGCCGTTCGTCACAGAGGTTTGGTAGTTGCAGAGAACGTTGAAGGTCTTTCAATTTTCTACCCAGTGAGCATCTCCGAAAAATAGAATTTACTTTGGGTTAAATTTGTTGAGAAAACTGAAGAAGGATAATCAATTTCCTCCTTCAATTCGTAAGGATCCAGCAACAAGGAACGTAGGTCTGGTAGTTGCAGATGAAAATGAAGATGATGTGTAGGACTGTCTTGGCCCATGATGATTTAACAACGACATGGTCGTCGTAGGTCACAGTTCTGTTGCGCATGGGGGGGGGGGGGCGAATCTAGGCTTGGGTTGGAGAGAGGTCTGAATGGGGTTCTGCCTGGTGGGGGTGGGGTGTGGCCTAGGCGGTAGCGTCAGTCACTAGATGGCCAGGGCGATGGTCTCTGGACAAAGCGGTGCACCGACAACGATGTCACAATGACGGTGTCACTGTGGCAACTGAACACGCACTCCCGATGTCATCCGTTAGTGACATGGAAATCTGATAGTGACACATTTAGTGACATGAGGAAATCACATTGACATGAAAAATCACAATGACATAAAAAATGTAGTGACATCAAGTTTTTTTAAAAAAATGACCTTGTTAATCATATTTTTGTCAATATTTAAAAGTGGCGACTTTTTGAAAATCGACTTAAACTTAGTACTACTTCCGTCTTATTTTATGTGTCCTACTTTGACTTGGCACAATTATTAATGAAGTGGTTCAAAAAGTAAAAGTTGTGATTGAGATTTGAGTATAATAAAGTGAAATGGTGTAGACCACATATTTCTTTCCAAAAAGGGAAAGAAGACACTTATTTTGGGACAATCCAAAAAGGAAAATAGGACAGGTAAAGTATGACAGGAAAGTAGGAGTAATATTTAAGGAAAACCCCTAATTCCAACTATTTGAAAGTAAAATGAGGTATGCATTACATTCCAACTCAAATATTGTGATCGTAACAATTTGTGAAATTGCAGGAAGTTAGTGAAAGTTGTTATCAAACGATACGACAATCATGGTCCGTTATTGATAAGTTTGCTTCCAATCCGAGGGGTCTCTCCATTCTTAGTGACAAATTCAAACTTTGCAAGTAAATCTTCTTTGCTAGCATTAAATATCTCTTTCACTCTCCTTTAATTTATAATCATTATCATTTAGATTTCTATGGATCCATTTTCCTATCTAGCCAAGTACTTGGTGTGGTTATTAGAGTTAGATGTGTAAAGTTGCTTGATTCTCACAATTGCATAGGGAATGATAAATACCAAGAGAATGAGGTAGACAATTTATCCAGACAAGCTCACATGTGATAGTAGCAGTAGCCATGAAACGATATTTAGCTTTCACAAAGGATAGAGAGACAGTTGGTTGTTCCATTGTTTTCCATGAGATAGAAGAATATCAAAAAGAACAATATAGTCACCACCTTTTAAGAGGAGATGCCCTCTTAGCTTATATAGGCTACCCAAGTGATTTGTGTGGGTGCTGCATAAATATTGCTAGGACGTGTAGAGAATAGTGTGGATCAAATCGTTGGGTTACCGCTACACAAAAAATAATCGCTGATACTTTAGCATGCCTTCTCCCATTATAGCGCATGCGAAGCGCCGCGCAGTGGCCGAGCCAGAAATGGTAGGTTAGGGAGCCAAATCTTAAAGAATTTATGTTCCGGGGGTCAGGGCCTAAAATAACACTATATCTTTTACTATTTTTTTTTACCCCGGAAGGTCAACCACCAAAATCGGTGGGGTAAATGCCGGGGGACATTTACCGTCTTTTATTAACGCAACAAAATGAAATCAAAGAGGGGGACTATACCAGAACCTCTTGTAAACAATATGAAAAATAGGTTCTATATGCATATATATGGTGTAGATGACGAGTCCAGCTTGATGATTCCTCGAAATTTAGCAGGCATATTATCCCCGAGTTTCCACTTAAAGGCCCCATAATGGCCCATCTCAGCCAAGAAACTTGCAGCTCTGTTTGTTTGGATCGGATAGAGCCTAAAGGATAGATCCATATCATATAGGCCCATCTCCCTAGTAATAAAATCCAGCTCATGCTCAGAATAAAAATCGACATCAAGGCGCAGATGCCGGATCCATCTCATCTTCTCCACTACCTGTCTGAAGACGTCTTCCCCCGTCGCACCACCGCTCAGCGGGAAGCCCTCTGCCGCAACCACCGCTCCCCTGTGATCTCGAAGCAAGACGCCAACAGCAGATTTCCCATTCTGTCTGTGAATAGCCCAATTAAGCTTCATTCTCGACAGCATCGGTTTAACCCAAAAGCATTTCCTTGGCTTCCTCGATCTGAAACACGCAGGTAACAGACCAACCCCTTTCAACCTTGTATAACCAGTTAGTTGGTCATTCGCATAGCTCCATGAAGTCATGAAACTACAGATCTGTCTAAGCATTGTGTCTCTGACTGGAACGACATCATCCCAAATTGCCACCCAGTATGCTTTCCAAATGTGCCAAGAAATCACACCTGGTAAAACTGCCGAGTAAGTAGCATCCAACGATTTCCCCTTTATTGAAATCCACCATTTCATAATTTCCAACTTAATTTGATTAGTTTGTCTGCCATATATCATCAAGGTGCCCTCAAAGAAGTTCCAAATTGACCTAGCCAGGGCACAGTCTAGGAGAACATGGTCCGGAGTTGCAGAGGCTGACTTGCACATAGGACATTGAGAAGGAAAGGCTGCTGAAAAGGAGGCAAGTCTTTCAGGAAAAGGGAGGCCGTTGTTCCAGAGTCTCCATAGAAATAATCTTATCTTTGGTACCTGTTTTTTGTGCCAAATGTTAGTATTAGAAATGGTAGCACCCCTCCCCTGCCAGAGAGCCCTGTATGCCGACTTGAAAGAGAAATCCCCATTTTGAGTGTGTTTCCATTTGATAGAGGCATTACCTCTATCAACCATGATATCAGCCTCCTCATTAACCTGACAAATTCTTCTCCAACCTGGAGAGTCAGGAGGCTTGACAACACCTATGGGCCTATGTCCATATTTACTTTGCATAAGACCAGACCAAATGGAATTTCCCTTCTGGTAATCCCACCAAAGCTTAATGGCCGAGAGTTTTTGAATGTCCGCGAGAGACCTAATGCCTACCCCCCCCCCCCCCCACCTCCTTGGGCCTACACATTTTTTTCAGACTTATCCAGTGATGCTTGGGTGTGGAGTTATTAAAACCCCAGAAGAAATTGGCAATCTTTCTATTGATCATACGAATAACAGACTCCAGAATCTTGGTGACTGCTAGAATATCATTAGGCAAGGCACTTAAAACATGTTTAATAAGGGTTAGCCTTCCAGCTTGAGATAGAGTTCTTTGCCTCCATACTAAAAGTTTTTTATCAAAAGCCTGAAGCAACTCCTTATGGTGCCCCACACGAGTGATCCCTTTATGAATTTGAACACCCAGATACTTAAAGGGGAGCTTAGAAACCCTCATTCCGAGCACATTTTCTAGATGTAAAATTCTCCCCGGGGATGCAAACTTGCCTACCACAAAGTTACTCTTATCCTTATTCACCAGTAGACCAGAAGCCTTTTGATAATCTTTAAGGAACCTGTCAAAATTTTTCGTAGACCTGGCAGATCCATTTAGGAAAACCATTAGGTCATCCGCAAAAGCCAGGTGTGATATACTCTGATGGTCCCGGATAGGGTAAAAGTCTAGAGGGGGGGGTGAATAGACTTTTAAATCTTTTTCGACTTTTAGAAGTTTTCCCTCTAGATGAGTAGATCTATAACCTTTTGAGAGATTGATAGATGCACAGCGGAAGTCTTTACCCTTTATGTAATGAGTGTTTCACCTCTTTCTAATTTGGTGAAGATTTGGACTTAGATAACTAGCAGCTGGCTTGGCAGTTAGCTTAGCAGTTGGCTAGATAGCAGGGAACTGCTGAGGCATCTGCTAGGGAAATATTGACTTTATGATGAGAGTGATGGTGGAAATTTGTTTAGGATGAAGAGAGATGTCTGAAAAAGTACTTTAGTAAGAGTAAGATGAAGTTTAACAGGAACAGTGGTCTCAGCAGTTGGGTGGTACTGAGGGAACTGCTAAGCCACCTGCTAAGGTGATAAGCAGACTTTCAGAGATCCATTTAAGCAAAACTTCTTGTTGATGATGTTATAAGAATCTGGTGATGTCTGAGTTAATTGAAGGAAATATATGTATGTGAGCAGAGGGGTCAGCAGTTGGGTGATGAAGGAACTGCTGAGGCACCTGCTATATTTAGAAAGTGAATTTCCGGGAACTGATAGAACAACCTTTTTGGTGATGCTTTGGCAAGTAGACTGTGTGAAAATAGTCTCAAAGACAGTAAGTAATTAAGCAGTAGGATAAGCAGTTGGGTCGGTTAAGACAACTGCTTAGGATTCTGCTGGCAAACTTCAATCTTTATACGAGAAGTGATGGGTGTGTGCTTTGTTGAATGAAGTAGAATCAACACACAATGTATCCTGGTTCAGAGGTGGTGTAATCCTCCTACATCCAGTCCCAACCTATTTCAGATGGATTTCCACTAAAGTATTAAGCCCAATACACTTAGTGCCAATCTAGCCTTTACAACACTTAGGCCTAGATTGAAGGTTTTTCACAATGAGTATGTCACCACTCAAAGTTACTCAGTCCTTAGACTTTTCTCGATTGATCCAGTGGGGATCAAAAGGTACTCTATCTATCTAACCACACTTTAGGATCCGAACAACTGTTCTCCTAAGTGTTTTCAACAACTTGTGATTACAAGAAATTTCTAACCTCCAACTATGAACTAAGCTCTAAACATATGAAAGTATTGATCTAATCTAAGAGCTTAGTGAAGCATGAGGCTAAGCAGAGAGTGAAGTTGAATTTGCACTTTCTCTTTTGCTAGATAGCTCGAATATGCTTTTGATGAAGGTATTTCTCTACTTAGGATGCTCAAGCTTATTTTCGAACTCATGCTTCTACCTATATTTATAGGCCTTCATGGTTGATTAATCTCATCCGTTGGTTGAGATGAATTAATCCTTGTCGTTGAAGATCTCTGGCAAGGATAAGTAGTACAATTGTCTTCTTGTGCTGGAGCATTAATTTTCAGCTGATCACTTTGTCTTGTATTATGTGTGCGTCCCATGCCGCGGCCCCAGTACTTGATCCGGTATTAAATGCCGGTCAAGTTTTGTCTTCAATCATATACATTCAATGTATATGTTTATGTGACATTTAATTTTTGTGTGCTAATAGAATTATACTGGTAGGATTTAAATATCCTTTTAAGGTAAAAGAATTTTTACCTTATTGTATTTTGACTTTCCAGTGTAATTTTATTAGTTCCAAAAATTTTACATTTATTTTGTCACATTTTAATGCTAATATTTGAATTTAATTTAGACACAATGTACGGGTGCAAAGTATAGTGGCATCATCAAAATCTATCAAAATTGGGTACTAACAGTTTCCCCCTTTTTGATGATGCCAAAACTATACAACACAAGAAACAATTGTTTTTATTGATTTTTATTGAGAATATTGTACATTGGTCTACAGTCTAAAGTACAATAGTTTTTAGTCACTTTCGGACTTTCCTTGAAGTCTACTTTTGTTGGTTTCCTCCAGCTTCTTCTTGGCTTTTGCTTCTTCAGCTTTCCTTTGTCTGATCTCCGCTTCTTCTTGGAGGAGCTTGTTCTTTCTCCTGGTTTCTGCGGCTTTCTTTGCTGCTAGTGATCTTACAGATGAGGGGCCTGCTTGTGTTGTTCTTTCCCCCTTTTTGGCATCAGCAGCAGGGGTCTGGCTTTCGTTGAATAGAGCTTCTATCTCTGGATCAGAGTCAGGATCTTCATGTGGTCTTCTGGATGTATTCAGACCATAGACTTCAATAGACAGTGCCTTGATGTGGTTGTTGATGTCCAGAAGATCCGTTTTTACCTCATCTTTGACTTCGTGTTCCAAGTTCTGAAGTTTGTGTTTTGTCTGTGCCAAGTCTTGTCCTAGTTTCTGGAAGTCCTTGCCTTGCTGCCAGAAGGTTTCTTGAGTTCCTTTGTGGAGAACTTGGAAGTTGTGAGCAATGTCCTTAGTGAGCTGTTCATAGGCTTTAGCATGAGCCTGCTGCTCCATAAGGAATTTCTGAGATAGCTTGAACATGGCAGGGAACTCCTCATTCCTTAGTTTCATGAGATACTCTTCATGTTCCTGCACCTTTTGAAAAGCCTGCTGAAGATTAGAAGGTAAGGTTGGGAGAGAAGGCAATTGCTCAGAAGTACTTGCTGCAGTAGGCTGAGCTTGTTGCTGCTTTTGAAGTACTAGCACTTGTCTTTCGAGTTCTTCATTCTTGGCTTTTAGTGCAGATATCTCCTGCTTTATTTCATTGGTCAAGGCAGACTGCTGAGAGGTTTTGGTCTTGAGGAGAGCTCTCTGCTCAGCATTGAACACTTGTTGGATCATTGAATCTTTCCTGATGTGGCTGTGGACTTCTCCAAACCTGATATCTAGCCTTTCTTCTAGTTGCTTCTTCATTTTGATGAGTCTCTTGTGTAGTCGGACCTCGGCGCGGCTTATGAATTGTGTGGTAGCCCTTCTTTCTTTGATGAAGACGTCTGCCAGGGTAGCAGTGTCCTCGTCATTATCCTCAGGTGCAAGAATGAATGTGGGAGAGTGCTGCTCTAAGTTTTGAGTAGACGCTTGAGAGTGTGCACTAGACTCCTGCTCTTGATCTGCAGTGGGCTGAGCAGTGGGTTGAGGTGGAGCATGTTGCTCAGTGGGTTGTTGATCTTCTACCTCCATTGTTCTGGAGGTTTCTCCACCTCCTTTTGTCTCAAGTAGAGATCTATGTAGAGCTATTTGGAGTTCTTTATCACTGGATGAGGAGGAAGAGATGATTTGTTTACTTCTACCCTCTGGAGAGCCATTAGGAGCAGTGTTGTTGTCATTATCATCGAGATCATCATCATCATCGTTAGAAGGTTCTTCTTGTGACTTACCGGTCAGTTGCTTCTTCTTTGTGAGGTAGACCAGATTCATTTGATAAAGATTTGTGGCCTTTGCTATGTCTTCAGTGCCAAGCCAGGTGAGAGCAAAGTACTCTTCACTGATGAATTTTGTTAGGGTCCTGGCTTGGTGGAGAATTTTGGAGAGTTTCCATTCTCTCCAAGCTTTGACTCTAGCCCATTCAGCCTCTAATTTTTGCAGAGGAGTGGGTGAGTGGTCTGTTGGTGAAGGTGGAGCCTCCTGGTGTTCTTCCTGAGTTGTCACCCCTTGAAGATTTATTGAAAGTGGAGTTGCAGAGATAGCAATACCTGAAGAGGAAGTAGCCTGCTGTTCTTTGCTAGATTTGGAACCTCCACTTTCTTCATGAATAGTGGGTAGTAAGGAGGCAGCTTCATGAATAATTGGAAGAGGAGAGATAGCTGCTTCCAATTCCAGTTGTAGATTTCTAGTTGGGGCAGAAGAGGACTCTTTCTTTGATTTCTTTGACTCAACTTCTTGACTCTCAGATCGAAGTCTTTTTAGTGATTGAGTTTTGATCTTTCTGAACTCCGTTTTGAGAGGCTCATCCGAGAGGAATGTGTCTTCTGCCTTAGGTAGTTCAGGGGCTCCTTGATTGGACTTGAGAGAGAGAAATTTTCTCCAGTTGGTTTCCTCTTTAATGTTGCTGCGAGCTCCCTTTCTTCTCAAGATTTCACCAATAAGAAAACCATACCCTAACCAGGGCATGGTGTTGGTTGCTCTTTCATGATATTTCTTTACATATGCCAACATGTTGGTGAAGACATATCTTGTCCAGTTGAAAGGTTTACCAGAGATTATTGCTGCCAAAGGAGTTGCTCTCTTTTTGTTTATTTCATCAAGTGCAGTATTCTTAGAGTCAATGCACTTGTAGAGTATGCTTAGCAGAAGAGCATACTCATGCACCATTTTGTTGGTCTTGAGATTGAGGGTTTGTGTGTTCTGCGCACTGGGTATCAGGACCATTTCCTTGAACTCTTGTTCATTGAGATCGAAGTCTTCAACTAATGGGGCTTCATCTCCAGGTAGTGATAGCAGTAGTCTGATGTCTCCTTCTTCAATTTCTACTAGTCGGCCCTTTATCCAGGATTTTAGAGTGCCTAAGGTGGAGTTGAGATAGAACTCTGCAGCCACTTCTGGGTAGAAGTATGGATAAGGATAGGTGGCCATTTTGAGAAGACCTGTGGAGTCAAGTTTCCTTAGTAGTTCAGACATCAGATCACTGTTATTGGCTTTCTTCATGATGATGGAGGTGTTAAGGATGGAGCCAGTGAAGACCTTTTTGGAGATGTGTTGAAGAGATGCCATTCTTGTTTGGTTGATGAGTAGAGTGAAGTATTTGAGAAAGATAGGATGCAGGTTGAGAGCTTTTGAGAGTGATTGAGGATTTTTAGAGAGAGGTTTGAGAGAGATTGCAAAGTAACAGTGTAAAGTGAATTGTACGGAGGAGATATTTATTCTCTATCGGAAACTAGCCGTTGAGATATAGCCGTTATAGAAAACAGCTGGACACGCGTACCATTTACTCCGTTCACACTTGTAGCAGAGGGCTCAATGATGGGTAGATTTTTGATGGTCTGTGAAGACGAAAGTTACCTTTTTAGACTCCTTGATATGAGAGAATCAAGATGACATATGCCACGTGCTGAGATTCCATGTACATTTGCAGTAATTTTAGCCAACTGCTGATCTCAGACAGTGGCCTGCTTCTAAGGCAGACACCTGCTGGCAGACATCTGTTCGAATTTGTGAATTAGTGTCTTTACCTCCATTGTTCCTTCCTTATTCCAAGCTTGTACTCTTCTTTATAAAAGTATTAATTCAATTTCTCTAGTTACACATGTAGCAGTGGTCTATTTGGTCAGTTGCCTGCTGACCCTACTGCTTTCTTGAGTAGTCACCTGCTGAGCCTACTTCTTGAATTTTGATTCCCTCTTTCTTTTGAAAGTCTGAGATAGACCTTCTTGGACCTTGATGCTTCATTCCTTTTGGATTGTGAGTAGCCTGAGATGGCTACCCCTGTTAGTTCCCCCTCAACAGGTGGCTAGGAATTCCCCCTTGATTATGGAATTTGATTCCCCCTGAATAAATGCAGGGTTATTCCTTCGCTTGATCTAGATCATCTAACATTCCAAGCTCTTGCCTTAGTTGGTTGAATCTAGCTTCATTCAATGGCTTGGTGAAGATGTCAGCCAACTGTTTTTCCGTGGGGATGTATTCAAGCTTGATGGTTTTCTTCTCAACATGCTCTCTGATAAAGTGGTGCCTGATCTCAATATGCTTGGTTCTTGAGTGAAACACAGGATTATGAGTGATAGCTATAGCACTTGTGTTGTTTCATCCAAAGTACTTGAGCACAGCAGCTGCCTGCAGCTATATATTCAGCTTCGGCAGTGCTTGTAGCAATTGAGCTTTGTTTCTTGCTGAACCATGAAACAAGTCTTCCTCCAAGCAATTGACAAGTTCCAGAAGTGCTCTTCCTATCAATTTTGCATCCAGCAAAGTCTGAGTCTAAGTAACCATATAGATCAAAGCCTCCACTTGTTGAATACCATAATCCAGAGTTAGGATTGCCTTTGAGGTATCTCAGTATCTTCTTTGCTGCAAGAAGATGACTTTCCTTCGGCTTTGATTGAAACCTTGCACATACCCCAACTGAGTAGGATATATCTGGCCTACTAGTTGTGAGATATAACAAGGAACCAATCAATCCTCTGTAGAGTGTAGGATCAACATCTTTCCCATCATTGTCTTGACTCAAGCCTTGTGAAGTATTCATGGGAATTTTCACAGTGGACTTGTTTTCAATTTGGAACTTCTTCATGAGATCTCTTGTATACTTTGCTTGGTTGATGAAGATACCTTGTGGGGTTTGCTTCACTTGTAGTCCCAAGAAATAGTTCAGCTCTCCCATCATGCTCATTTCAAATTTGTCTTGCATGAGAGTTGAAAATTTCTCACATAATGCTTGGTTTGAGCTTCCAAAAATTATGTCATCAACATAGATTTGAACAAGCAATATGTGGGGACCTTCTTCAATTTTGAATAAAGTCTTGTCTACTTTACCCTTAGTGAATCCATTATTTACTAAGTACTCAGAGAGAGTGTCATACCATGCTCTTGGGGCCTGCTTGAGTCCGTATAGAGCTTTGTGTAACTTGTAGACTTGATCCTTCTCTCTATTGATTTCAAAACCAGGAGGTTGCTCCACATAGACCTCCTCTTCTAGTAGACCGTTTAGGAAGGCACTTTTCACATCCATTTGATAGACTGTGAATTGCTTGTGAGCAGCATACGCCAAGAATATTCTTATTGCTTCTAATCTGGCAACAGGAGCAAATGTTTCATCAAAATCTATACCTTCTTCCTGGCAGTAGCCTTTGGCTACTAGTCTTGCCTTGTTCTTGACAATTGTGCCTTCCTCATCCATCTTGTTTCTGAACACCCATTTGGTTCCTATCACATGTTGGTGATAGGGTCTGGGCACAAGCTCCCACACATTGTTTCTCTCGAACTGATTTAGTTCCTCTTGCATTGCTTGTATCCAGTCAGAGTCAAGTAGGGCTTCTTCAATTTTCTTGGGTTCGATTTGTGAGATGAAGCATGAGAATAGTGCTTCTTTTTGGATTGCTGACCTTGTACGAACCCCTGCATGGATGTTTCCAATGATTTGGTGCGGAGGATGTTTGTTCAACCATCTAATGTCAGATGTGGTGGTTTTGCTTTGAAGTTGTTGGTCATCCTCAACTTCTTCTTCGTCACTATCTTCTGGTAGAGTAGGGTGTTTAGGAATTTCATGAAGGTCTGGAAGGATGTTTGTTGGTGAGTCACCTGCTGGCAGCAGGCTGACAGTTGAGTCCACTGCTGGCTGTGGACTGACATTAGATTCAACTATTTTTTCTTTATTGTTACCTGGAAGGCAGCTTGGAGCCTTTCCAGTGTCCTTCTTTGAGTTGGATGACTCACCTTCTTCTTTTGATTGAGCAGTGGGGTGATTTTCAAAAACCACATGGATTGATTCTTCTACCACAAGAGTTCTTTTGTTAAGGATCCGGAATGCCTTGCTTGTTGCTGAGTAGCCCAGGAAGATCCCTTCATCAGATTTGGGATCAAATGGCTTGAGATAGTCTTTTCCATTGTTTAGAATGAAGCATTTGGATCCAAACACATGGAAATGACTAACATTAGGCTTTCTTTCTTTCCATAGTTCATATGGAGTCTTTTTGTAAGTCTTATGAATGAGACTTCTATTCTGGGTGTAGCAAGCAGTGTTGATGGCTTCTGCCCAAAATCTTTTGGGTAAACCAGCTGCTTCTAAGATTGTCCTTCCGGCTTCCTTGAGTGTCATATTCCTTCTTTCAGCAACACCATTTTGTTGAGGTGTTCTTGCTGCTGAAGTTTGGTGATGGATTCCATTTTCTTCACAGTACTGAATTACTATAGAGTTAAGGAATTCAGTACCTCTATCTGACCGAATCTTTTGGATTGAGAGACTTTTCTCATTTTGAATTAGTTTCATCAGTTCTGGAAGTTTCTTCTCTGTTTCATTCTTCTTCTTTAGGAATACGGTCCAAGTGTATCTAGAATAATCATCAACTATCACCAGGGTGTATCTTCTACCACTTAAGCTTGTTGGTTCAACTGGTCCAAACAAGTCAAGGTGTAGTAGACTTAAGGGCCTAGTTGATGATTTCAGTTCCTTTGATTTGAATGATACCTTGGTTTGTTTTCCTTTTTGGCAAGCATCACAGAGATGGTCCTTCTTGAAATTGATTTCAGGAAGTCCTTTCACCAATCCTTTTCTGGACAGTTTGTTGATTGTTTTGAAGTTGAGATGGCTTAATTTGTTGTGCCATTCCCAACTCAAATTTGAATCTGCCTTTGTCATCAAGCAGATCCCTTCCTTTGCTGAGCTCCAATCAACAATGTACATGTCCTTCTTCCTTCTACCAGTGAGCACAATTTTGTCATTTTTGACATCTCTAATCAAGCAGATGTCTTTGGAGAATGTAACATTATAGCCATTGTCACAGAGCTGGCTTGTGCTTATGAGATTGAACTTTAATCCTTTAACATAAGATATGTTTTGGATTGTAAGTCCATTGATGGATAGGTCTCCAGCTCCTTTGGTTTCTCCTTGTTTTTCCACATTCCCAAAAGTAACTTTGGGTCCTTCGCTTGCCATATAGTTTGACAGGAGCCGCCTGCTGCCTGTCATGTGCCTGGAGCAGCCTGAATCTATGTACCATGTTTGTGAGTCAGCTGCTCCAGCACCTTCCTGTATTCATCATTGTTGAGCAGTAGCCCACAAGTTAGTGGGCAACTTCCTTTGTATAAGTTTGGGCATCCATGCCCATCTAGAACCATTTAGTTCTAAGCAGATTGGTCTATAGCCATTTGAAGTATTATAATCATGGGGGATGGCTATGTATTTGTTAATCTTTTTTCTTCTTGAAGTGGAAAATGGATTATTGACTTTTGGAGGACACTGCTTAGTGTGTTGACTGTTGTTGGTCTTATTGGTTAATTGCCAACAGGTTCTTGGGTTTTGATGGCTGGGAAGTTTTTGTTTGTACAGGAATTTGGATTTTGATTTGGGAGCAGGCAGGTTCCTTCTTATGGGAACATTTTGAGAATGGGATTTTTGGTAGATTAGCTTTCTTGTATTTTGTAGGTGGCTAGTGGAGGGTGAGTTTTGAGTGAGTCTGGTGGGGGATACATATCCGAGCCCTCTTCTCTTCCTATTTAAAACAACTTCAGCAGTAGAGTCACTGGTTTTACTATCCATGCCGAAGTTATTCATTTTGTCTTTCAGCTCTTTGTTCTCTTCTTCTAAGACATTGTTTTTGGTTAAGGCATCTAGCAATCTTGTGTGAATAGCCTTAATGTCTTGTTTTAATCTATCATTTTCTGATCTTAAGAGAACATGGTGATTTTGGACTTTTTGGAAATCTTGTAATAAAGACTCCAGAGTAATATTGGTTGGTCCAGAATCACTAGAGCTATAAGAGGAGCAGGATGTTACCTCAACATCATTGTAGTGGTCTTTGGCCATTAGACATTTGGGAGAGCTGCATTCATCATCTTCACTGAGCCATCTGCTGCTTTCTCCAGTGAGCCAGCTGCCGCCTTTTTCAGCCACCTGCCAGGATCCCAGGCATAGAAGTGCTTCTTCTGAGCTTTCAGATGAAGAGCTTTCATCACTTGAGCTGCTTTCATCTTCAGATTGGGGTTCCTCCTTTTTCTTTTCACTTACAAAAGCTTGCCTTTTGCTTTTGAAGTCCTTCTTGTAACCAGCTTTGGGACCAGACCCCTGCTGCCCTTGATACTTCTGGGCTAAGGGCAGAGGGCATTCATTTTTGTAATGTCCTGGTTGTCTACAGTTGTAGCACAGGACAGTTTCCTCACTGGATTGAGGTCTCCCTTGTCTTCTAGGTGGCAGGTTGTATGCTTTCTTTGGAGCAGTTCCCTCCTTCTTCATGAATCTTTTAAATTTCCTCACAAACATAGCAAACTGCTCGTCAGTGAGGAGATTATTGAGGGATTTTTCAGTAGATTTTGAAGTGCTTGGCTCAGACACTAGAGCTAGTGTCTTGGATTCATCTTCCTTCTCTTCTTTGATCTCCTTCATTTCAAATTCATAGGCCTTGAGATCACTGAAGAGTTTGTCGGTTGACAGAGTTCTGAGATCTCTGCTATCTCTCATTGCAGTTACCTTCATGTCCCATTTTGATGGCAGGCCTCTCAAGACTTTAAGGGAAATTTCCTTTTGAGAAAGTTCTTTCCCAAGGTCAGAGACCTCTGCCACAATCTTCAGGAATCTGGATTCCATCTCATGGATAGATTCAGTTGACAGCATTTTGAAATCCTCAAATTTCTTGAGGGCTATGGTCAGTTTATTGTCCTTCTCCTGTTCATCTCCTGCTCCAATCTTTGTGAGCTCATCCCATACATCTTTTGCAGTTTCACATTTCCTGATTCTGGGAAATATGGATTCATCAACAGATTTAAAGAGAATATCTTTGGCAATGTTGTCAAGATTGTTTCTCTTCCTGTCTTCAGTTGTCCATTCCATTTTGGGTTTTGGAATGTATACATCATCTGCCCCTTCTGTGGTTCTGGATGTGATGACTTTCATTATTTTGATAGGTCCATCAGTAATTACTTCAAGCATCTCATCATGTAAAGCACTGAGATGTGCTTTCATCCGTATTTTCCAGTCATCAAATTTGTTCAAGTTGAACAGAAGATTTTTGGCTAACTGACTGTCCATTTTTAGAAAGTGTTTGGGAAGTAGAGTGGTTTGGATCTTTAGTTCAAATTAGTCAGAAACTTACTCTAGGAACACCCGCTCTGATACCACTTGATGGTCCCGGATAGGGTAAAAGTCTAGAGGGGGGGGGGGGTGAATAGACTTTTAAATCTTTTTCGACTTTTAGAAGTTTTCCCTCTAGATGAGTAGATCTATAACCTTTTGAGAGATTGATAGATGCACAGCGGAAGTCTTTACCCTTTATGTAATGAGTGTTTCACCTCTTTCTAATTTGGTGAAGATTTGGACTTAGATAACTAGCAGCTGGCTTGGCAGTTAGCTTAGCAGTTGGCTAGATAGCAGGGAACTGCTGAGGCATCTGCTAGGGAAATATTGACTTTATGATGAGAGTGATGGTGGAAATTTGTTTAGGATGAAGAGAGATGTCTGAAAAAGTACTTTAGTAAGAGTAAGATGAAGTTTAACAGGAACAGTGGTCTCAGCAGTTGGGTGGTACTGAGGGAACTGCTAAGCCACCTGCTAGTTATCTAAGTCCAAATCTTCACCAAATTAAAAGAATTTTTACCTTATTGTATTTTGACTTTCCAGTGTAATTTTATTAGTTCCAAAAATTTTACATTTATTTTGTCACATTTTAATGCTAATATTTGAATTTAATTTAGACACAATGTACGGGTGCAAAGTATAGTGGCATCATCAAAATCTATCAAAATTGGGTACTAACATACTCAAACCTCTTCCCATATTAAAACGCTCAATTTTCCTTGAAGAAATGAGACTGTTTAGACCCCTTGAAAAAGCCTCCAACGTAATAATAAAAAGCAAAAGAGATAAAGGATCCCCCTGCTTCACCCCACGGTGTGGCTGGAAGAAACCATATGATCTACCATTGATAATAATAGATATATAAGTTGCTTGAAGATTCCCCAAAACCAGTTTTCTAAAATGTTGGTCAAAACCGAATCTAGCCAATATCCTCCGAGGGGGTTTCACATTTTGGCATCAATGGCTTGAAGATCTACCATTTTAAGAAAATTCCACGCCACTCTATCAAAAGCCTTGGCCATATCCAGCTTGACCACCAAGTTGGAGGCCCGAACCTTCTTGTCTAAGTGATGTAAGATTTCAAAAGCTGCTGAAATTTGATGTTGGATTTCTCTTCCCTTCATAAAGCCAGACTGCTCGGACGAGATAATTCTGGGCAAAATGTGAGATAGTCTCGATGCCAAAATACGGGTGTTGATCTTACTAATGAATAATGACAAACAAATAGGTCTAAAATCCCCAAAGGATACATGATTTTTCTTTTTAGGAATTAGAACCATATTAACGCTTCCAATCCCCTTAGGAATAGAAACCCCCAAGAAGAATTCTTGTACCGCCAACATAACATCTTGTTTAATAATATCCCAGCAGCCTCTATAGAAACGTCCCCCAAAGCCGTCCGACCCCCAGGGCTGCATCCTGATTCAAGCACCAAATAGCCTCCTTAACTTCCAATTCATTCGGCAGGGCACACAGTCTCTCATTCTCATTCACATCCAGCAAAGACGGTATGTATTTCAAAACTCTATCAAAGGAATCAGACTGCTCAAACCCGAAGAGCTTCGAATAAAAATTCACCGTTGCATTCCCTATCTCCTGAGTATCATAGCACCAGACCCCAGAATCCAATTTGATGGCCGCCAAATACTGCTTACTCACCTTCTCCCTAGCCACCTTATGAAAAAATTTAGTATTAGCATCACCCTCTCTCAACCACTTAATATTAGCTTTCTGCTTCCAGTAGGTTTCCTGATGCTTTAACCTTCTAATAAAATCAGCTTGCTTTTTGTGGAAAGCAGCCCTGGTTATCTCAGAAGGATTAATCTCAAAAGCCCTTTCGGCTTCCAAAGTTTCCTCCTCCACCTTTTTAACATCTCCGAAGATATCACCAAAAACGTCCCTATTCCATATCTTAAGATCCCCCTTTAAAGCCATAAGTTTAGAACAAAAACCCCTCATACCACCACACCTTGGATATGACAGCCATTTTTGTCTTACAAAAGATAAGAAGTCATCATGCTGTAACCACATATTCTGGAAACGAAACTGTGTTGGTCCCCTATTTGATTCCATTTCACAAATAAGTAAAATAGGACAATGATCGGAGGGAGCTTTACACAAATGCTGGATTTTAACAGTTTCAAATTTTTCACTAAACTCCTGATTAACAAGGTATCTGTCTAGTCTTTCCCATAGTCTGCCATTAGAACGAAGACCAGACCATGTATAAGTAGAGCCAATTGTAGGCAGTTGCAACAAGCCACACTTGTCAATACAATCCCGAAAGTCCATCATATCCCCCAAAAGTGGTTGTGAAGGGCCTTTATATTCAGCTAAACTCGACACAATGTTAAAGTCACCTCCCAACACCCAAGGAACCTTCTCCTGTGAAGCAAACTCAAAAAGACCCTCCCAAAGATGAACCCTTTCAGCCCGCGTATGTTTTCCATAAACAGGAGAAAAAACAAACGTAAAGTCCATAGGGATAAAACACAGCTTGACCAACAAAAATTGATCCTCATCCCTCAAGGATACAACATCAAAGAAGGCATCATTCCACATAATCCACAATTTATTTGACGCCGCCATAAACATGTTGGAAAAACCCAAAGTGTTCATAAAATAGGTACCTTTAGAAGAATCCACAATAGGTTCAAATAATTGCTACCAAATTGATAGAGTGGTGCCTAAAAATTTCGCGAAGCCTCGGGCACGACGAAGCGAGGCCACGCACATTCCAAGTGAGGCACTTCATTGAGAAACAGCAAGGGGGAAGGTCCTTGTTGATCCTCTTAGTCGCCTGCCTGGTCATGACGGAACGATGAGGAAGATTCTCCTTGGGATTCTTTCGAGAGACCACCCCCACAGCCTCTGCCTTACCCTTTAATATAAGCTCAACCTTGTGCTTCAGCTCACCAAAAACCTCCCTCCATGCCTCTTTAGTTAAGTTTTCAAGACCGTCTCCTTCTCCATCCGAAGCAAGACCATTCTGTTCAACCACTGTGTCTTCCCTTACGTCTCCTAGACAGCCCTCTTCCAGCGCCTGCACTGAAGATTGTTCCATCCCATCAATTAAAGTGTTAACAATGTTCCCATCCTTCAAGAACCCATCATCTTGAGAAGAGGTAATAGCATTGATGTCCAAGACCTCCTCGAGAGTTTCTTCGTTTTGTGTTTTCTCACTAGTATGGATCCCGCCATTCACATCACCTGCCCCACAAACTTGAGGTTGATCCAACACCGAGACTGAGGGCTGCTCATTAGTGATAGGAATTTCCCCCTCCTCCAAGACCTCTATATTTTCCTGCCGTTCCCTCCTATTGGAAGACTCAAGAAGATCCACCAAAGTGACCACAGCGTTGTCTTTACCCTTTCTACTTGCTGACACCTGAATCCACTCACTGGGAACCTGTTGATTGTTCTTTTGGGTCTCCACCATTATGTTCTTGCCCTTACTTTTGTGCGAAACTTGAGTCCACCCGTCTTTGACCTGCTGAACCTTCCCCACTGGAAGCTTATTGGTAGGCTCATAGTCAGCTTTATTTGCCTCAAGTCGCATTCTACCCGATCCACAGTCATTTTTGGAATGGCCAACTCTATTGCACTTCACACAATATGAAGGTAGATCTTCATAGGTAACCGGCTGAACAATCTCCTTGGTGCCCACAACAATGAGAACCTTAGAAGGAATTTCAATCAATAAATCCAGCTCAACGCAAACCTTTGCCGTAGATGGTCTGGTCATGTTAGCCGTAGTTGCGTCCACCTTGAGGGGTTTTCCCACCATCCCAGCAATTGAAAACAAGGCTCGTTTGTCATGAAAATGAATTGGAAGCCCTTCAAAGTTTATCCAAACTGGCAAAATGGGTGATTCTACGTCAGGATGGAAATCCGGAGTCCATCTCGTCACCTTCATTTTGAAACCTCTAATACTCCACGTTTGTCGAAGCCAACATCTTTGAAAATCCTGTTCTGAGGCAAATTTGATCAAAACATGTCGTTGATCTAGTAAGCCCAACGACCATGTGCTTAGGAAACCAATTTTTTCAAATTCTGTACGCAATAAGGTCATTGCAGGGCGACCCCTAGCGAACGTCCCTACCAAAGCAAACCTGTACTGATCCGCGAGATTTGATTCTTCAACCTCAGAAAATTCAATCGCTTGCATCCCTTTACGACGAAAGGGAATTTTGATCGGAATTTCCTTATTTGCTGCCAACACCTCTGCAAACGATCTTGCTGCCGCTCCCGGCTTGCCAGCCGGAGCGGCCCATGCACCCGTCGTGGTCATGAGAAGCTAGACGCCAGAGCTCCTAGGGTTTTACGACCTTCTTATTTGACCTTTTTTGGTTATATATATATATATATATATATACAAGAATGATCCTGTCCGAACGTGTCGGACAGGATCCTCCGTCCGAACATCCCCGTTTGGGGCCTTCCCGGTGGAATTTTTTGATGAAATTTTTGAGCATGTTCCTCATCAAGTCTAGTTTGTCCATACCAAATTTCAGCTCAAAATTCTATCGGGAAGGCATTCAAATAATTTTGTGAAGTTGACTGCGTTTTTATATGTATATTTTGACGCAGTCAACTTCAAAAAAATGATTTGAATGCCTTCCTGATCGAATTTTGAGCTGAAATTTGGTATGGACAAACTAGACTTGATGAGGAACATGCTAAAAAAATTTCATCAAAAAATTCCACCGGGAAGGCCCCCAAACGTCCATGTTCGGACGGTGTTCGGACCAGGAATGTTCGGACCTGAACATTCCTCTCTCTCTCTCTCTCTCTCTCTCTCTCTCTCTCTCTCTCTCTCTCTCTCTCTCTCTCTCTCTATATGTATATATATATATATATATATATATATATATATATATATATATATATATATATATATATAGTACTCTTCTCGTCAGGCCGGCCTGACGGGAACCTCCGTCCGGCCGAGCCCATTTGGGCACCTTCCCGGTTGAATTTTTTGATGAAATTTTTTGAGCATGTTTCTCATCAAGTCTAGTTTGTGCATACCAAATTTCAGCTCAAAATGCGATCGAGAAGGCATTCAAATCATTTTTTGAAGTTGACTGCGTCAAAATATACATATAAAACTGCAGTCAACTTCAAAAAACAAATTTGAATGCTTTCCCGATCGAATTTTGAGCTGAAATTTGGTATGGAGAAACTAGACTTGATGAGGAACATGCTCAAAAAATGTCATCAAAAAATTCCACCGGGAAGGTGCCCAAACGGGCTCGGCCGGACGGAGCAGCCCGTCAGGCCGGCCTGACATGAACTTTCTCTCTCTCTCTCTCTCTCTCTCTCTCTCTCTCTCTCTCTCTCTATATATATATATATATATATATATATATATATATATATATATAGGGGAGGGTTCTAGCGAGAACCCCTCTTAAAATGAGAACCCGTGAGAACCCCTGAGAACCGGTGTTATTTTTGGCTGAAATTTTTTGTGTATGTTCCTCATCAAGTCTAGTTCATCCATACCAAATTTGAGCAAAAAATTCAATCGGGAAGGTCGTCAAATGATTTTTGAAAGAAAACTGGTCTGGAATATACATATAAAACGCAGTTTTCTTTCAAAAATCATTTGACGACCTTCCCGATTGAATTTTTTGCTCAAATTTGGTATGGTAGAACTAGACTTGATGAGGAACATACAAAAAAATTGAACCCTCCCCTATATATATATATATATATATATATATATATAAACTATTTAGAAATTGCACTAAATAGGAGTAAAAAATTTATGAATTTTAAAATAGGATTGTCACGCTTTTATTCGCTAAATTGGAGTGATTACTGTCATATTTTGGCATTATGAATCCTAGCTTTACACATGACAATATTTTTCGAAGTTTGAGAGTAATTAGTGCTATTTAGGTAATAAATACATGGGAATTCTATTTTAAAATTAGAAAACGTTAAGTTTATACTCTTATTTAATTACTTTTTATACTTTTAGAGAACTTTAATTATAAAATCAATTTTTCCTTATTGTGTAAGCTTAGAGGGTAGCTCATTTAATTGCCGTGTTTTCTCTCTCTTATTTTCTTTTCTGTTTTCTTTTTTTACCTTTTCTTTAAAATGTCATGTATGTATTAATAGATTTTTTTTGAACAAAATATAGAAAGACCCCTACACTAGCTATAGAAATAAAGACTAAAATAAGATCTATGACTTTTCACTTTCCAAAAGTAGGACGAATTTTCAATTGGACAAAAAAGAGACTAACACACGGAAGAATGAGACGGGCCAAATTAAACCCTGCTTTATCTATCGCCATTTCAATACGAAGCAAGAGACGGGCCGTACCACTTCCGACGCCGGAGATCGCGACCAACAACGACGCGACTGCCAACAACCAACCATAGAAAAGCCCGCCGCACCACCATTGATGGTCAATAACATCGCCGCCACCAAGAGCATTATCGTCGCCTTCATGGCCTTTAGTATCGCCGCCTCCAAGGCCTATAGTATCGCCGCCGCCAAGGCCAATATTGTCGCCAGTTGTTTCTAATCAGATGATTGGATCTACTCTTTCCTCTTGTTCTTCTCCTTTCTGTTAAAACCCGGTGTTCCATCCTAAAAGGTCAACCTAATAGGAGGAGTAGCCCACTTCTTAATATAGCACTTTGTTGATTCAAATTTTTCTGGTGTGGGATTCTAACACCCCTCCTCACGACCAGACACTTCGTCTGGATCGTGTCGTCATTCATTGCTTTTCGTCTGTTCGTCATTGTCGGATTTTTTCGTCATTTTTCATAAGGGGCCCACACCTCATACGAGGAGTAGCCCACATCTTAATATAGCACTTTGTTGATTCAAATTTTTCCGGTGTGGGATTCTAACACTTTCTTCTACCAGACGATTTGCAATCACTCGATCGATTGCTGGGGCTGTCGGGCGGCAGTTAGGGCGGTGGTGAGGGATTGACGAGGGAAGAGGTTGTTGGAGGCTTTTGAAGGGTGATTGAGGGGGGTTGGGACTGGTTGCTTAATTTGGTAGGGTGCTGGATGGGGGCTCTTGGGTGCAGGGGTTGAAGGAGGGCTAGAGGAAGGTGCTGCAGGGCTTCAGGGGTCTGGGTGAGGGTGGTGGAGGGGGGGCTGTGAGTTGTTGGAGGCTGGGGGAGAGTGTTTGAGGGGGGCTGGGGCTGGGGCTAGGGGAGGGTGTTGGAGGGGGCTGAGGGCTGGGGAGGGGGCTGGTTTGTGATGGGTGGCGGCCGTCATCGCCAGGTAGTGGCTGTCACCACCGGGGTGGCGGCGGAGATCCCCAATAGACGGCAACAGTGGTCAATGCGGTGGTCGAGGGAGGTGGTGGTCGAGGATGGTGGTGGTCGGGCAACGGTTGTCGGGGAGGCCGTGTCGGTGTTGTTGTTTGATGAAACGGTTAGCAACACAAGGGGGGGGGGGGGTGAATTGTGTGTGTGTGTGGAACCGTGGCAGTTTTTCGCCAAGTTCTAGTGTGGGGTAAAGGGAATTGCGAAATAGTAAAGTGCACAAGGATTTAACGAGGAAAAATCCCTTGGCTCAAAGGGATTAAAGAACCTCGACCTCCCTCGGAGGAATTTTAACAACTTCACTAAAAAGCCTTTGAATGATTACAAGGGAAACTCTCCTAGTCTACCCTTAAGCCACCCCAACTCTATCCTTTCTAGGAAGACACCGTTGGTGCAGTTTGATGGGACATATCTTTTACTATATATAAATAATATTATATATGTGTGTACATCACAAGTTTTTTCTTGTGGGGGTTGAGGCCCCCTCCAGCCTCCCTCTTGCGCCATGTTTCGATTGCACTCGCTGGCTAGGTTGACACCGCATACACTTTCTGGGGGTCGAAACCGTGACCTTGGGTGTAAGGTGTTAGAGACTGTATAACCAAGCTCTATTCGTCGATCCAACTGAAGAGCCGAATTTTTTTTGGGTCCGTGTCTGAAGAGCCGCGAGTTTCCGTACAGTTTTGGGACGTACAGTTTTGGGCCGCGCGTCCTAGTTGTTTTGGGGTTAGGTTTTACTCTATAAATACAAGCTCTATCCCTTGTAATATGTTGATCCGAAATTAATAGCAATTCCTGGCTTGGTAGCACCCCTAGATGTAGTCCTTTGTGGCGAACTGGGTTACCAAATTTCGTGTGTTCTTCTTTATCGTTCTTCGTATTGCATTAATTAAATCCTAACAATTGGTATCAGAGCAAGTTTCGAAGGGAGAAATCAATATAATGGCAGATTTGAAGACACCGTTGGTGCAGTTTGATGGGACGGATTTCGGTTTCTGGAAGTTGCAGATTGAAGATTACCTGTACGGTAAGAATCTGTATCAACCTCTAGATGATAAGCTGGAAGACATGAAGGAGAGCGATTGGAAGTTGCTGGACAGGAAGGCGATGAGCGTGGTTCGATTGTCACTGTCCAGAAACATCGGCCTACACACCCTCAAGGCAAAGACAACGAAGGAGATGTTGCAGATATTATCGGATATGTACGAAAAACCATCTGCTGCGAACAAGGTTCATCTGATGAGACGTCTTTTAACCTAAAGATGTCTGATACCACGGGAGTTGTGGAGCATCTCAACGAGTTCAATTTAATCACCACACAATTGAGCGCGGTTGAGATCAAATTTGACGACGAAATTCACGCCCTAATTCTGCTGTTTTCTCTACTAGAAAGCTTGAACGAAACGATGACTGCAGTCAGCGCTTCAGCAGAGAAGGAAAAGTTGAAATTCGATGCAGTCAGAAATCTGGTGGTGAGCGAAGAAATTCGCAGGAAGGAATCTGGCGTGACTTCTGGATCGGCGTTGAATACAGAGAACCGGGGAAAAACAAAGTCAAAGTCAAAATCAAATCGAGAAAGATCAAGATCGAAATCCAAATCAAACAGCAAGGGTAAGAAGGACAAAAGTCAGATCAAGTGCTGAAATTGTGAGGAGTACGGACACTTCAAGAACCAATGCAAGGAGCAGATCAAGGATCAGAAAGAGAAGACATCCGCCAATGCAACCACTGCATCATCTGGCGATGATTTCCTAATCCTGAGCGTGAGCAGTTCATTGGAGTCATGGGTTCTGGAGCTTCGTTTCATTCATGTGGTAATGTTGAAGTGATGAAACATTATACTCTCGACAATTTTGGAGAGGTGTATCTTGCTGATGACGAACCTCTAAAAATTGTCGGAAAGGGTACAGTCCAGGTGAAGACTCCGAACGGATGCATGCTGAAACTGAATGGTGTCCGACACATTCCTGGTTTGAGGAGAAATCTACTTTCAATTGAGCAGCTAGATGAGGAAGGTTATACAGTTACATTCGGCAACAAAAACTGGAAGATCACCAAAGGAGCCTTGTTGGTTGTTAAAGGGAACAAGGAGGGGACGTTGTACATGATAACGAACTCGAGGGACTGCATCGATGTTGTTGCCGCTGCAACAAACGATGCAAATTTGTGGCATTGTCGTCTCGATCACATGAGCGAAAAGGGGATGAAGGAGCTGTGCTCGAAGGGTAAACTGCCCGGCCTGAAGACTGTTGAAGTTGGCTTATGCGAGGACTGCATATTCGGGAAACAGAAACGTGTCAGTTTCTCGAAGGGTAGACGAGCGATTAAACCGGATAAGTTGGAACTAGTTCACACCGACCTTTGGGGACTTGTAGAAGTTACATCCTTAGGAGGATCCGCATACTACATGACCTTTATTGATGATGCCACAAGAAAGGTGTGGGTTTATTTTCTGAAAAATAAATCTGATGCCTTTGATGCTTTCAGGAGATGGAAAGCTCTTGTTGAAACGGAGACAGGTCTGAATTTGTTTTGGGTCCGTTTCTGAAGAGACGTGAGTTTTCGTACAGTTTTGGGCCATACAATTTTGGTCCGCGCGTCCTAGTTGCTTTGGGATTATGTTTTACTCTCTATAAATACAAGTTCTCTCCCTTGTAATATGTTGATCCGAAATTAATAGCAATTCCTGCTTGGTAGCGTCCCCAGATGTAGTCCTTTGTGGCAAATTAGGTTACCAAATTTCGTGTGTTCTTTATTGTTCTTCATATTGCGTTAATTAAATCCTAACACTCTGATCTGATACCACTTGTGTTTCTATACTTTGAGCTATGATACTCTACCACTTGCATGTGGATCATTGTGTTTACCGTTACATTAAAAGTAGCCATAGATAGTTTAGCACGCCTTCCCCTTTATAGCACATATGAAGTACCACGTTTCGATGACACCAACAGGCTGGGAAGTGCAGAACTATGGGTACCGCATACCCGTGACCAAATAAATAGCTTAGTTGAGGATGAGTTAGAGGTAAATAGATGAGTTTTCTCATTAGCTAGAGATATTGATTTGGACTAGATAGAATAGAGCTAGTGAATAAAGATGGTTGTTGATTGTGTTCCATAGGGAAGCAGGCAGGCTTCGTTCCATACCAAAAAGACCAAAAGCATAGTAGGTTTGCATGCTACCTCAATCCATAATACCATATGAGACGCTCGAAAATGAGATTGATAACGATTTTTTTAACGGTAGAATTGGATGTATTTTTTGCATTCTAACATAGATTGTGGGACATGGATGATGGATCCTTGCTAAATTTGTGTCAAAAACGTTTTTTAACAATGAGAATGTAAATAGGACTTCCAACCTTTTTATACCCGTATAGGACTAATTATCATGCTATGAGACAAAAATAGCCCTGCTTCCTTCCTATGTTGTACGAGCTTACGCGTGCCCTGCAGATAGAATTGCCCGCACACCTTAAAAATGATCGCTTAGGCACCGAAAACGTCATCAATCGTTGCTTCAACACTAAATCGTCTCTCTTGATCTCTATGAACTTTCGAACTTCTGAAATCGTTCGAGTTTGGGAAGAAGATTAGCGGCAGATTTTTTTTTACATAAAACATCATTTTGTGTTCTTTTTGGCATGGCTGATCTCCTTTGTTTGTATATCATCCTTCTCTGCCTAGTCCATCTTAATTCGGCCAAAAAAAACTGTTACCTTGCATCTAAGATGTTCGGGCGCCATTAATGGACTGTTCACGCTTCAAAAAAAAAGAGGTTTGATTATATCCGTAAGCTTGACTCGTTTGGCTAGTACAGTGAAGGGAAGATACAACTCATACAAGAAGAATTAATTAAAGGGTTTGGTTTTTTTAATTTACTAGAATTTTAATAGTATATTCGATATCTACACACCTAATTTGAGATTTTAGATTAAATTTAGGGAATCTATAGATATCTATCTATAGATAATACATTTCAAAGATACAATATGGAAAGTTTTGCCATGTGTCATCACCTAAGCAAATTTAACATATTAATTAATTATAGTGCATAAATGCGTTACATACATTAGAGCATCTCCAATGCTATAATGTCCACGTTGCATATGTGGCATGAGTGATAGCCACATAAATATTAGCAAATAAATTGTTTCTCTTCTTATTTGAATGATTTTATACAATTTTGGTAAGTTTTTCCCTGCAATGTCAACATCTAGATGGTCTCCTTGACAGTGTGGAGAAAAACTTACCAAAACTGTATAAAATCATTCAAATAAGGAGAGAAAGAATTTATTTGCTAATATTTATGTGGCTATTTCTCATGCCACGTGTGCACCGTGCACATTTTACCATTGGAGATGCTCTTAGGATTTAAGTTTGATTAAAATTGTTCTTACGATTAATTTAATGCTACGTGCAGGGCCGGCCCTGGACAAGGGCAGGCCGGGCTTGTGCCCCGGGCCCAACATTTACCGGGGCCCATAATTATATATAAATGGATAAATATAGAGAGGACAATTCATATCAGACCGAGGTCATTTGGGGCCCTTTATGGAAGATTTTTTTTATGAAACTTTTTTAGAGTATTTTTCATCAAGTGTAAATTACATTCACAAAATTTTAGTTTAAAAATCAACCAGGAAGTCAGTTAAATAAAATATTGAAACACATTGCGCTTTGTGTATATAAATAATGCGCACTATCTTTCAATAATTTATTTAACTGACTTTCAGGTTGAATTTTAATCTGAAACTTTGTGGAGATATTATAGATTTCATGAAGAATATATTTAAAAAGTTTCATGAAAAAATTCTATCGGGAAGGGCCTCAAATGGCCCCGGTCTGACATCATTTCCCGTTAGGCAGGCCTAATTTCAAGGTTTCATCTTTGGACTTTAATTCGTTTTGCTCAGCAATCAACACTCTCCTAATTTTCTCGAAAATATCTTCCAAATTTGAAATTTCAATTTCACAAGTAATTCTCTGGTTTTATTTTTTATTTTTTAATATAACTTTTATTCGTTTAGTTTATATATTAAGACTTTGATGAAAGACTTACATTACTTTGTATGTTGAAATTTGCATATATAAAGTTAAGCTTTTGCAATATATATATATATATATATATATATATATATATATATATATATATATATATATATATATATATATATATATATATATATATATATATATATATATTTTCAAACCCCAGTATTCGACCAAGAAACTATTTGGTTTCTCGGGGTAGGGGCCAGGAAACACCCTACCTATTTATTAGAAAAAGATGGAACAGCATACATTGAGTAAGAGGACTAGACCAATGCCTACTCAGGATCAAACACATAGAGGGATAACTAACAGCATCAAATTTTAAGATACCAACAAAATGATTGAAATGATGAGTCGTGGTATGAATAGAAACACTCCTATGAGCTAAATACTCAGTTGCGCGATTGATCCTCGGGTGGATGAAAGTGATCACACAATTATGATTCTTGAGTCTTTGCTTGATATTGTGGAGTCTCGGCCAGTATCTCCAATGTTGAGCAGATATCCCAGTGAGACCCTCGTAAATGTTTCTATTATCAACTTCAAGAATGAAATTAGTCACATTAGTATTCTTGATGTTGATAATATTATCAATAATGGCGTCATAGGAAGCAAGGATTTGATCCTGGTGTGCGGTGGTGTGAACCTTGTGGGCAACGTAAAAACCCTTATCATTACGGATAAGGGCAGCAGTTCTTAGAACAGATGGAGTCAAAACCCGAGTAGCAATGTTGATCTTATGGTAGTTTGGGGGCGGTTTATTCCACGCCTTGGTGCTAGGGACGTTTTTGGTCTTATGCGTGACTGTGGTGCAAATGGTGAAAATGGTGTTTGGTCCAGTAATTATGAAAGGTTTAGCATTAGAAATGGCAAATATGTCAGATTTAATAGTATAAATTGCCTCAGACAAAGTGACATGATTACCATAATGGATAATTTTGTTACGATACTTCCAAAGATTCCAAACAATGGTATTTGGAAGGACATAGTTAAAATCCTTAATATTGCCCTTATAGTTGTTGTACCAGTCAGCAAGGTAAGGATTTATGGAGTGGGTAGAACCAGGTTTGAAATTTAAAGATATTTCAAAATGATGCCAAATAGATTTTGCAAGGTTGCAAGATAAAAAGAAGTGGTCAATGGTATCATTAAAGGGACAAACCGGGCATTTATGAGGTCCGACAACGCCGATCTGCCTAAGTTGATTTTCAAAAGGGAGCAGATCATTAGCAAGTCTCCATAATAAAAAAGAAATTTTTTTTGCAGTTCGACCATTTCAAATATAATTAGAAGTATTCGTAACATTCATTTTAGGCCTTATCGCATCATAGGCACTAGAAAAACTGAATTTGCCATTTGAGGTGGGTTTCCAAAGGTAGCCATCCTCACAGGTTGTGAAATGGACTTTGGTGTCATTTATCTTGTCTCTAAGGTATCTGGGAAGGCAGTTTGAAAGGGCCATATTAAGTGTGCCATCGGTGATAGCATTTCTAATGGTAATTTGGCTAAGATTGATTGGGATATCATCAAAATGCAAATAAATAGGACCAATATCACACCAATTAGAGAACCAAAAAGAACTAGCACCATTATTAACCTGGACTCTACAATTATCCTCAAAGATATGGCTTACAGAATCAAGGGACTTGTACATAATAGAATGAGTACTATCCCTAAGCTTATTATACCAATTAGCCCAAATTCCCGTGTTAACATTTGCTTTCCATAAAAGTTTAAGGAAAAATGTTTTTGGATGTCGGCTAAACGACGAAAGCCTAATCCATTTTCATTAACCGGGTAGCAACATTTGTCCCAACTACGCCAAATATGTTTATGCTTGTCTAAGTTATTACCCCATAGAAAATTCGAGAGTTTTCTCTCAATATTGTAAATAGTATTACGGGGAATGGGGGAGACAGCCATATGGTACAAAGGGATAGTACTAAGAACATGGTGAATAAGAATAATTCTACCACCAGGTGAAAGCATTTTGTGCTTCCACCCAGAGAGTTTATTGTCAATTTTATCCAAAATATGCTCAAAGTAAGAATTGAGAGTGCGACCAATATAAATGTTTGCCCCCAAGTAAGTAAAAGGAAAAGAACTCTTTTTAACTTTGAAAATATTTTCAATAATCCTGAAAGAGTGGTGATTGGCATGTTTAGAAATAAGGTAGAAACTCTTATCTTTACTTATTAGCTGCCCAGAAAAGTGCTCATAATCGGTGATTGCAATATATTTATATAACCTTTTAAGGGCCTTCTTTTTTCAATCGCCCCGGGCCCATAAAATATCAGGACCGGCCCTGGCTACGTGAGTACATATGTTGGAGAATTTTACAAACAATAACTGAGCTATCACTTCATTGGACCCCAACACAAAAATCTCTCTATTTTTAAAATTGATAAAACTTTTTAATTTGTAATTCAATTTTTATAAAAATTATATCAAAATTCATGATTTTTATTATCTTTCATATGACATCAATATTGCATATGTATAATTAAAAAACATTTTAAATGTACGATAGATAAAGGTTTTTTAATCTCAAAACTTTTTATAGCGTAATTTGATTCGGCAATTAGGGGACACTTTATTTATTGGCTTAAAATGTCAACAAACGCATATTAAGTTCTAAAACATTTATTTAAAAATTACAATTCAAATTGAATTTGAATCAACAAAACAACTTAGTTAGAACTTTCTTAAAAATAAAAAAACACAAAGGACACCAGCAAACAAGGAGATTGCATATAAAAAAGTAAAAATAAAACCACCAAAAAACCACCATCAACATACAGAACCAAAAGAGCATGAAAAATGAAATCACAAAAAATATGAAAAAGAAACCTAAGTCGAAGGCAGATACACCAGTAAAGAAGAAGAAAATTGTAGAGATGAAAAATGAAATCACAAAAAATATGAAAAAGAAACCTAGGTCGGCGGCAGATACACCAGTAAAGAAGAAGAAAATTCTAGAGATGAAAACTCCAGATCTGCCGCCGTCTCCCTTCCAACTCTGTCGGCAGTGTCACCGTTGCTCTTGTAACTCCACCGCCCCTCCCAACTTCGCCACTGTGTATAGAGGAAAAAGAATCATATTCCCTGATTTTGGGGAAAGGGCGAGAGACGAACGGCGGAAGCAATCGAGAAAAATGAAATCGAAGCAAAATAGGGAGTAAACATATAAATGGCGGTATTTAGCTAGAGGTGGGCGTGGCCCGGTCTGGTCTAATATTTGGGTGAATCCGTACCCGTACCGTTATTATTCAAATTGTTCGGTTCGCTTCGGTCTTACGCCTAAACCCAATCAGTACGATTCCATTTTCAAACGGGACGGTACCATTTCATACCAATACCAAACAATGATACTTTTTTCTAGTGTTTAAGGCTAATTAAAGTTTAGACATCCTCCAAAAATCCACAAAATTTATCAATTTTCCTACTCTCTCCATTCCAAATTGATATGCAAATTCAATAATTTTTTGTCAACCAATGTTAGTTAAATCCTCTTAATTGATAATTAATTCAATTTTTAACAATTAAAATTTACGTATTCAAAAACTACATTAAAATCTCTTCAGAGTTGCAAACTCGAAATTAAATATAATTAAAATTTGACATCCTAATTAAGTGAATGAAATGAAATTATTTAACCATGAAAAGTTAATTTTGGAAATCAATTTGGAACTGCGGTAGTATTACATAATTAATAAATTTCAGATAAACTATAGTAGTACTAATTTAAATAATTAAACCTTACATCGATCTGGTTCCACACTTCCTATGAACTAGCAAAGGCGTTGAAAGCCTGAAAGTGTGAAGGCACTAGTCACAATAATGGTATAAATGTAAATTTAATTAATTATAAATACTTCGGTCCGGTTCGGTTCGGTAGCGGTTCTCATTTTATGAGAACAGGTCATGACATTGTTTAGAATCGGTACGGTCCGGTTTGATCGGTACAAATATTTGAGATCCGTTTCAAAACCCGCTTTTTGTTTCAGTACCACGCCGGTTCGGTATTTTTGCCCACCCATATATTCAGGTATTAAAAACATTCCAGTCTTATTTGGTTATGCAAAGTTATTTTTAGTCCTATCCGGGACCACTTCTCTTTTTTAAATCTCTTACTGATAGTGAACATATTTTTTGAATGTTAGAATTCTTTGATTTAGGGAAATTTTCCGTGTTTCCCTGAATAATATACTACGTATACTCTCTTTATGTATTATTATAGAAAAATTGATCTAAATAGGAGTAAAAACGTTTTGAAATTCCAAAATGGAAGTATCGTGTTTTTTATTCCCTGAATAGGAGTAAATTTCTGCCAAGTTTGGCATTACAATGCTTTTAAACATGGCATTTTCTTCCAAACTTGGCAGATTACTCCTATTCAAGGAATAAAAAACATGATACTCCTATTTTGGAATTTCAAAACGTTTTTACTCCTATTTAGGGAATTCTCTCATTATTATATTCAATTGATAATTTGTTGACTAAATAAAAGCATTTTATTTAAGAATAAAAGCATACATAGTATGAGTAAGTTTAATTAGTGAAAAGTAATTTATTTTGGGTTAGGAAATTAAATTCGTCAGACAATGCGGCGGAGCTGAAGAATTACTTGGAGGTCATATATATCGTTGCCGCTCAATATGACGCTACACCGGAGTATCCGGTGACGAAGGTGTGCGGTGGCATAGACGGTGAGCCCAAAGGGACTGATATTCTTGGTCGCATACAAGCCGGCGTCATGGCCTATTCAGGAAACTTTTCGTGTTATGACATTCCGTCTTCTGATCCCACCAACATTGCATGGGATTGGCAAGTAAGTAAATATACTCCGTATAATGTTTGGTCGATTTCAATGCCCTAATACTAGTACATCTTAATTCCTTTTGTTGAGCAATAAATCGAAGCTTTTGGTCAAGAAAAAAGATGGAAATGATCTTATGCCGTACCCCAAGCTTGGATATCGACTATGATAATCCGCACACTTATATTTTTTTGATTTATTAAATGTTTTATTAACTCCTTTGCTAATTTTATTCATAAAAGTTTATTGTTTTCATAAACTAAATAATATTTTAAAATTTTAAAATAATAAAATAATAAAAAGTCATGTCAATTTGGGTGTTACATTGATAGTTTTCAATTATTCCAGGTACATACCGACATGTTTCATCTTTCGAATCTCGGATTAGTAGTTCATTTGTTGAATTAATAAACTTCGTTTTAAGTAGCTTTCGCTCGTGAAGATTATGGGATAATAATGCGTGAGGACTGAGGAGTAGCCTAGGGGCCTTACTAATGAAAAAAAGTATTGCCCTTAATAAGATTAAAATTAGGTCAAAAATCACAACTAGAACTATACCCCTAAATCATTCGCAAATAGGACTAAACATTAATATTGTACCGTAAAAATCCCTAAGTGTATTAATTCATAATAAAATTGAAAAAAAAAATCCTGGAAAATAATAAAACCTTCATAAAATATTTATTAAAAAAATATTTTAAAAAAATTAAAAATTTTAAAAAATAATAAAAAATATTAAAAGAACATAAATTTTTTTTGAAAAAATGGATGCCTTTCCCACTGCCTCTATTGCCTATCCGCACCACCACCTCTGACCGGTCTAAAAAAATCCTGTTTTTGTAAAAAAATCCATTTTTATGAAAATGCCAAAAAATGACATATTACTCTTTGATAATACCAAAATTTTCATTGAATCTACCATTAATAGGGCATTACTAATGCATGCGGCATTGTTTTTTTCCGGTGACTAGAGGTGGTGGTGCTGGGGGTGGCAGAGGCGGCGGTGATTTTTTTTCTTTTTTTCTTTTAATTTTTTATTGTTTTTTAAAATTAATTTTTATTTAAAAAATATTTCATTAATTTTTTATTATTTTTATGATTTGTTTATGAATTAAAACATTTAAAAAGCTACAAGGGTATATATGTCCATACACACATAATTAGTCATACAAGTAAATAAAAAACAATGTTGTTTGTGATTGTGGACTACCTTTTACTCCTATTAGGTAATAAAATTAACTCAATGAAAAGTAAAACGTAAAACAAACCTGATAAGAAGAATTAATTGGCAAACCATATGAAACAATAACCAAATAACAAATAACTACTAATTTCGCCTTTATAACTAAGGGTCTGTTTGCAACAGCTTCTTCTTTTAGAAAAGTGTTTTTTTAATGAAATTGGGAGAAGTGATTAAATAAAAGTTCATAATGTTTGAGAAAAAAGTAATTTTAAAAAGTAAAAGTGGGTAGTGTTTGGTAAAATAAGTGCTTTTTGTGTAATAGAAAAAGTAAAAGCACTTTTGACGCAGAAGCCGAGAAAAATAAAAGTTGTAGTGTTTGGGAAAATAAGTGTTTTTTTAAAGCCAAAAGCTGAGAAGTGCTTTTTTAAAAGGAGTTGCAAACAAACCCTAAGTCATCTTTTCTTAGTTTTGGTCAAACACTTTGTAGTTTAATCACATCGATCAGTGTCAAGGAGGAGGTCACGGATTCAAAATTTATCTTAGTAAAGGATGTTGACATTTCACAAAATAGATAGAAACTACAACCAAAATAAAAGAATCTTTTCTAAGTCTTGGTGTCATACTCACATTCCCTTTTAAGTAAGGCCAAAATTCTATGGTGCCTTCAAGGTACTGTGCATTGTCTACGATGATCAATTTGAATATTAATAAATGATGATATAATGACTTAAACCACTCAAATTAAATGTACTATAGGTGTGATACTATCATTTACTTGTGAGGTATCATATCACTCACCAGTAAGTATTAAGTTTGTGATTCTTATTATGTTTGCTCTCATCTACACAAATATTAACCACATATCCTTAAATTTTATTACCAAATATTATTCAATCGCATGGAGAATCAACGAGCAAGAATGATGACAGAACATTAAAAATATTTAAGGCAATAAAAAAGGAGATGAAACGAGAAATAGCCCTAAGAATCTCTTGCATTAGGAATTAGAACGACCTCTTCTCGAACCAGACTGAACACTCTAATGGCAGTGGCGGATCTAGGCTTTACATTTTGGTTGTTCGGACCTAAGTTAAAATTAAAACTATTGCAATAATCATACTCAATGTTAATTATTACAAACTAATTCATCAAAAATCATACATTAAAAAAATGTACTAGTACTAAATTAAATGCCAAACACAATTTCAGTACTGCACTAGCTAGTACCACTGTTTAGACCAAAGCGCTAGATTGTGGAATGAACTGACAATTGCCAATACTAAATTTGTTAATATATTGTTGGCCCAAACGTTTTTTTGTATATTAATAATGGTCAACAAACTTTCTAGCGGCCCACTACATTGTACCCATTTATCTATCTGGCTTATCAATATTTTCCTCTCCCGTTAGAATTCAAAATACTGAACTCATTATTGCCTAGTGATGAGTTGTGTGTGTAGTGTATTATTTGAGTGTCCTTCTAATAGAACCAAGAAACCCATGCTATAAGGACAGCCCCTGCACCCTTGTTGTAGAGAGTGGAGCGTACGAGAGATACTTCACCCAAAACCAGTCTTCTTCCTCCTTGAGTTTCCTTTGTGTGAGAACTTGATAGTGAGTAGAAGTGAGTAGAAGTGAGGTGTTGGCGAGGCTAGAAAGGTGTGTTGCTCCCTTAGCCTATGTATGCACAAGAGACAACCGGAAAACCGACGTCCGGACTGCCTGAGCCGGAATCCGGTGACGGAATCGATCCTCAACAAAATTAAATACTAAAGTACCACTTGCGAATGAACTGACAATTGCCAAAACTAAATTAAATGCCAAACACAATTTCGGAAGATCCAAAACGCAGGTTTGGACTTCTACCTTGGGATATGACTGGCTGAGTATACCCATAGTACTAAACGGTGGAAAGTTCTGGGTGTTCAGGTGAACACCCTTGAACAATACATCGTCCGCCACTGTCTAATGGTCTATCCCATGACCACTACATGCAAGAATCTGTCCAGTCGGTAGCTTCCATAGCCTATAGTTATAGATTTTTTAGGAGAAGCGATGCACTAATAACAACAACAATGACATTGGATCTCAATTATGTCACCGTTGATCCCACAACAACAATGAGCTGAGATTGGATCTCAAGTCCATTGCCGTTGATCCCATGATCTCTTCTCGAACCAGACTGAACACTCTAACGGTCGATCCCATGACTACCACTACATGTCACCCGAAAACTGTCATGGCACATCCCATGACCATTTTCTTTGCTCAGCTACGACAGATAGAGGAGAAGTCTCTCATCCATTTGTCGTAGCGTCTCAACAATATTATACTGAGTCACCTTTTGATGGTTCGATCCTTTATGCTCTACCGGATCAGATATCCATCAGGGTTTAATGCCGGCACAATGAATTTCCTTGTTATTCATTGTTATAGATCCCGTCTGCCACAATGAATTTCCTTGTTATTCATTGTTATAGATCACGTCCGCCACTGTCTAACGGTGTATAGTCACCTTGAACAATACACCGTGCGCCACTGTCTAATGGTCTATCCCATGACGACTACATGCAAGAATCTGTCCAGTCGGTAGCTTCCATAGCCTATAGTTATAGATTTTTTAGGAGAAGCGATGCACTAATAACAACAACAATGACATTGGATCTCAATTATGTCACCGTTGATCCCACAACAACAATGAGCTGAGATTGGATCTCAAGTCCATTGCCGTCGATCCCATGATCTCTTCTCGAACCAGACTGAACACTCTAACGGTCGATCCCATGACTACCACTACATGTCACCCGAAAACTTTCATGGCACATCCCATGACCATTTTCTTTGCTCAGCTACGACAGATAGAGGAGAAGTCCCTCATCCATTTGTCATAGCGTCTCAACAATATTATACTGAGTCACCTTTTGATGGTTCGATCCTTTATGCTCTACCGGATCAGATATCCATCAGGGTTTAATGCTGGCACAATGAATTTCCTTGTTATTCATTGTTATAGATCCCGTCCGCCACAATGAATTTCCTTGTTATTCATTGTTATAGATCACGTCCGCCACTGTCTAACGGTGTATAGTCACCTTGAACAATACACCGTCCGCCACTGTCTAATGGTCTATCCCATGACCACTACATGCAAGAATCTGTCCAGTCGGTAGCTTCCATAGCCTATAGTTATAGATTTTTTAGGAGAAGCGATGCACTAATAACAACAACAATGACATTGGATCTCAATTATGTCACCGTTGATCCCACAACAACAATGAGCTGAGATTGGATCTCAAGTCCATCGCCGTCGATCCCATGATCTCTTCTCGAACCAGACTGAACACTCTAACGGTCGATCCCATGACGACCACCACTACATGTCACCCGAAAACTGTCATGACACATCCCATGACCATTTTCTTTGCTCAGCTACGACAGATAGAGGAGAAGTCCCTCATCCATTTGTCGTAGTGTCTCAACAATATTATACTGAGTCACCTTTTGATGGTTCAATCACTAATGTGGAGATAACAAGGAAATTCATTGTGCCGGCATTAAACCCTGATGGATATCTGATCCGGTAGAGCACAAAGGATGTTGCGCTTGTCGTCTTCATAAGCCCTGAGCAGAGGGAAGCATGCATGTGTCGGGGGTATTCTTGTTTTTTGGCATTTATTTTATTCTTGTGTGTAACCAAGGTTTTAAATAGCCGTAGCGGCAGCGGTAGCGGTAGCGGTCATCGCGGTAGCGGCCTGTAGCCGACTGTAGCGGTTGCAACGGCGTGAAATATTTTCAATTGCGGAAAACATAAATGTGTTATTTCACATCATTCACACAATATTTAATTTTGAGTTTCACTCTATGCATCACCATTAATGTATTTTTTCACATCATTCACACAACATTTACACATTTACACATCAAGCAAACAGTTCGTGATGTACTGCCGCAAATGTCAATAGCGGGCTAAAGCGGGCGGCGTAGTGGATTTTTCCCATGATTTGAAAATCACACACGAATAGCGGGCCATAGCGGTAGCGGCCCCTACCGCGACCGCTATTTAGTGGCCGCTATAGCGGTAGCGTGCCACTACTTCAAACCATGTGTGTAACCTTAGTTTAGTCTTTGAATCCGTTTAGTCAATTCATACTTTGCGTTAAATTGTTCAAACATTTAATGCTATATTTTTTTTGTTACAACGGAAGTAACATTTAATGCTATATACATTACACAAATTCTAGCTTTTTATTTGTGTACCGCATGCATGCAGACTTGTACTGAAATGGTGATACCAATTTGGACGGGGTACAATAACGACACAATGTTCGTTCCTGATCATTTCGACATGAACCAATACTTGGAATATTGCAACTATTCCTACGGGGTTCAACCCCGAATACACTGGATCACAACTTACTACGGAGGACACGTATGTTAATTCCCTATTCTAAATTAAGAAGTTTTCTTATACGGAGTTTATAACATTAAAAAAAGGGTAAAATGTACTATACAATATTAGTTTTAAGTCCTTATATAAGAGACTCTGTCCGGCCGTCGTCATTTGTCTATACAATATTAGTTTTAAGTTAGTATATATTGTCTTTTTCTTTAAATAGTACTACATCCGTCCCGTTGAGAGGTTCCCATGGCAAAATGACAAGGTTGTTTATTAGACAATAATTAAACATAATGTAGTTCAAGTGTATTTTGAGAAATAATTTTTATAGGTATATTTTGAGAGCTGTGATTTTATAAATGTATTATTTTTAATATTTAATGATTAATTTGTCATTTAAAATTATTAATTGTTTTATGAAATGAAAATGAGAACTTTTATATGGGACGGTGGGAATAGTAAATAATATACAAAAATGTATTGTTCTATATTGAATATTGATATTCGATATTCTATTAGTGCGTATTAATACTATATGACAGCATATAATTACATTATTGTAGTATCTTACTCCTACTTTAATTGGAAAAATATAGAGCTTTTTCATAAAATGTTACTAATAAAACAATTATGGATCAGACAAAAAATTGACTATAAGTTATTATGAGTAAGTTTTGTAGTTACTACGATGTAACATTGTATTTTATCACAATATAGTTTCTAAAGTTACTAGTCACTTTTTTGTGCATTATTTTTATTTTGGTTATATATTTTAATTGTTTAAAAAATATACGGAGAAATACTCTTGATTAGAAAAACGGCTGTATTTTTATCTTATTGTGAATTGAAAATTTCACTTCAAATTTAATTTTATCCCAATAATTTTTCATTGACAAAACTGCACGTGAGCTGTGCTCCTAAACTTTTTCCGTCGATAAATCAAAGAATTTTAAAGAATTTTTTCGGATCTTTTTTTTTTTTTTTGAAAAATAGGGTGCAAATTTTGTGTTTTGCTAGCTACGCTGTACTCTACCCTCCCTAACTAAAGGTATTTTATATTTTGCAAATCATTTTATATTCAAATTGCAGGATATTAAATCTATTCTGAAGAGGTTTGGCAGTAACATAATTTTCTCCAATGGTTTAAGAGACCCGTACAGCATCGGAGGGTAACTGAACACACTAATATTAACACTCTATTTTATGAATATCTTACTAATTACATTTCGAATTAAATTTAATTATAACGGAAATATCATCTATTCGATTGAGTAAGTTTTTTTACGTTATGTTGATAGGGTTTTACAGAACATATCAGATACCATACTTGCTGTCTATACACCAAAAGGTATGTCATTTAATGAACTCAAGTGTTTAGTCATTATTAATAAATACATCATGATCAAACTATATTTAGAAGTTTCCATAGCACCATGCATATAATAATTCGTGACAACCGCCGTCCCGCGAACCACACTCTGAATTAATCACCTCCACATAAGCAATGTAATTCGTTGATCCATAAATGAGCACAAAAGAGCCAAAGACAGTTATCGCAATCCTCTCATCACCCACATCCAAACCCAACGTTTTACAAGCAGGAATAACAACAACGAAAAAAGTACACAACAGAAAAACAAATCACTAAAATAAAAAAACAAAATAGATAAAGTAAATTCTCTGTCCGAGCATACAATGAGAATAAGTTGTTAATTTTTTATGTGTTGAACTTGATTCTTTTATTTTTGTGTTGGGAAACAAACATACATACCCCGAGGGTTACAAACAGACTGAACATCATAGCCATATGATGTGCAATAAGACGAATAAAATTACGGACAAGAGAGGATCGGAGGAATTACCAATATTAATAATATTATTTACATAAAGTAATAAATAAATGACAGAATAATTCTAACGAAAAATAAACACGAAGTTATCAGACTTGCTACCACAAAAGTTATGTGTGAGAAGAAAGTTGTTAAAATGATGAAACAAGGAGCAGTGAGGGCTTGCTTAAGATCATAAATGGCCTTGCGCAATCGATAAAAATGATTAGAATATTGAGGATGAATAAACCCCCGCGGTTGACACATGTAGACTTCAATTCCTCTGTGAGATGACCATGAAAAAAAAGCATTTTTAACATCAAGTACTTATAGCGCTCAGCTGTGGTGAGTTTAATGACTGAACTAAAAGTTTCAGTAAAAGCATCACTCATTGGACAGTTCTGCGAAACGAAAGAACCTGTTTTTTCATCTGATGAGAGTGTCAGTATATATCCTTCTGAAACAGTTGTGTCGGACCCAAAACCCCCTTCAACCTCACAGTCAGGTGAAGAACAGCCCTATATCCCTCCGTTAATCAGAAAATTCGAAAATTACACATTTCTTTAGAAAATCAAAATAAAAGTTTTGAAGAAGAACGAAAAAACTTTGAAAGCGAGAGGGAGAGACCTCTGTTCTAAAAATCGTTCTAGGCGCCCGATACATTTTTTCGCTAAAAGGTGAAGATGTAGTGACTCTAAAAGGTGTCTGTGTCTGTGACTCTAAGACTATCTGCAACCCTGCTCCGTCAATAAATTAAGTTTCCAATCAGTTTATACGAAAAAAGTGTATTCACCCAGTCAATTTAATTTTTCTTCTGCAATCCAGCACCGTCAATATATTCACCCAACACAGTTTTTCTTAATTAAATTCATAAATCCTTACTTTTATTATTATACATCATTTTTTACGGGAAAAAAATTAAGAATAATTATTATCTAAAAAACCAAACATTCCGATGTAAAAATAAAAAAATTGGATTTTATATTTTTCGCATATATAAAATAATGCACACTTGTGTTACTATACATGTAATTTTAAATAAAATCTAACTTTTTTGAGAGAGATAATCTAGCCAACAATTACAATATGTTATACTACTCGTATATAATATTACTTTATTTACTAAATTACTATGTTAATTCTTTTAGCGGCATTAATAGCGTGGACTATATATTAAGATTAAAAAATGACACAAATTATTAATATAATAATAATATCATAAAGCTAAGACACATAGGTGTGATTAAGTTAACAAAAACGGAGGAATAAATCCACATACATTGCAAGAAATGGGAAAAGCCACAAAATAAATGTTTTAAACTTATCCCTTGGATCATTTTTAATCCCATTGAAATGGGTTTCAATTAACCCCAGCCGTTCATCTATCCACTAAATAAATGTTTTTGGAATGTCAAATAGCTCAGTGCACATTACCGATGCTCTTGCTTTTCTTCTGACAAAGTTTTGGCAGCATGGCTCCCAATTATTAATCAGCAACTTCCTTTATTATTTTGGAGTGGAGTGAATACACGGATGGTTAGTCCCACACCCAAAGTTTCACCAACCCATTATCCCTCTTCAAATACAAGGGTTGTATGGAATTTGAGGGTGCAAAGATCAAATCTATCATATCCACCCCAGGATTGCAACTGGTCTAAGAGGGACATTGACCTCTTTGTCTTGATCATGAAAGCGAGAGGGAGATCGAGACCTCTGTTCATTTTTTGGCAAATATATATGGTGTTAAGTGCACATTTTAAATACTTTAAACATTCAGGAATCAGGAATGTGCACTTCCGTCTTAATTAACCTTGGGAAAGTTCCCGAAATAGGACTAAAACAGTTTGAAAATTCCAAAATAGGACTGTCATGTTTTTTATTCCCAAAATAGGAGTAATTACTGCCAAGTTTGGAAAATACTGCCATGTTTGAAGTCTGGTACTGCCAAAACATGGCAGTAATTAGTCCTATTTTGGGAATAAAAATGTGTCAGTCCTATTTTGGAATTTTCAAACCTTTTTAGTCCTATTTTGGTTAAATTCTCATTAACCTTCCATTTGTGAAATAAATAATTTTCAATTTATGCTTATGAGATAATTTATAATGTAAAATTTAAGATATTAATATCATTTTTTACATGTGTGTACATTGGGGGTATTAAGATAACACTTCTCCAATAGTTAGGGATCATACATAATTCTTCTCCAAAAGGAATTACGTACGTATAACAAGAGTAAAATTGGAATTGATTAAGTTCACAAATAGGATTAATGATAATTTTTTATCCTAAGAATACAATTTATATGGTTATAATAAAACAAAGGAGGCTAAAACTACTTTTGGGGTGAACTGTTCCTATTTTGGGGAAAAACAATTGCGATCCTGTTTGAACGAAATGCTTGTGTTATCTTTTAGATATATATTTAACTTTATATCTACATATTGTATGAATAAGAGAAAATAGTCTAATAACAAGTTAAATTTCTTAGATGAGATCAATTAGGATTTAGGACGGAGCACTTTGGGCTTCAAGGGGCGGTGCATGGTCCACCCTTTTATTTGTACATATTTGAAGTTTTGAACATATATCTGTTATCTACAAAAAAATATTATTTCCTCCGTAACATTCATATCTTCCCACTTTCCTTTTTTGGATGTAACATTTATATCTTCTCATTTCTAAATCTTCCCATCATACCCTCAATAATTTAAAAAATAATACACTACTACACCTACTTTTTTTGGATTATCCTTCATTCCATCACATTATTTCACCATATTCCCATCATACCCTCAATAATTCATACCTCATTTCACTATTCTTAATCTCACCCACTTTGGAAGTGGGAAGATATATGTGATACGGAGGGAGTAGAATTTAGTTACTCTTTTATAAATGCATCAAGCTTTCACCACTTAACACACTAATTTGTATTTGATTCAATACTCCTCAGTATTTTTTGTTTAATACTCCCTCTGGTTTTTAATAAACTTCACACTTTCCTTTTTGGGACGGTCTAAAATAAACTTCACACTTCCTTATTTCCTTTTTTGGCAAAGAAATCTACATCAAAACAGTGCCAAACAGTGCCAAACAGTGTCTCAACAGTGCCAAACAGTGTCTCTACAGTGCCAAACAGTGTTAAACAGTGCCTCAACAGTGTACTCAATAGTAAAGTCAAATTTCTTTCCTTATTTTGTGTGAAGTCAAAGTGTGAAGATTAAATAAAACCGGAGGGAGTACAATAGATGTTGACACATTTTTTAAGAGTGAAATAATAGGGGTAATGGATAGTGTAGAAAAAGTAGGAAAGATGGTGGAAAAGTATGAAAGAGAAGATAAAAAGTAGAAAAAGTAAGGGTAATTGAGTATTTTTAAAGGAAAAACATACTAAAAAATGAAAGTGTAGCAAATTTTTGAATACATTCACAAAAAAAAGTGTAGCAAACAAAAAATAGGGGGTATTATTATTAGTAGTAGGGGAAACTCACAAAAAGTCATCATGCTTTATAAGAAACAATAAAAATCCTTATATTTTAAAAACTCCAATAAGGGTCTCATTGTCTCAAAGTTGTTCAAAGCACTCAATTCCAAATTTCCAATGCCTCATTTTGAAGTTTAGTTTCCGGTTTCTCGTGTCTTAGCGTTTAGGATTTGAAGTTTAGTTTCCGGTTGCTCGTATCGTTTAGGATATACCATCTCTTTGTCTATTCACGTGCATTGTTGGGGCTGATCGGAAGTGAATGTGGATTCCAGTAGTGACCGGAGAGTTCCATTATGAAAGAGATAGAGAGGAGAAATTTAAGGGTGGAGTAGGTTGGTGAGTAGGATAGAGAAAAATATAGAGATAGATAGGAAGTAAAAAAGAAATTGAGGGGAAATGGAGAGGAGCTGAACCCATCGGAAGTCCACTAATAATTTATTTTGTTGCACTACATCTTTGTCTTCTTAAGACTTTTAACACAAAAGCTCCTTCAAAGATAGGTATAAAACATAACAAAGATAAATTGATTAATATTGGAGACGTATATGTGAAATAATGGGAAAGGGGTACTCCAATAGGAGCCCTGATAGGTATAATTATATTAAATAAGAGTTGCCAAAATACACAAGGATTCCTAATTTATATTAACTATTACACCCCCTCAAGCTGTGCGGGAGGAACAATGCGCAGGTTGTCTTTCAAAAAATGAAACTGCTGACTAGATAAATTTTTAGTAAAGATATCTGTCAGCTGTAAATGTGTAGGAATATATTTTACTAACAAATCACCATGAGCAACTCTCTTGCGAACAAAATGATAATCAATCTGAATATGCTTGCTTCGAGCATGTTGAACTGGGTTTGCTGTCAGATAAGAAGCAGAAATATTATCACAGAAGAGTTTCACAGGGTCTCGAACCGCAAAGCCAAGCTCAGATAAGATCGAACGAATGTGTAGCGTGTCCTGGACTGTGTATGCTATGGCTCGATATTCAGCCTCCGTAGAAGACTTAGATACCGTAGGCTGCTTCTTGGACTTTCAAGATACAAGATTAGGACCAAAGAAAACAGCAAAACCTGTAGTGAAACGTGAGGTATCCGGACAGCCCGCCCAATCAGCATCCGAATATGCCAAAATACAGATGGGACGTGTTGAACTCTGAAGCCATAGTCCATGATCAATGGTACCCTGTAAATAACGAAATATACGCTTGACAGCAAGCATGTGAGTGGTCCGTGAGGCATGCATAAATTGTGACACTAAATGAACTGCATAAGTAATATCAGATCTTGTCAAAGTTAAATATTGCAATGCACCTATCATACTACGATATTCAGTAGCATCAACAAGAAGTTCACCATCAGTGAAAGAGAGAGAAGTGCGAGTAGGCAGTGGTGTACGAACGGACTTGAGAGTGTGTAATTGAAAACGAAGAAGGAGGTCAGAAACATATTTTTGCGGAGACAGAAAAAGACCTTTAGAGTTTCAAACAGCTTGAACTCCCAGAAAATAATGGAGATCACTGAGATCTTTCATTGCAAAACAAGAAGCAATACGACCAATAAATGAAGACACGAGAGATGGAGAATTACTAGTAATAATAATATCATCCACATATAATAATAAATAAATAAACAAGGAATTATCAGACTTACTACACACAAAATTATGAGTAAGTAAGAAACTGCTGAAACGATGGAACCACGCCCGCGGGGCTTGCTTAAGACCATAAATAGCTTTTCGCAGACGACAAACATGATGAGGAAATTGAGGATGAATAAAAACCCGCGATTGACGCATATAAACTTCCTCTGTAAGATGTCCATGAAGAAATGCATTTTTCACATCCAACTGACGCATAACCCACCCAAAAGAAATAGAAAGAGTAAGAACAATACGAACTGTGGTGGGTTTAACGACAGGACTAAAAGTCTCAGAAAAATCTACACCAGCCTGCTGATTAAATCCTTGAGCAACCAAACGGGCTTTATGGCGCTCAATGGATCCATCGGAGTGAAATTTAGTTTTATAAATCCATTTAGACCCAACCACATTTTTAGAGCTATCAAACGGAACTAAATCCCAAGTATTATTGGAAATAAGCGCATTAAATTCATCTGTCATAGCCTCACGCCAAATTAAATGTTTCTATGCCTCAGAATAACATGTCGGATCGGCTGCCGTAACAACTGTGTTTAATGTAAAAATTGATTTGGGTTTAAAAATACCGGACTTAGCCCGGGTTTTCATAGGATGAACATTTAATTAACTGGGGACGGGCTGGGCTGGTAAGAGGAGAAGTTTCCGGGCTGGTTGTCTGAGACGTAGTGCTGGCCGAATGTGACTGAGAAGAAGAACTGGAGGTAGGAGTGGCTCGGGCTGAAGGTGGGGCAGAAGATTAGGTGGCCGAGGTCGGAGAAGAGGGGCTGGCCGCGGGTGTGACTGGACAACTACTGGACGAGGATGTGCTGGGAACATGATCTGTCATCGGGAGCGAAGTTCCATGATCAAGGGAGGGCAGTGATAGTGGTGGGAGGACTAGTGCGGCCGAGGGAGTGGTAATGGTGGCCGTGTGGTATTAGTGAGAATAAACTAGGAATGGTCAGGGGAAGATGGTGACTCGGACGAGGAAGACATTAATGATGTAAATGGAAAACTGTTTTCGAGAAACCGCACATGACGACTGACATATACTCTACCAGACTTAGGTCCCAAACAACGATACCCTTTATAACCAGATGCATAGCCAATAAAAACACAGTGAACGGAACGGGCTGAAAGTTTGTTTGCTGAAGATGTAGAAATGTTTGGAAAACAAGAACAGCCAAACACACGCAAAAAAGAATAATTGGGAGATTTTTGGAAAAGTCGTTCATAAGGAGAGGATCCGCCACGTAAGGGAGAGGGTAAACAGTTAATAATAAAAGCAGCCCATACCCAGAACTGACTAGGAATAGATGCTTCAAGAAGCATAGTCCTAGTAAGTTCTAGTAGATGTCGATGTTTACGTTCAGCAACCCCATTTTGTTGAGGTGTGTCAGGACAAGATTTGCGAAAATAAATACCATGAGTGTCGAAAAATTGCTGCATATTAAAATTAACGAATTCACCCCCTCCATCACTTTGAAAATTTTTAATTTTTGTATTAAAGAGATTTTCAACCAAGGCTTTAAAATTTTTAAAATGCTGAAAAACCTCTGCCTTTACACGCATGGGATATATCCAAGTATAGCGAGAAAAATCATCAATAAAACACTCATAATATTTAAAACCCAAATTAGATAAAATGGGAGATTGCCAAACATCAGAATGAATTAATTGTAAAGGCATTGTAGAATTATGAGTAGCATCCATAAAGGCCGGGTAAACGTTGAGATTTGCTTAATCGGCAAGAAATACAGTCATGAGAAAAACTAGAGCTACTACATATATGACGCTGACTCTGTAAAGTATGTAAAATAGAGGTGCCACAATGGCCTAATCTACGGTGCCAAATCGGGCCAGACGAAGTGCGAGAAGACAAGGCAAGCGGTGGCTGAGGGTTGAGGCTGACTGGATAGAGATGACCTTGACTAGGAGCTTGAAGAAGGAGCATCCCCGAAATTTTGTCCTTAACAAAAAAGAATTTTTTATCAAAAATTACAACAAAGTTGTTATCAGCACAAAGTTTTTGTATAGACAATAAATTAAATTTAATGTGAGGCACATGAAAAACATATTTTAACGTGAGATGACGACTGGAGGAAGTTAAATGAACATCTCCAATATTAGTAATGGGAAGTTTAGAGCCATTAGCAACACTAACAGAGAGTGGTCCAGTATAAATTTATTTATTGACTAAAATACCTTCCGTAGGAGTCATGTGAGCCGAAGCCCCAGAGTCAGGATACCAAGCATTCCAGCTCAGCTGGCTGTGAGGTTACCGCGCCTAGTGGGGGTCTTGAGTTCGAAACCCGCTAGGCATATAAAGGTTCGAAACTCAATGGAGTGAGCTTCATCCCTTATTACTCCAGACCCCCTCCCCCAATCCCCCGGAGTTGAAAAAAAATTATATATTGGAGACGAATTAATTTGGATCTTTGCAACTACCCTTTTATATCACTTTTCGGTGGCAAGCGGTTTAGTTCATAGGATGCATGTCTGGATAGAAAAGAAATTTTGACTTCTAAATCACTTATGGATGGGTACTTTTTTTACAACTTATTAAAGGGGGTTTGATAGGTCAGACTTGAGCATGAGGACTTAATTTAAGTTTTTGAAGAAGTAAGATGCCAGACTTATTTGGCAGTTTTTCCGAATTATTATGTATTATTGTATTTTATATCATTGGTAAGTTTTGTTTGTGGTATGAATTTTAGGATCTCATTGTTTGGATCTGCATGGGGCAAAGAAAACTGACCCAGCATGGTTAACTCAACAACGGGATACTGAAGTCAAAATTATACAAAGTTGGATAACGAAGCAATGAGTCTAAATTTCACCCCTCAAGAATAAAAGAGATTCAGCATCACATCATCATATCAAACTTATTATCGGAACCCATCACCCACACTAGTGACACTACTACGTTTATATTGTAATCGATCTATCCTTTCAAGGAGTACTTCATTTCTTAATCTCAAGACAATAGTACTAAATAAAAATACTGATAAATTAATACTTGATTAATGGAGCTGAGTGACTCTATATATAAATAGTACGCAGTATTTTTGTGTTGTGATTGTTGTGATTTTAATCATACACTACACTTATTATATATTGTGATACCAGAGCCGGCTCCAAGGGGAGTTAGCCTAGGCAAGTGCCGAGGGCCTCCTATTTCTAAAGGGCCTCATCTTTGAAAAATTACTAGTAATTACGAACTAGGTAGTAATTACTAGGTATTACTCCGTATATTTTTAAGTTTTTTATATTTCAATTTTGAGTTAGAAGAGTTAAAAGCAGCATATCCCATATTTCCATGTCCTGAGCGTAACAAGGTGGTCATTTACTCCACTGCCAATTCCCGAAAAGACTAAAATTGAAGGAGGATTATAGACTTATGAACCACAATAGAAAAAAAATTACAGAACTGTAGTTTCTACAATTTTAGAGTCGGTTTAGACTTGTAGTTTCATCCATTTTGTGTTATTATTGATTTATGACTATCCGTGTTTTTATAATAATTACACTATACTAGTATAATTTTGCTGCTCTCCAACCGTAGAACTTTTCATTTTTTGTTGTTACTTTAAAATTTGCAACAATATAATGTATTATTAAATGCAAAAAATTGTCTCTATTTTTCAAAATTAAAAATAGTGCTTTAAAATAATTTAGTTTATAAATTATGAGTAAGCATTTATTTAATTCGAGCTTACACCAACCATTTATTTTGATTTGTGATTTTTTTAAATTCGGCCTTTCGTAATTCATTTATGTGAAAACTTTTTAATAAATATGTAGGACATGTTCGGACTGATACACGAAAAATTATTTTAAAAATTGATGTAAATAGGACTAAAATTTATAAGAAATTGCTGTAATAAGTCTACATGTATTTTATTTCTGAAATAGGTCCTATTTTGGGAAAACAATATTAATCCTATTTGTACACTTTTGTTTTATGTTTTGGTCCTATATAAAAAGTTTATCAATTTATTTTCCATGTACTATCATAACCGATTAATCGGCACTTAAAAAAAAAAAGATTTTAACGGACTCAACGTTTAGTGTTTTTTCGTCTAGGGCCTCTACAATCCTCAAGCCGGCCCTGCAGTAGACTCAATTATGCAGTTTGTTTAGGATTTCACGCAGTGAGTCCGCCATTGGGTTAGTTGGTAAGGTCTGTGTTCACAACATCATCTTGAGGTTTTAATTTCATGGTTAACCGTCGATCGATCACAAGTCTTAAGCGGCATGGCGCAGTATGTGATTGTTGGAAACATTGGGTTAATATACAGGGTCGTTTAAAAAAATTGGAGGCCCCACTTTCAAATTACAAATTGAGGCCTTCTAAAATAAAATAAAAAATACAAAATTCAACTATGCAAATGCAATACAAATAGCCTATATAATTCCATGAAATATATGTTTTATGGTGTTTAAAGTACACTAATTAGACATTCTAAAAGTTATATAATTTTTTGACTAGTGGATAATACATAACATCTAGAAAAATGACGGCAACTACAAGATTGGGCTCCGGTGCCAAGCACTTATTGCACATCCTAAAAGAGCTGAGGTTCCTGCTAATATATAATATTTGAGAGGAAGAGTACGTATTTTAGTAATGAAGTGTGTATTTATGTGGAGGAGGAGTGAGGCTTATGGAGAGAAACTATTTTTATTGATGGCACCTTTCTTATGAATTGGTACAAATGGACTTACAAGTGTTCATAGAAAGATATTCTAGAAAGATACATTCATTAATTACATATTCTAGAAAATACATATAGTATATCTTCATATGTCCTATCACTTGTAGAATAACTCTAGAAATAGATTCTCTAGACCGAAATACTTAGGGTCTGTTTGCAACAACTTCTGCTTTTAAAAAAGTGTTTTTTTTAATGAAATGAGGAGAAATGATTAAATAAAAGTTGATAGTGTTTGAGAAAAAAGTGATTTTGAAAAGTAAAAGTGGGTAATGTTTGGTAAAATGAGTGCTTTTTGTGTAATAGAAAAAGTAAAAGCACTTTTGACGCGGAAGCCGAGAAAAATAAAAGTTGTAGTGCTTGAGAAATTAAGTGCTTTTTTAAAGCCAAAAGCTAAGAAGTGCTTTTAAAAGGAGTTGCAAACCAACCCTTATTAATTTTGGGACTTGAGACATTGTGGGCGACTAACCCTTCCTAGCTGTCAAGAAGCGACTTGAGACATTGTGAGCGATTCAAGGGATCATACAAGTCTCGGACATGACAAACCACTACTATGTCGTTCAATTTTCGGCCAAGGAAGACTACCTTCTAGCTTCTTATGGTGGGCCTTGGAAGTTTTTTAATTACTATATAGCAGTCTCGTAATGGACACCAAACTTTAATGTACATGCCCCGCTGAAGAAAATTCTTACGTGGATACGTCTTCTAGAATTATCGTTGTCACGCGTATCGCTGGTTACGGTCGCAAACCCATCCGGGTTGATGCGGCAACTGCATCTGGGGAATGCATCCGTTTTGCTCGTGCATGTGTTGACTTGGATCTCTCGCAACCCATGTTGGGTGAGTATGAACTGGATGGAAATGAGTTTCAAATCGGCTATGAGAGTTTGGAGAATATGTGCATGCATTGTGGCTTCTACGACATTGTGACTTGAAAATGTAGTAGTGCCTTACCTTGATTTCTCAAGCTTTTCCTATCTCTTTTTTTACCCCAGAGGGCGTCGGGGAGGGGGGGTTCGGGGGCTGGGGTAAACTGCAATAATTGAACCCGGGACTTCCCATAAGGGAGAGTGAGTCGGCGATCAGCAGGGTTGGATCGCTTCCTCATCAAGTTTTTCCTATCTTTTTCCTACTTTATCTTCCCTTTTGAACTTCCCTTTGCTTGAGCTCGAGTTTTGGTCTATGGAGGAGGAGTTTGCAGAGCTTCTTCTCTCAATATGGATGGCTTGGATGAGCTAGGAGGTAGGGATAAAGGAAAGAGACTCCCTTTTGTCTCTTTAGCACAATAAGAGAGGAAGAGAGGAGAAGAGGTCCACCTCAAGTCCAATCTCGCCCAACCTCTCCATCTCCAACCCATACTCTCATTCATAGTATTATTTTGTTGTCTCAAGTTGATTTTTGGGCCCCGGTCGAAGTGTACAGTTGGTCCCGAAAATTGTATTTCTCGGACTGTTTTAATTAAATTAAATTTTACTGGGTCAAATAAAATATATATCATCCTTCCCATTGATATGTGCGTCTAGAATAAATATATATTCCCCAACTTTGATTTAGTAGTCTCTGAAATTTATTACGGGCAGTTATCTCATAAATTATCAATACCGGTAATTGGGCCTCGTTTGACCAACCGGTCAACTCTATGCCTTTTCTATGGCCCAACATGAATATACACCATCATATAAATATTATCTAAACCAAAATGAATATAATATGTGGTCCCAAAAACATCGGGTGGTCCCTGCTCCTGGTGTGGGTCTCACATGCATTTTACTATTCATGCAAAATTAATAACAAAAATTTACAATCTCGTTAATTCATTAACCAGTTTTCAAGGTTCAATGCATGTTTTGCTAAAAGTAAATATGGGGTGATCATGGGGGGTGATCATAGATTTGAAGTATGCTTGGTTGTTATTGATAAGTTACTCGATCTACCCTTGTCAGGCCGGTCTGATAGGCCTCGCCGTTTGACCGAGCTCGTTTGGGGGCCCTCCCGGTCGAATGTTTTGATGAATTTTTTGAGCATGTTCTTCATCAATTCTAGCCGTCAAACTGGCCTGATGTGATCTGCCCTTTATATTTGAATATTGTATATTGTGATTCAATGTACTGAAATAGAGCTCATATACCCAAATTTCTATTTTGCATATGAAATGTTTATATGATTTTAAAAAATAGAATTTTAATTTAATCCTAAGAAGTGTAATATAATATGTGTTCTTAAATTCTATGTTCTCATTCCAGATGTCCAATTATATTGCAAAATCACGAGATAGTGAAGGTGTAAATAATTGAGGAGCATTTGTATTGACCGGCCTTCCAAGACAAAACTGATACAAAACAAATCAGATCTTCATTATCACATAATCACATTCCTTTAGACAGTTTTTATTTTGGTAAAAGTATACTTTTTTGCAGGTTATTATCTATTCCGCGGTGTGACAATCTCGTCTCAAGGAAAATCAGAAAGATTGCCCAATTCAAAAAATGTTATTTATAAGGAAGTTTTTAATAATTTATAAAATGTGCTTATTTACTTTCTAATACGAAGGATTTGTTATTTCTTATTTATTAATGTAGGGTCTACCCTCATTCAATTCACATGATAAAAAACAATATATCTATAATTACATTTAGATATTTACATGTAATATCTGCATTTTACGTCCCATGCAACGCTTGAGTGAAATATCATTTCTCTCAATAGAAGTAAAATATGTTAAGATGCAAAGATAGAAATTAATGTTCAAAATTATGTAAATAAGAATCCTTTTTGTACTTGAAATACTACTCCACCGGTTGGGCCCGCCATCAAACTGTTGTCAGCGTCAGGCTATCGGAACTTTGCCTCCAGTCACCGATGCAGCCAGACTGCATGAACATTGCCTTTGGTAGGCACCTCCGCCTCCTTTGGAACTATATGCCAGCGAACTACTTGTCACTATTGCCCCTTCCGCCACCAATGGGCTGCTTTGATTATTAAGGGGAACAAGAGGGGAATTAATTAGATTACTTCATACTAGTTTTTTACCCGTGCGTTGCACGGAATATTAAATTTATTTTGAAGTGACACAAAACCACTCAAGATGAACCACAATCGATCTATTATGATTGAACATTGTTTCAAAGAATTGTAATTGTAATATACAGAGTAATTCTAACAATACAAATTTCACTTTTTAGAGAATGATTAATCTTAGCAAAACCAAACGTGACACACTTTTGGAAGTATCGTTCCCTATTTAAAGAACCCAAACAAATAATTCATTAACCGTAATCCGATAATTGGATTTCTTTCAAAACACACACACATAAAGCCATGAAGGTATACAAATACAAATTACGGAGTATTATATTACATACATCCAAGCATACATCAAATTTGATAAACATACTTTACTGAAAATTATTAGATGAAAACAATTATTACAAATAGTTTAATACATTATTTCATTCCTTTGTAGTACTCAAAGCCACCAAAGGTAGTCAAAGTCATGAGCACACCGAAAGCAGTAGAGTACTCCCTCACTTGAGGCGCAAAAAACACTCCTGACTCATGATAGGCGCATTGCTTAAAAAATATCACATATACTATTCTACAATCATCAAACATGATGTATTTGAAATCATATTGAACTAACTACAATAAAAAGTTATATTTTTCAAAAATAAAGTCATGAGTCATCCGCCAAGTAATTGTGTTACCAAGTCAGGTTTACTTTTACTGATTTAGCAACTTCAGGACCCGTAGCTGAACTTCCACCTTCAATGTCCTGTAAATGCACAATGCAATTAGTTTGGGGTAAGCCGTGGGAACACTTACCAAGTATTATTAAAGATAAAGCAATATCCAATTTAGTTTGGATAAAAAATACATAAGGGACATTGTGAGCATCAAGTAGTGAAGCACCTCTTACCTTGCGGTTAGGGGTGGAAATAGGCCAGTCGGCCTGTCAGGGGTCTGTGGCCTGGCCTGTTTAGTAATCAAGCTAGGCTTGGGCTTTTCTAAAAGTCCGTTTCTTTAAATAGGTCAGGCCTAGCCCAACTCTAAAGCCTTTTTACCTTAATAGGCTGGCCTATTTATATGTGTATATATATGTATGTATATATACTTAGTTATATTTATATTTATTTGTATTATTTATATTTATATTGGTATACTCAACTATATCCAAATCAGTATAATAGTATTTTTAGGGAGTGTATTATAAATTAGAATAGACTATTTTTTTAAATATATATAAAGTGTGTTAATAGTTTATTAAGGTAATTGAAATTCAAAGTTTTTGAAGTTTCAAAGTATATAGAAATTTAGTGCTATTGAAGATAAATGTGGTGTTACATAATGTCATTTAGATTGTGCTTAAGATTTGTATTTGTTACTTTCTTTATGTTTTATTTGAAAGACGCTCATTTCCACATATTCATTTTTACTTCATCATTTCTTTGGTTGAAGAAGCAAAGATGGCATTACTACTGAATTAGCATGTGGTTTCCATATAAAGTATTCTTCTTAGTAATATTCTATTGAAATTATACGAAGTATATTGTATTCGATCTCAATAATAAGATAGTACTGAAACCACCTTAATTAGTTCTGATGGGGGCTGGGGAGAGTAACATGGAAAACGAGTTACTAAATGATGGACTGTTGTGTTGTGTATTGTTAAATCCAAGACAACAATTTATCCATCAAGCCATACAGCTACTATACTACAGAGTATATAATAACCTCAATAACAAGGTTTCATCAAAACAATCTTTCAACGAAAAATCATGAGCATAAAATTTGTACTTTAAGGACCTTTGATTATCAAGTTGCAAGGTCTCTGATTGTTAAGATGTGGCCCTTAACAATTAGTATGACAGTAACTTGAGTCAAACGGTTATTATGTATGTTTATGTCAATTGCCGTGAATAACCGTCTATAACGGCATCGATGATTGTTTTTAATCTCAAATGATGAGGTAGAAACTAATAAGAAGTAAATATTACTTCTCTTATACGGAGTAAATTAAAAGTCATAATAGAGTAGCTCGCTTTATTTTCTCCGTGTTATGTAACATGGAGTATATTTCGAAATAAAATTTTAAAGTGCTTATTTTAACGTGAAAGTTATGCACAATTAAATGAACTGTTAAGTGAAGTGCAATTTATATAACAATATTGAACTAATATTTGTTCATTTTTATCTTTGTGAAGATATGGAGTTAACTGAAATTTCTCCAAGTGGATTTGAACAATGTTTAAATAGACAGTGCCACAACACACACCATTTTGAGACAGAAATTATTTTTCTCATATGACATTAGTTGATGCTAATGTCAATACAATCTCAGGTGTTGCTAAACTCATTGAAGGTTCTGGAATAGCCTGTGTGATTCTCCCAAAAGGGACAAAATTAATAATTAAAGACGCTTTATACTCCAGTAAATCACGGAGAAATCTTTTGAGCTTTAAAGATATGCGTCTAAATGGTTTTCATATTGAAACCATGTCTGAAAATCAGAAGGAATATTTATGTCTAGCGACAAATAGATCTGGCAATAAATACATTTCTGAAAAAATGCCAGCATATTTCTCGGGACTGTATTATACATATATCAGTCCAATTGAGATAAATGTGGTATCTAAAATTTATGACCACAATTCTTTTATCTTGTGGCATGACCGTTTAGATCATCCAGGCAGCACTATGATGCACAAAATTATTGAAAATTCACTTGGACATTCATTAACTAATGTCAAGATTCCACAATCAAGTGATTTTTCGTGCACTGCCTGTTCCCTTGGCAAAGTAATTATCAGGCCATCTTTATACAAAATTGGAGTTCAATCTCCTGCATTTTTAGAAAGAATTCAAGGAGATATTTGTGGGCCAATTACCCCTCCGTGTGGACCATTTCGATATTTTATGATGCAAATAATTGAGGTCTAATGGAGTATATTCCCATACACCCCAGGGGTATCATAATCGCTGATGGAAAGCATTGCAGGTCCGTCAAAGGCGTGAAAATACTAAGTCTACAATTCAAGGCTGACCCCGACCGCGACCGCCGAGGTCGGGGGAACACCGAGCTCAGGAACCAACCAAACTCAGTGGATGACAAAGTCAACCGATCCCGACCCCGAGGTCGGGAGGACGTCAGGCTCAGAGATCAATCAGACTCAGCAAATTATGAGCCCGACCTCGATGCACTCGAGGTCGGTACCAGATCTGACTCCGAGAGTCAAGCATGTGGTCAACGATGATCAAGCGCCAGACAGTCTACTATCTCTAGGACAAAGGACAAAAGGGCGGATCCTCTCAACACGAGCCCGAGCTCTCAGATATCGACCTCAGTAGTCCCCAAGGTCAGGGTAAAATGCCAAGTCCTTAGACAGGATCCGCAAGGATTTATCTCGCAAGGAGACACTGCCACGTCACTCTCTGCCCTGGAGGAGTATTCCAGGTTGTCCACGTGCACCCGCATGGGACTTCTGGCGGGAATTCTGTTAGAAGAATAATCAATCAGCCAGCTATCAAAGGTTCTCTCTCCAATCAGCTTTACACGCGGCTGCTTCTCATCGAAGTAGGCTGTTAGTTTGTTAGAATAACTTTACACATGTCCTTCTCCTATTAGACTAGCATCTTTGGCTTGGCCTCCAAGTATTTCCCCTTTCTCCTTAGTATAAATATCACCTTCCAACTTGTGGAAAGGGATGCTTAATCTATTGCACTCTTGAGACTTATATACTAAGGCCTTTTCGATCTGTACTTTCCGATCAGTTCGCTCCCCTTCCTACTCTCATTCTCGGTGGATTCCGGTCACCCCCGGTCCGTCGATCCATCATTTTTTGTGCTTTCATTGAGAGTTGAACTCAAGAAGACCCGGATGAAAGAATATAAGGCTGCTGCACTGGAGCTCTTAGGGGCCTTCCAGATATATGAGATGGTGCAGATACCACGAGCCCAGAATCAAGAAGCTGACATTCTATCTAAACTGAGCTCGGACACGCCTGAATACATCTCCAAGATAGCTCAAGTAGAGGAACTGTCAACACCAAGCATACAGTAAACCCTCATACATCAGGTACAATCCATCCCAAGGGACTGGGCTACCGACCTAAAAGAATACATCGACAACGGGCAACTGCCCCAGGGTGATCAGGCCGAGGCCAGGATTGTTAAGCTCCGGGCTCCGACCTACACCCTCCTGGATGGCGTCCTATACAAAAGGTCCTATAACGGCACACTCCTACGCTGCCTCAATACCAGTGAGGCCAAGCTGGCCATGGAAGAGGTACACACAGGGGTCTGCTCGGCACATCAGGGGCCTCACACGATGTCCAGAAAGCTCCTATTGCAGGGGTATTTCTGGCCCACTATGGCGAAAGACTGTGCACAGATGGCACGCAGCTGTGAGGCATGCCAACAATTCTAGAACGCCCCAGGACGTCCAGCGGTGAACTACGCCCCCATAAGCACAGTAGTCCCTTTTTCCAGATGGGGCGTAGACCTCGTGGGACAACTCCCCCCGAGGTACTGGCAACTGCAGATGGATCATAGTCGCCATCGACTATTTCACCAAATGGATAGAAGCGGAACCACTGGCCAGCATAACCGAGGTGCAGTGTAGGAGGTTCGTCCACAAGAATATCCTCACTTGCTTCGGTGTGCCACATCATCTCACTACGGACAATGGCACTCAATTCGAGGCCAAGAGTTTCCAAGACATGCTGGCCAGCTGGGGAATCAGACACACCACAGCCTCCGTCGCCTACCCGCAGTGCAATGGACAAGTGGAAAATGCCAACCGCACAATCTTGGCAGGTCTAAAGAAGAAACTCTCAGACGAAGGCAGAGGCTGGGTGGAAGAGCTCCACAACATTCTGTGGGCCTACAGGACAACTCCCCGCAGGGTGACAGGTGAAACTCCATTTTCACTATGCTATAGCTTTGAAGCCAAAGCCCCTACGGAAGTCACAATTCCGACCCCGCGGGTCCTAGCATACGACCCCGAGCTGAACGAGCAAAACATGCGAGTCGATCTCAACTTCATTGACGAAAGAAGGGAGAGCGCGTTCTTAAGGTCAGAAAACTACAGGCACCAAATCAAAAGTTATTATGATGCCCGAGTCCGAGGTCGGGAGTTCCATGTGGGGGACTACGTCCTCAGGCGACGGACGGCCAGCCAACCCAATGAGGGAGGAAAGATGGCCAAAAAATTTGAAGGGCCCTACATCATCACAGCTGTAGTCCGGCCCGGCACTTACAAACTAGGTACTCTAAAAGGCACCGAGATTCCGAGATTATGGAATGTCCACCACTTGGTGAGGTACTACCAGTGACCCAACGCTGTAAAGGAGACGGTAAGCCCTCACTAAACGGAGACTTTGCACAATCACGGGCATTGGTAATCCGGGGTCACTGATAGCAGCCTCGGCCATACATTGTGATGGTTCCGGATAGAGGTAAAAGTCTAGGGGGGGTGAATAGACTTTTAAAGCTTTTTAAACTTTAAGAACTTTTAAAGCTTTTTAAACTTTAAGAACTTTTCCCTACTAGGAAAATTCGAGAGTTTTCTCTCAATATTGTAAATAGTATTACGGGGAATGGGGGAGACAGCCATATGGTACAAAGGGATAGTACTAAGAACATGGTGAATAAGAATAATTCTACCACCAGGTGAAAGCATTTTGTGCTTCCACCCAGAGAGTTTATTGTCAATTTTATCCAAAATATGCTCAAAGTAAGAATTGAGAGTGAAATATTTATCCATTGTGAGCATCAAGTAGTGAAGCACCTCTTACCTTGCGGTTAGGGGTGGAAATAGGCCAGTCGGCCTGTCAGGGGTCTGTGGCCTGGCCTGTTTAGTAATCAAGCTAGGCTTGGGCTTTTCTAAAAGTCCGTTTCTTTAAATAGGTCAGGCCTAGCCCAACTCTAAAGCCTTTTTACCTTAATAGGCTGGCCTATTTATATGTGTATATATATGTATGTATATATACTTAGTTATATTTATATTTATTTGTATTATTTATATTTATATTGGTATACTCAACTATATCCAAATCAGTATAATAGTATTTTTAGGGAGTGTATTATAAATTAGAATAGACTATTTTTTTAAATATATATAAAGTGTGTTAATAGTTTATTAAGGTAATTGAAATTCAAAGTTTTTGAAGTTTCAAAGTATATAGAAATTTAGTGCTATTGAAGATAAATGTGGTGTTACATAATGTCATTTAGATTGTGCTTAAGATTTGTATTTGTTACTTTCTTTATGTTTTATTTGAAAGACGCTCATTTCCACATATTCATTTTTACTTCATCATTTCTTTGGTTGAAGAAGCAAAGATGGCATTACTACTGAATTAGCATGTGGTTTCCATATAAAGTATTCTTCTTAGTAATATTCTATTGAAATTATACGAAGTATATTGTATTCGATCTCAATAATAAGATAGTACTGAAACCACCTTAATTAGTTCTGATGGGGGCTGGGGAGAGTAACATGGAAAACGAGTTACTAAATGATGGACTGTTGTGTTGTGTATTGTTAAATCCAAGACAACAATTTATCCATCAAGCCATACAGCTACTATACTACAGAGTATATAATAACCTCAATAACAAGGTTTCATCAAAACAATCTTTCAACGAAAAATCATGAGCATAAAATTTGTACTTTAAGGACCTTTGATTATCAAGTTGCAAGGTCTCTGATTGTTAAGATGTGGCCCTTAACAATTAGTATGACAGTAACTTGAGTCAAACGGTTATTATGTATGTTTATGTCAATTGCCGTGAATAACCGTCTATAACGGCATCGATGATTGTTTTTAATCTCAAATGATGAGGTAGAAACTAATAAGAAGTAAATATTACTTCTCTTATACGGAGTAAATTAAAAGTCATAATAGAGTAGCTCGCTTTATTTTCTCCGTGTTATGTAACATGGAGTATATTTCGAAATAAAATTTTAAAGTGCTTATTTTAACGTGAAAGTTATGCACAATTAAATGAACTGTTAAGTGAAGTGCAATTTATATAACAATATTGAACTAATATTTGTTCATTTTTATCTTTGTGAAGATATGGAGTTAACTGAAATTTCTCCAAGTGGATTTGAACAATGTTTAAATAGACAGTGCCACAACACACACCATTTTGAGACAGAAATTATTTTTCTCATATGACATTAGTTGATGCTAATGTCAATACAATCTCAGGTGTTGCTAAACTCATTGAAGGTTCTGGAATAGCCTGTGTGATTCTCCCAAAAGGGACAAAATTAATAATTAAAGACGCTTTATACTCCAGTAAATCACGGAGAAATCTTTTGAGCTTTAAAGATATGCGTCTAAATGGTTTTCATATTGAAACCATGTCTGAAAATCAGAAGGAATATTTATGTCTAGCGACAAATAGATCTGGCAATAAATACATTTCTGAAAAAATGCCAGCATATTTCTCGGGACTGTATTATACATATATCAGTCCAATTGAGATAAATGTGGTATCTAAAATTTATGACCACAATTCTTTTATCTTGTGGCATGACCGTTTAGATCATCCAGGCAGCACTATGATGCACAAAATTATTGAAAATTCACTTGGACATTCATTAACTAATGTCAAGATTCCACAATCAAGTGATTTTTCGTGCACTGCCTGTTCCCTTGGCAAAGTAATTATCAGGCCATCTTTATACAAAATTGGAGTTCAATCTCCTGCATTTTTAGAAAGAATTCAAGGAGATATTTGTGGGCCAATTACCCCTCCGTGTGGACCATTTCGATATTTTATGATGCAAATAATTGAGGTCTAATGGAGTATATTCCCATACACCCCAGGGGTATCATAATCGCTGATGGAAAGCATTGCAGGTCCGTCAAAGGCGTGAAAATACTAAGTCTACAATTCAAGGCTGACCCCGACCGCGACCGCCGAGGTCGGGGGAACACCGAGCTCAGGAACCAACCAAACTCAGTGGATGACAAAGTCAACCGATCCCGACCCCGAGGTCGGGAGGACGTCAGGCTCAGAGATCAATCAGACTCAGCAAATTATGAGCCCGACCTCGATGCACTCGAGGTCGGTACCAGATCTGACTCCGAGAGTCAAGCATGTGGTCAACGATGATCAAGCGCCAGACAGTCTACTATCTCTAGGACAAAGGACAAAAGGGCGGATCCTCTCAACACGAGCCCGAGCTCTCAGATATCGACCTCAGTAGTCCCCAAGGTCAGGGTAAAATGCCAAGTCCTTAGACAGGATCCGCAAGGATTTATCTCGCAAGGAGACACTGCCACGTCACTCTCTGCCCTGGAGGAGTATTCCAGGTTGTCCACGTGCACCCGCATGGGACTTCTGGCGGGAATTCTGTTAGAAGAATAATCAATCAGCCAGCTATCAAAGGTTCTCTCTCCAATCAGCTTTACACGCGGCTGCTTCTCATCGAAGTAGGCTGTTAGTTTGTTAGAATAACTTTACACATGTCCTTCTCCTATTAGACTAGCATCTTTGGCTTGGCCTCCAAGTATTTCCCCTTTCTCCTTAGTATAAATATCACCTTCCAACTTGTGGAAAGGGATGCTTAATCTATTGCACTCTTGAGACTTATATACTAAGGCCTTTTCGATCTGTACTTTCCGATCAGTTCGCTCCCCTTCCTACTCTCATTCTCGGTGGATTCCGGTCACCCCCGGTCCGTCGATCCATCATTTTTTGTGCTTTCATTGAGAGTTGAACTCAAGAAGACCCGGATGAAAGAATATAAGGCTGCTGCACTGGAGCTCTTAGGGGCCTTCCAGATATATGAGATGGTGCAGATACCACGAGCCCAGAATCAAGAAGCTGACATTCTATCTAAACTGAGCTCGGACACGCCTGAATACATCTCCAAGATAGCTCAAGTAGAGGAACTGTCAACACCAAGCATACAGTAAACCCTCATACATCAGGTACAATCCATCCCAAGGGACTGGGCTACCGACCTAAAAGAATACATCGACAACGGGCAACTGCCCCAGGGTGATCAGGCCGAGGCCAGGATTGTTAAGCTCCGGGCTCCGACCTACACCCTCCTGGATGGCGTCCTATACAAAAGGTCCTATAACGGCACACTCCTACGCTGCCTCAATACCAGTGAGGCCAAGCTGGCCATGGAAGAGGTACACACAGGGGTCTGCTCGGCACATCAGGGGCCTCACACGATGTCCAGAAAGCTCCTATTGCAGGGGTATTTCTGGCCCACTATGGCGAAAGACTGTGCACAGATGGCACGCAGCTGTGAGGCATGCCAACAATTCTAGAACGCCCCAGGACGTCCAGCGGTGAACTACGCCCCCATAAGCACAGTAGTCCCTTTTTCCAGATGGGGCGTAGACCTCGTGGGACAACTCCCCCCGAGGTACTGGCAACTGCAGATGGATCATAGTCGCCATCGACTATTTCACCAAATGGATAGAAGCGGAACCACTGGCCAGCATAACCGAGGTGCAGTGTAGGAGGTTCGTCCACAAGAATATCCTCACTTGCTTCGGTGTGCCACATCATCTCACTACGGACAATGGCACTCAATTCGAGGCCAAGAGTTTCCAAGACATGCTGGCCAGCTGGGGAATCAGACACACCACAGCCTCCGTCGCCTACCCGCAGTGCAATGGACAAGTGGAAAATGCCAACCGCACAATCTTGGCAGGTCTAAAGAAGAAACTCTCAGACGAAGGCAGAGGCTGGGTGGAAGAGCTCCACAACATTCTGTGGGCCTACAGGACAACTCCCCGCAGGGTGACAGGTGAAACTCCATTTTCACTATGCTATAGCTTTGAAGCCAAAGCCCCTACGGAAGTCACAATTCCGACCCCGCGGGTCCTAGCATACGACCCCGAGCTGAACGAGCAAAACATGCGAGTCGATCTCAACTTCATTGACGAAAGAAGGGAGAGCGCGTTCTTAAGGTCAGAAAACTACAGGCACCAAATCAAAAGTTATTATGATGCCCGAGTCCGAGGTCGGGAGTTCCATGTGGGGGACTACGTCCTCAGGCGACGGACGGCCAGCCAACCCAATGAGGGAGGAAAGATGGCCAAAAAATTTGAAGGGCCCTACATCATCACAGCTGTAGTCCGGCCCGGCACTTACAAACTAGGTACTCTAAAAGGCACCGAGATTCCGAGATTATGGAATGTCCACCACTTGGTGAGGTACTACCAGTGACCCAACGCTGTAAAGGAGACGGTAAGCCCTCACTAAACGGAGACTTTGCACAATCACGGGCATTGGTAATCCGGGGTCACTGATAGCAGCCTCGGCCATACATTGTGATGGTTCCGGATAGAGGTAAAAGTCTAGGGGGGGTGAATAGACTTTTAAAGCTTTTTAAACTTTAAGAACTTTTCCCTACTAGATGAGTTTATCTATAATCTTTTGGGAGATTAATGGATGCACAGCGGAAGTCTTTTAACCTCTAGATACTCAGGATGAGACAACCTTCTAGTTTGAGTGATGTTTAGATTGTTTTAAGGTAAGCAGTGGGCTTGGCAGTTGACTGGATGGTATGGTACTGTGGAGACAACTGCTGAGAATATATTTGGCTTGTGATAAACTGGAAAACGTAATACTCCTTGAAGTGAACGGAGCTTGATCACTCAATTGAGTCTACTGAGGCAGTAGGCTCTACAGTTGGGTAAACATGTAGGTACTGCTGAGTCAACTGAATACACGAGCAGTGGGCTCAGCAGGTGGGTGGAGACCAGTGTACTACTGAGGCAACTGAGTACACGAGCAGTGGGCTCAGCAGGTAGGTGGAGACCAGTGTACTGCTGAGGCAACTGAGTACACGAGCAGTGGGCTCAGCAGGTGGGTGGATACCAGCGTACTGCTGAGGCAACTGCTAAATTTGAAAGGTTCCTGAGGAAAAATTATCTCAAGGAAAGTGAGTAATTAAGCAGAAGGATAAGCAGTAAGGTCAATTAAGAATACTGCTTAGGATGCTGCTGGCAAACTACAATCCTTTTGTGAGAAGTGTTTGGTGTGTGCTTTGTTAATTTGAGAGTAAATCAACACGCGGTATATCCTGGTTCAGAGGTGGTGTAATCCTCCTACATCCAGTCCCATTATCTTTCAAATGGATTTCCACTAAAGTATTCAGCCCAATACACTTAGTGCCAATCTAGCCTTTACAACTCTTAGGCCTAGATTAAGGGTGTTTCACAATGAGTAGCACCACTCAAGGTTACTCAAACCTTTAGATTTTCTCAATTGATCCAGTGGAGATCAAAGGGTACTCTATCTATCTAACCATACTTTAGGAGATGAACAACAGTTCTCCTAATTGTTTACAATGGTTTGAAACAAGAAAGTTCTAAACTCCAACTAGAAACTAAACTTCTCGGATTTTCAATGAGTATATGTAGCAAAAAAGTTTAGTGAAGCATGAGTCTAAGCAGAGAGCAAAGTTAGATGGGCACTTTCTCTTTGCTAGATATCTCTTGAATGCTTAAAGTGATTACTCTACTTAGAAGACTCAAAAACTTGGTTTTCGATCTCATGCATCTGCCTTCTTTTATAGGCATCTCCAGTTGATTAATCTCCTCCGTTGGTTGAGAGGTTTTAATCCTAGCCATATACAGAAGAGTACTCTTATCTTCTTGCGTTGGAGCTGATATTGAAATTTCCTTTGTCTTCACTGATTAGCTGCTGAAAGATCACTTCAAGATTATATGAAGAGATTTCAACACGTTCAGGGACCCATGTACACTGCTAGCATTAAATGGCTATCAATCTTGTCTTCAGCCGTATGCCATATTTTACTCAGTTTACTCTAGCGAGTGAATATAACAGATTCTATCAAATAAAATATGTACTGGAAGGATCTTCTAAATATCCTTTAAGGTAAATACGAGTTTACCTTATTGCATTTTTTAAATTTCCAGTACAAATTATTTGATACATTTGTTGTACACTTTAATTATGTCACTCTTTTGATTATCTATGTATTAAGTAAACTAATACTGGTAGGATTTGAATATCCTTTTCAAGATACCAAAAGTTATCTTATTGCATTTTAAGTTTCCAGTATAATTTATTTAATACATAAATTATCTACTTTATTTGGTTATGTTGATTTATGATGTGACACCGCACCCGGATGTACTTGAATTTGAAATTCGGCATGTAATTGAATTTTCCTAGCGAATAAATTCGTGTGACAGAATTGGTACATTTAATTAATGCGTGATTAATCGAACTATTTGTCGGGTCCCAAATAATGGGAATGGATTCCTAAATATTTAGTTGGGTTATCGTAATAATTTTAGAAACCCAATGAAGTGCCAACCAAAGTTGATAAAAATATTTGGACAACCCGAGTGCTATTTTGGCCCAACCTACCGAAAATAGCAGAAATAATCGGGGGAAGCTTCCTACATCCACTTGGGACTTTTCCCACATGTGTTGTAGACTCCAAATAGTGTAGATGAGACACAAGAACATGGGAGGGGCGGACATATGCTCAAGGGAGTGATTGGAGACAAAACCCACACCCCCCTCATTTGTCTTACTCTTGCAATTATCTCTCAAGTTGATTGAGAAAGGATAACTCTCCAACTCTCAACCATTCGACCAAAGCCAAGGGTGAGAGGCTCTAGAGAAGCTCTTCACATAGTTCTAGCTTGGAGGAAGCAAGAAGGAAGAAATTCAACGAGAAATAGTTTGAGTTCAAGGTAAGAACTCTACCGATATTCTTTTAACTAGTTTTATAGTGTATGATTTTTTAAGAAATCATATGGTGGATTAAACATGGAGTTCTACACGTTTAAAAGTGTAGAATAATGTTATAAAGTGATGGTATTTAACTTAGAAGAGTCGTGGAATCGATAGGAGTTGAAATCGCCGGAAACCGCCAAGTATAGGAGGCTGTTCGTAGCTGCAGACCACGAAAGCCGCCCACCTTTTGCAAAAGCCGCCCGGCTTTCGTCTGCTGGTTGGATTTTCCACTTCTAATCGGCTTAGAACGGGGATTGATCGGAGGGCTTAACAAAGGCAACTCTTTCAGCACTTCATAAGGTGAGGATGGCTGACTATATTGCTTATAATCTTTGGGTTAATTTCGTAGGATTACCTAAAGTAAATAAATGTGATTTTCATGGATTATTAATGATTAATAATGCCTAAATGAAAATATTGTTGTCAATGAATAGAGCATAATATACAAATTTAAGGATAAATTGTGTATATTATGTAATATGAGCATATTGGCTTGATGAAGGGATTAATTATAAATATTGTGTTGAAATATAACTATAACTTCATATAAGGATGTATGAGTGATTAAAGGTTATATTTTGTATATTGATATGAACTATATTTTCAATGGAAAATTAGTTTGGAAATTGTCTATATGACTATGGATTGAAAATGAGTTTTGTTGGAATTTATCCGACTAGTATTATGATACTAGTCGGGGTTTTGGAATGAAATATGTTAGAATTGATCCAAGGTTTGGATTGTAAATTGTTGAGCCTTAAGTAGTCTTAAGAGATACTAAGGTGGATAAGTGATGCTAGGGGTAGGCCTTAAGGGATACCCAAGATAAAGTGAATAATAAATTGATCCTAGGAATAGGATTGGCCTACGGGTGTATTCGGTAGTCTTTAAGGATTAGCCGATAGAGTATTGGTAACTAGTAAGGACCATGGCCCTTCCCGACTCTAGAGAGCGGGGTTGGATAGCATGGACTTACATCGTGATCACGGGTTAGGGTGGAATCCGAACCGGAGACCTTACGAGGCTCCCGACAGCGGTAACACATAAGATAGGACCCCGAATGGACCTTACCTTCCTACGGGACGATGGGTATGAGTTCAGGGGCGGGATGTTGGACTCCGGCCCGAGCCCGGTGAGGCCTCGGAGAGAGGTGACAAGTCTCGTAAGAATGATAAGACCTACGGGCGGTGTCGTGTAAACGATGATTGAAATGATATATAAAATGGGCCGTGTGCCGACAAATAAATAAATTTACTTATTATAGAGGTAATAAGTGGGAAATATAAATTATTATTTATATTATGATATCACCCTATTTTGAGGGTCTTGGAAATTAAAACGTTGATTATACTTAGTATAGTTGTCATTGTACTTGTCAAATGCTTCCAAGTACTGACCTCCCCTTCACGGGGGAGGCCACCTCACAGTTTCAGGTAGGAGTTGAGCTTGCTACCAGTGCCCGTTGCTTCGGGACGATCAAGGAAGGAAGACGTGGTTCGTGCTTCCTCCGTTCCATTTTTAAAAATATTTAAATTGATGCTCATGGATATTATTTTTGAATAATTATTTGGGGGGCTTGTATGCCCATGTTTGCCAAAGTGTGGCATAAACACTTGTATTAAACGTTTCCGCTGATTTAAATGATTATTTTACATTATGTTTGTTTATGGATGTACTATTGTGAATGATATTCAAGACGCCTAGTATAGTATGGATGAGTTGGACTGCGGTTGACTATTCGTACTGTACGGCGGGTTGTTGACGTGTCCGGTAGGTCCGGGGCGTGACATATGATCATGATTATGAGAGTGTGAATCATTTGGGAACTTAGTATAGTGGCATCATCAAAATCTATCAAAATTGGGTACTAATACATTGTAAACTGTTTACAACTCCTATTGAAATTAATGGAGGGTGATTTCAGCACAAATATCTCATTGGAAGCAACTTATAAGCCTTCCAGTTTATACTCAAGTCAGGGCAAAATCAGTAAGTCCTCGCAAAAGCAGGCTCCTCAGCCCTTTCTTAAAATTCTGAGGCCACTCCATAAGACCTCGACGCTTCCAGGGACAACAGCCTCAGCGGCTCCCAAAATCTGAGGTCACTCTGTAAAACCTCGCGAAAACAGGCTCTTCAGCCGAACTCCAACAAGCTGAGGCAACTTCGTAAGCCCTCACGAACAACGGACTCTTCGGTCTGCAACCAATCTGCGAGGTAACTTTGTAAGTCCTCCATTCTCCAGGAACAATAGCCTTAATGGCTCCCGATCTCCGAGGCCGCTTTGTAAGCCCTCCACAACCAAACAGGGATAATAGCCCCACGCGGCTCCCAAGAGAGAAGTCAAGGCATCTATATAAGTCCTTGTTCCTTCCTAATCAAACAAGCTGGGATAGTAGCCCAACGCGGCTACCGAGTATTGGGCTGAGACGACTCCTAGGTCCTCGCACCCCATGAAATTTCGTCTCCCTCTTTAGCATTGAAGGCGAGGGGGAGATAGAGGCTAAGCCGAAGGGTTGGACTACTTGACGGTCCACTCCTTGAGGAGTAAGTTTTTGCATTTACCACGAGGTAAATATGGGGATGAGCCTCCCTAAAGCTGTGGCGCTCACCACGAGGCTGGGCTACTTGACGGTCCTGACCTTGGTCGAGCACCTCTCGCTTCCGACCCCGCCGAGCTCTCGCACGAATCTCGCAGCGCCGAGCTTTAGCCCATATCTCGCGGTCTGGAAGTTGGTCAGCTCCCTAAATTGATGGCGCAACGCCACAGTCTGGAATTAAAGTCCAACTGCTTGCACCTCTCGCTTTCGACCACGCCGGGCTCTCATACGAATCCCGCACAGCAGAGCTCTAGTCCATATCTCGCGGTCTGGAAGGAGGTCGTAACCAAAGTCGAAGGCGTAAAGCCAGAACAGCTCGGAATTGAAGTCCGGCTGTAACACAACGCATCACTGTGAACTTCAGTCGAGCTCGTGCAAAGACCTCGCATCTGGATCACAACCGCCGGGCCCACTTCTCAAGCCCTGCTAACAACTCAGGACTTACTTCCCAGGTTCTATCTATATATTACAACTGTTTGGGACATTTTACAAAATAGAATACCTTTGCAACAGTCATTCACAACAAGTGAAACAACTGCAGCGTCTAGGTTGACATTTTTATCACAGACTGGGCGAATGCTCTTAAGCAGCACAAACTCAGACCAGTTGACAGGGGAGGACTTTAAGTAATAAAGTCACCTTACCTGCTCGAAATAATTATTCATGATACATATATCACTTTTGCGTCATGAGTTAAAAATAAATCAAGGAAAAGTTTTCAAACCGTTTTCCTTGATTTTTGTTTTTTGGCTAAAGCAAGAAATCAACACAAGTAAGGATAAATGATGGATGCAACTAAGAAACGGAAATAGTGACCAAAAAGCAAACCTGCAATCCTCCATTTGTCCATCAGGAAAGCTCCATTTGTTCCAAGTGAAGACCTCTCCACAAAAAAGAACTTGGTCAGCCATCCCCTATCGTTAGCACCGCTAATCTCTTGAATCAATGGCTCTTGCTCGTTTTTGGTTGTCAGTATGAACCTACCTTTCCCTGAGGTGCGCATATAATATGTGAAGCCCAAATCTTCGGCAGTGAACTTCAAAGCATGTCGCTCTATCAAGGCGTCTAAGGAGCGTATCAATCGCCATGTTTGGGGAGTAATCTGGGCTGGGGATACTTGCATGATGGTTAGTACGCCGGAGACGAACTCGGAAAAGGGGAATTTCATACCTAATTTCTTGAAAGGGTATTGAAAGAAGCTGACAAAACCTAAGGATGGCGAGGAGTTACAACTTTACCTGGCAGTGTCAGAACATGCTGTCAGCGCGGTCTTGACACGCGAAGAAGACGGATAGCAGGCACCAGTTTACTATGTAAGTAAGTCATTAAATGGCCCGGAATCGAGGTACGCACTATTAGAAAAACTTGTCCTAGCATTAGTTACAACATCTGTCAAATTACGCCCCTGTTTTGAATCACACTCTATTTGTGTTCGTACTAACTATCCCATGAAGTCCATCATGAGGAAACTAGAACTGACAGGTCGAATGATCAAGTGGTCAATACAGCTAGGGGCATACGACATCACGTATGAACCCAGGACAGCTTTGAACTCACAAGTTTTAGCCGATTTTGTGGCGGACTTCAGCCCCAGACTACAAGTAGAGGCGGAAAAGGAAGTATGCCCGTTGATAGGAGATCAACACCAGCAGAAGTGGGTGTTACATACTGATGGAGCCTCGAACATGCACGGAGCATGCCTTGGAGTGATGCTGAAGTCACCACAAGGGGGCACCATATTACAAGCTGTCCGGTGTGACTTCAATGCAACAAACAATGAAGCAGAATACGAGGCATTGATCTTCGGACTAAACCTAGCCCGAAACTTGGGCATAAAGCTAATCGAGGTAAAATGTGACTCCCTTTTAATTGTTAATCAAACTAACGGAATCTATGCAGCTAAGGATCCAAAGATGACTGCATACCTGCAAGTCGTCACCGAATTGAGCAGCAACTTCGACAACATCACCTTTGATCAAGTCCCAAGGGAAGAAAACGTCCAAGCTGATGCCTTAGCAGCTATTGGATCATGCATGGGGGCTGAGGACAATGACAACATACCATTCGTCCATGTGACTGAACCAGCAATCATAAAGACGGAAGTCGTCAACATCATCCAATCCACTGCTGACAGCAACTGGATGCAGCCATATGTAGATTATCTCAAACACAATATCCTCCCAGCGGACAAAAGAGAGGCAAGAGCACTCCTATCAAAGGTAATGAAGTTCTTATTGTTTGACGATGTCTTGTTTAAACGTTCAAAAGCAGGACCGTATCAAAGATGCTTGGCCCCACCCGAAGCTGTCAAAGTACTTAAAAGCCTTCACGAAGGAGAATGCGGCAACCATGCAGCAGGAAGAAGTCTGTCCAACAAAGCCTTGAGATTTGGCTACTACTGGCCGACGATGAGACATGATGTTATTGCATACGCTCAAGCTTGTCAACCGTGCCAGAAGCACGCACCATTGCATCATCATTATGCAGAATCTCTTCACCCTGTTTTATCTCCGTGGCCTTTCATGAAATGGGGCATGGACATTGTGGGAAAGCTACCCGAAGCACCCGGACAAAAGGTCTACATGCTGGCAATGACTGACTACTTCTCAAAGTGGATCGAAGCGGAACCTTTCCAACAAATCCGTGACACCCAGGTAATATCCTTTATTAAAAGAAACATTTTGAGCAGGTTTGGCATCCCAGCAGAGATCGTCTGCGACAACGGATCACAGTTCATCAACATCAAAACCAGACGATTCTGTGAGAAGTACAACATCAAACTGGAAATGTCAACACCACGCTATCCACAATCGAACGGACAAGCTGAGTCGAGCAACAAGATCATCATCTCAAATTTAAAGAAATGGCTCGAGAAAGCGCAGGGAAAATGGGCCGACGAGTTACCCCTTATATTATGGGCGGACCGGACGACACCAAAAAATGCCACAGGTCAAACACCTTTTTCGTTGGTGTACGGATGCGAAGCTGTCATTCCAGTCGAGGTCGAAGTGCCAACATCCAGATACGGACTTATCACAGAAGAAGCAAACAATGTAGAATTGGTCCATGATCTTGACACTATCGATGAATTGAGAGAAAAAGCTAAAGTACAAATGGCAGCTTATCAACAAAGGGTAGCAAGAAGCTATAACAAAGATGTCTGAACCAAAGTATTCAAGAAAGGCGATTGGGTGCTCAGAAAATCCTTTGGCAACGAAGCAAATGGGAAATTCAGTCCCAACTTGGAAGGCCCATACCAGATCACAGATGTCGTCGGGCAGGGGGCATACCGGTTGACAGGCATGGACGGTAAACAAGTACCAAGGAGCTGGAATGCGGTACACTTAAAGCCTTTCCATTTCTAATATAATTATTTACTTAAGTATTCGTCTTATACCTTTTGAATCTCTTACTAACTTGACCGTCGGAGGGCCGTTGGCCTCAAGCCAACGACCAACAAAATGTTTGACTTACAGACTGAAGACGTTAAACCACATACTGATAGACAACATGAAACCACGTGATGAATGACGACATCATATTAAAGGTTAGACGACGACATCAATTAAATTCAGCCCAACAACAGTAAGTCAACCGAGATCGCCTGATCAGAATAGGAAAGTTAATAAAAGAAGCAAATGATCAGGACACTACCAAGGTATGCAACATCAATTTACTCATCCTTCACTATAATATTTTCTTCATTTAGTCACTTTGACAAGTACAAAATTACTTTTGAAACAACATGAATTTTACTAAGTAGTTTCACAAAATTGAAGACTATTTTTCAAGTACATACCTATTCGCAGTTACTGACTTCAGCATCAGAGGGCCGTTGGCCTCAAGCCAACGGCCAGATCCTAACCACATGATTAAGTGCAGGCTTAAGCATGAGGACGACACTAATGGCTGAAGACATCAATCAGCCCAAGTAAGCTTCTCATAACACAGCCCCTAATTACATCACTAAGGGACATCAAGGATTGCATGGGCTCGTCATATGGAAACTATGAGTACCAAGTCCATACACCTTACACGTTTTGGCCAAAACAACACACATCGTACATTGTACATACTGACAACATCAAAATGTCAGATAAACACAAAACAAAAGACAAACAAAGTCACACATCATGAATGTTAACAACATCAAAGTCAAACAGGAATTGACAACATTGACAAAGTCAGGTAAATACAAATAACGATATCGGGAGCGAAGGGCTACGACAGCAGTTTATGTGTGAAGACAAAATGATGCATATATAAACACAATAGCAAAATGTACAAGTTCTGGATAAACCACCAGATACTTCTGAAAGCATTTCAATATTCAGACCACCGAACCACCAGGTAAATTCCTGGGCGATGTGGTTAAGGAGGAAAAAAAAATGGAATGTAGTGTTTTAAGCAAAGGACAATCAACATCAAAAGATGACCAACATCAAAAGACAGTCAGCATCACAAGAGCAATTCATGATAATTTGGAAGAACAGGAATCAGCTTCAGTGTTGTCGGGGCCTAGAGCAAACCCGTCATCACTACGGGGGGCTCAGCCTCTTCAAAATACAAAGCCCAGGTCTCCAAGTCATCATGAGGAGTCCACTTGTCCTAAGATCTTTCTTTGTCTGCCAAGCATAATACGTGGCTGCTGCAACAACTTCTTTCCTTATCTTCCTTCCATACTCCTCCAAAGCCGCAATCCGAGCATCTTTCGCTTTAATTTCACCAGTAAGCCCCCGTATTTCTCCATTCAATTCAGACAACTTGGTATCCATGTCCAACTTCAGTTGAGCCACCTCAGACAACTTCCTTTTCGCAAGTTCTTCACTAGCTTTTGACTCTGCGAGGGATTTTTCTAAGGCAAGGAGACGGTCCGCTGCAGCCAGGTTAGCTTGAATGCCCTACAGAAACGATGTATCAGGACAAATTGTTAAGCATGCAGAAGCAATCACTAAAACTGACCTGAAAGGCGAGAGTTGATGAAGCACAAAGCATATCCACCGTGGAAAAACCAGAAATGGTACTGATGGCAGAGGGAAGAAGCAATTGAGAGATTTCATTTTTCATCTTCAGTACATTCTCCAAGCGACTGAAGTCGTCAGAGAAATCAAGCTTTATCTGGGCAGGACCTGACCTAGGATTGCAAGGCAGCACAGGCGGTGGCAACGAACATGTCACCAGGGCATCCGCTTTGACAACAGGAGAACTTGGAGGCATCAACTTCCTCTTTTTAGGCACAAGGTTGGCAGGGTCTAATGGATTCAGCGGCCTACGAGTATTTGTGGATGAAGACGTCGCAGTTACAACAGGCTTGACAACAGATACGGGAGAGCTGACAACTGCCACAACTTGGGGGTCAGAGGGGTAGAATTCTTGCACATCTGGAAGACTACTTTCATCATCAACACTAACAATGTCATCATCCCTTTCGGAGCCTTCAATCGAGGTAGGGGAAACATCTACAGATATTTGGAAGGATATAGATATATCTTTAACAAGAACTACAAAAGCTAAATCAAGAACGACAAAAGATCTCAAATACCTTTGAGTTCAGTTACCAAGGAAGAATACAGACGCTCTTCAAGCTTCAATGACAGGAGTTGGTTTGTTCTTTCTTCCGCGTTTGGTCCAAAATCCAAGGAAATCAACACAAGTAAGGATAAATGATGGATGCAACTAAGAAACGGAAATAGTGACCAAAAAGCAAACCTGCAATCCTCCATTTGTCCATCAGGAAAGCTCCATTTGTTCCAAGTGAAGACCTCTCCACAAAAAAGAACTTGGTCAGCCATCCCCTATCGTTAGCACCGCTAATCTCTTGAATCAATGGCTCTCGCTCGTTTTTGGTTGTCAGTATGAACCTACCTTTCCCTGAGGTGTGCAAATAATACGTGAAGCCCAAATCTTCGGCAGTGAACTTCAAAGCATGTCGCTCTATCAAGACGTCTAAGGAGCGTATCAATCGCCATGTTTGGGGAGTAATCTGGGCTGGGGATACTTGCATGATGGTTTGTACGCCGGAGACGAACTCGGAAAAGGGGAATTTCATACCTAATTTCTTGAAAGGGTATTGAAAGAAGCTGACCCAGCCTTGACGGAACCAATCGACTCGTTTAGGCCGCACTGGGAAGTGGATCCTCGCCGGGGAGAGAAACCATGAACAGTCACGATGTCTTCTTTGTCCTGGTCACGCAAGTCACACGCTCGAGAACTTTTGGCGTCGAGCAGATTGTGGTTAGCAAAGACGACGGGTTCCATGGGAGAAGAAGATGGAAAGCTTTAGGAGAGCTGTATCGAGAAAAGACTGATTGGAAAAGGCGTCCGTATGACCTTTATTGTCACAGTACCTCGGGTAGAGTCCAAACGGTTGAGTGTTCTATGCAATTTAAAATTCATCATGATGGCTTACATTGAGCATTCGATCTGCCAACATCATGAATTTGGGGGCAAATGTTGGGCCCAATATCTTACCATATGAGTGGGCCGATATGTTATTAAGTTCAGTTGAAGTCCAAGAATTTAATGAAGTAAAGGGAAGTCCAATTACTAGCCTTCAATAATTCGAAAACAAAAGATAAGGCCAAAGAAAAAGTCAACCAAAACAAGAGTAAAAACGGTTGTGGATGGAGACAAAATCGCAACACGTGGAGATATATCTCAGCAAAGCACTCTTGTAAAGAGGGTACACACGCACCAATATTCACACGCATTCACCTTTGAGCACAGCACACTGATATCAATTATTCTATCTATTCGAAGCTCTCTGTTTTAATCTCAATATTTATAGTATTTCGAATACGACTTTCTTCTAGCATTTGTTCGTCCATATTGATTCAATATTGCTTGATTCCCATTACAACTCTATTTTAGATTAGTTTAATTTTTGTATAAACACAGTTAGCAATCAATGCTGCTGATAAACTTTGCAGTAATGGCCCCCTGAAAATCCATTACTGTACAAGCACGCAATGTGCAGAATGCAGCATGGACATCTAGGATCCCCGCCTGCAAAACAAACAAAGGCAAGCTCCCTCCCACTGAAAAGTAGCAAGGAACCACCAATGCCTTACCCAAGCGAGGCTTATTATGCAACCTCTGTTGGGGACAATTATTGCAACTTAGCAAACATATGTTAAGCTCAGGACAAAAGGAGGAAAGGCCATTTATGGCCCATCCCCATTCAACAATACTTGTGCAACATGCCAAGAATACACCAAGTACAAAAGGCACAAACATTGCAGAGAGTTGACATTTTATATACAAACGAATGTTTCAAAGTGTTTACAACAACAGAGGCTCAACAGCCGGATATACAGAAAAGACTAAGGGGAGGGGGATTCACTCCTTCCTTTTTCTCTTCTTCTTCTTCTTCTTCTCCTGCTCCACCTCCTCACTGGCCTTAGCTGGTTGTGCCTGGGCAGTCAAAGAATACTGAATTTGCTGGCCTGGGGCTATCTTCGGATGCTTCATAAGCCTCGGAAGCTTGTATGCCTTATAAGTAATGTGACACCGCACCCGAGCGTCCTTGAAAATTTCCATTTAAAATTCAAAGTTACGTAGTGAATTTCCGACTTCCAAACAATTGTAAAACGATTAATGTTTTACATATTGCATGGTTGATTATTGTACTGTTCAAACTCGTATATTAGTGTCGGGTCTGCAAATACTTATTTGGGACTTACTAATGAATATAAGAGCCCAACATTTCCCAAATAAAGATATATAACCTTTCAAGACAAATTGAGGAAGGTCGGGCGGCCCAAACATTACTTTGGGCCCAACCTGCTAAAAATAGCAAGTATTCGAGAATGGCGTCCTAGACCCACTCGGGGATGACCCACGCGGCTAGTAGTCCAATAATATGAATGACAAATGTCAAAATAAGTGATAGAATGATTAGAGAAGAATACAAGTGTCTATGGTCCCATCTTTGACATTATTGAGCTAAATAATGGGAGTAGGGTTTTTCTTCTATAACATTCATCACATGAATTATCGGGATGATCCTACACATATTGGGAATCAATGATATGATTTAGGAAGTTAACTTGTTCTAAATAAATTAGGATGAGTACAAAAAGACATCTTTTGACAAAAGATTAAACAATAGGACCCATTCTTCCATTTTTGGATGTATTGATTGATATTTTTGCTCCCAAAGTAATTGGGGAACACCATGCTGCGCCCCATCTCTTCCTTCCACCTGAAATACAAGAAAAATAATGTTAGGAGGCTGTCATAGCTGACTTTAGGGGCTGGACTTGACAAAGGAAGCAAGAGGGAACCCCACCTAGTCTATTTTCGCACAAAAGGATGGTGCTGGTTGTCTCCCTCCATGAGTGATGTTATACTCGACCAAATAAGGTGAATGAGGTGTCCTTGGATAGACTTTGAAGTCTAGTTTCTTATTTGAGTGGTCTCTGTTCGAGAAGGGAGAGTTTATCCCACAAAAACCGAGCTGGAGTGAACTGCTGTCTGTAAACTCGAGCAGTGAGAGTGCTGAAGCTGTTTGGTTGATATCTCGAGATATACCAATCCAATTAAGGCGTGTGAGATACCAAAAGAAATCTCTCAAGACGAGGAATCCGTGAAGGTCTGGTTTGCATCAATCGGAGTAGTGGAAGGCTTCCAAATCGTCCGAGCAAAACGCAACCTCGCAGAAACGGATCTACACTTCTAAAGTGAGTTGTTAACCCCAAAACCTTTCCTTTCATTTTCCAAATGATATGAACGGTTGGTGGAACTATTGTACACTAATCCAAGTGTATAATATGTCCTTATAAAGTTATTTCATTGATGTAAAGGTTAGATACTAACCTAGAACAAATCTTGGAAAACTAGGAAACGAGTTAACCGGAAAACACCCATTCTAGGGGCTGTTTTCGTATCAGCGATTAAGGGTTGAACTAGCACTTTGAGGAGGCTGTTTAACACTCATATTTGAGCAAGGAATCAGTTCCAAATCCACCTTGACCAAAGCTTTGACCATTGGACCAAGAAGGGAAAGTTTAAAGCTCAATTGAGGTGAGGATCGACATCTAATTGCTTACAACTTGTAGGTTAAGCATGAGATTACCTAAATGCCTAAATCATAATTTTTCATGGATTATGATGATTAAACATTGATGAAATATTGATATAGTTCCCAAAGAATGAAAGTGGAAATGATTTGAGGATGTATGAATAATATGAGGTTAAATGAGTTATAAATGAACTATTTTGTGAAATAGGGATTTTACTCATGTATTAAATATGTGGATACACAAATGAATATTTATGTATTGAAGTTGAATATTTAAGTTGCTGCTACATACTTATAAATATGTAGGGGATTACAAAAAGAGGATATTTGTATGATGACAATAATCTTAATAGTATTGAAATACTAGTTAGTGATTATTTGAAATTGTTGATAGAATTGATCCTAGGTATTGGATTGTATGGAATGCACTTGAATGTACTTCAAGTGTATAAAATGACTTAGTATGAAGCTAAGGGTAAGTTATGGGCAGTCATTAAGAATGACCCAAGGTAGATTATTGAGATGTCAATTCTAGGCATAGGGTTGCTTAGGAATTGGACTAAAATGAAGAATTAGAGCCGGACTCTATGATTGCATGGAAACGTAGTTGGGCCGTGCCCTTGCCATGTAATTGTGATTTGCATGGAAACGTAGTTGGGCCGTGCCCTTGCCATGTAAATTGTGATTTGCATAGAAACGTAGTTGGGCCGTGCCCTTGCTATGCAAATGTGATATGATGTATTCGACTTAAAGGATTGCATAGAAACGTAGTTGGGCCGAGCCCTTGCTATGCAATGATGACGTGATGAACTCTATGAATTGTCGTGGCTTATAGTCACGGGGAATGGGAATGGTGATTTCTAAATGAACATGGGCCCACGGGCCGATTACTTGACTTTTATATAAAGTAAGTATATTTTCAAACGGGGTAACTTAGGGTTACCACTATATTGTATTATCACCCTATTTGAGGGTCTTGTGTTTGAAATACTTGTTGTATATCCCTTAGATGCCATCCACACCAGTACTTTATAGCCGTATAGAGTACTGACCCCTTCGGGGGCGTCCCACCACCATTTCAGGTTGAGGCTAAAGCTTGCTTCCTGTGCTCGTTGCCCGAGTGATTTCCCCGGAGAGAAGACTTGGTTCGTGCTTCCTCCATTCTGTTTTAGAACATTAATAAACTTGCTCATGGATATTTTACTTTAGAGCCTGCGTGCTCATGTTTGCCCTGTGTGGCCCTTTTGTTTTAAACAATGTTTTTCCGCTGCGTATTGAATTGTTTATTATGTATGTTTATGGATGACTTATGTGTGAATGATATTCGTGACGCCTTGTATAATATGAATGTGTTGGACTGCGGTTGACTATTCGTATTGTACGGCGGGTTGTTGACGTGTCCGGGGAGGTCCGGGGCGTGACAATTAAGTTGGTATCAGAGCCCTTAGTCCATAAACTTCATAGTGAAGTCTCAAAATTCTCTTTTCAAAATGATTTTGAAAACCATGAGCATAAACGTTTTGTACTTGAAGAGCTTTTGGTACTTGAGTTGCAAGGTCTCTAATTGTTAAGATGGTACCGTTAGCAATTGGTATGGCAGCAATTTGAGCCAAGTAGTGTCTTAAGTACCTATCCGTCAATTGACATTTGATACGAGTCTAACGACTCTTTCCAAAATTTCTTTCAGAAATGGACCGTGGTGGCAAGGTTACTAGGAGAAACCCGACTGGCCGTGTACCAGTGGAGACTGGGCAGGGCAGTCGAAGGACCTCTAGAGCATCTGGAGGAGCTGGCCGTGGAGGCCGATCACAGACCGTGAGCGACGGTCATGTGAGCACCGAGAATGAGAGCTACTGGTCCTATGAGGACTCGACCTATCGGCCGGAAACAGAGCCGGTTGAGACCCCTTATGAAGGGGATGATGACGATGTAAGTGATGAGGAGGAAAATGGCTCCTTGGCACGGATTGAGGCGCTACTCCAACAGTATCACCGTGAGCGTGAAGAGAGGAGGGAACGCCGAAGGCGCCAGGCTGGGCAACCTTCGGGCATGGCTTCAAGAGGAGGAAGTCATGGTGCATCTAGAGTCCATGTGGAACCACATGGAGGCCAAAATGATGGAGGTCCAACCATAAGGATCTCCAAATTTATCAAAGAAGCAAGAGATTTGGGGTGCAAACCCTTTGATGGAGCAGGGGACATTTCAGTTGCAGCACAATGGATCAAGAGGCTAAATGAAGCAGCCCTTGACATGCAAATCGCGCCGAATCTCAAACTGAGAATTGCGGTAAGGTTGCTCGAGGGGATGGCATCCAAGTGGTGGGATGGAACCAAGAGCAAGTACGGTGAGACCGTCGTTTGGGAGGACTTCCAACGGGAGTTCTTTGCCCAATACTATTCTGATTTTGAAGTGAACAAGAAGGTGAGGGAATACACCCTCCTAACCCAAGGGGGTAACATGACAGTGAAGGAACTTGAGTACAAGTTCCGTGATCTCGCCAACTACATACCGGAGTATGCTTGTGACGAGAACCGAATGGTAAACCACTTTTGGGATGCTCTTGACTTGGAGATACGTGATAGGGCAACACAATTGCCTAATATGACTTTCGCCCAAGTGGTTGACCAAGCGTTGAAGGGGGAGAAACAGTGGGAAGAGAGGAAGAGGAGAGACGCCGAAGAGGCAAAAAAGAGAAAGTGGGAGAGTCATGGCTCTCAAGGTTCCAATAAAAAGGGAAACCATGGAGGAGGATCCTTCCGAGCACCACCGCCACCACCTAGGGGGAACCAAGGCCCGAACGGGCAAGGATCGCGGACCTCAGGGGTAGCTCGATGCAATAATTGCAAAAGGAGCCACTTTGGCAAATGTCGTGACCCTCCTAGATGCTTCCAATGCGGGAACACCGGGCACTTAAAGATGAACTGCCCACAGTTGGGTGGGGCAAGGTCATCGGGACCAAATAGTGGGGCTACGGAAACAAGAAACCAAGCCGGGGGTTCCCTATCATCTAGGGAACATGGGGGAGCAAGCGCGAGCAACGCACCATCGGTGAATCAAGGAAGGACTCAAGCAAGAGTCTATGCAATGACGGAGGCGGATGCCCGAGCTAACCCAGATTCGGTTGCAGGTACGACCGCTTAACTTCCCATGATTTACCCATTCCCCATCCATAAATTGAAGTTATAAATCCTAGGACCCAAGTGGGATCAGGCGTAGGGTCGAATTCGGGAAAAGAGGGCAAAACCATGCTACCACCCGACCGGGTATGGCGATAAACCCGACCGGGTAGAGTGGGAAAATACCCACTGGAACCCATACCCGACCGGGTATGGTGATAAACCCGACCGGGTAGAGTGGGAAAATACCCACTGGAACCTATACCCGACCGGGTATGGTGATAAACCCGACCGGGTAAAGTGAGAAAATACCCACTGGAACCCATACCCGACCGGGTATGGTGATAAACCCGATCGGGTAGAGTGGGAAAATACCCACTGGAACCCATACCCGACCGGGTATGGTTATGTTACCCGACCGGGTACACCTCGATGTGTTTGTCAAATGAAAAAGTTATCTTCATGAAAGTGGTAGATCTTTTCATTATCTAAATGATGGAATTTGAATCGAATCATTTGGTTAAGTATGTGAGGAGATATGATCAAAACGGTGAGACAGTGCCGATTTATATCTCAACTGCGAACGTCATCCATAATTGAGCAATATGTCCACTCTAAGGACATAATTTCGAATCATGTTCTTCATAAGAATGGTTGGTATATTAGGGGGGTATCTTACATGGTTTATAAATGTTAGAACGATAAAGATTAATGGAAAAGATGCGAGGATCCTTATCGATACCTGCGCGCAACGTTCGTTCGTGAGTGGACGTTCACCGAGGACTTAGAGTTACAATCAATACCAACGACACAAACTTTAGTGGTATCAACACCACTAGGGGATGACGTTGAAAGAACTAGTTACTATCCATCTTGTGGGGTGGGAATTGATGGCCAAACCTTGACGTGTGATTTCATACCGCTGAGTATGATGGGATTCGATGCAATCCTAGGGATGGATTGGCTAGAAAAGCATCATGCTAGGGTAGATTGCTACACAAAGGCTGTAGAACTCGAAGGAAATGATGGAAACAACCTACGCTTCGAGGGGAATGGAGGCAGATCAAACAGTTGTATCATATCCGCCGTGAGAGCAATGAGTATGATGTGAAAGGGATGTCACGCATATCTGGCATACATGGTTGACAAAACCAAAGAGGAAATGAATATTGATGATGTGAGGGTAGTTTGTAAGCACCCGAATGCTTTCCCTAAAGACCTGTCGGGGCTTCCACCCGATAGGGAGATTGAATTTGTGATCGAGGTCGAGCCCGGTACCGAACCAATCTCTATACCGCCATATCGAATGGCACCTGCTGATTTTAATGAATTGAAGAGCCAATTGCACGAGCTATTGGATAATGGGTCCATTAGACCGAACTATTCACCGCGGGAAGCACCAGTCCCTTTGTGAAAAAGAAAGATGATACCCTACGAACTCAAGTTACATTAGGAGTAGGCCTTAAGGGTTACTCAAAATGGATGGAACCTAGACTAAGGGGTTGTTTAGGGATTAGATGACGTAACTACGAGCCGAGCTCTAGCACGTGGTAGTATGACTATGAGCCGAGCTCTAGCAATATGTGGTGTGATTATGAGCCGAGCTCTAGCACAAATTAGTATGACTATGAGCCGAGCTCTAGCATGAAGGAACATGAGTTAACTATAAAATAATAACATCCTAGATCGAGGGTCTTGGAAATTGAAACTTTGATTAATCTAATTACTACAGAAAGTTCGTGGAGAAGTTCTCCGTGTTGGCATCACCATTGACAAAGCTCACTCGTAAAGGAGCTAAGTTTGTGTAGGATGACAAATGTGAGAAAGGGTTCATTGCACTAAAGGAGAGATTGACCGAGGCACCGGTACTTGCATTACCCAAACAGGGTATGGGGCACGACGTCTATAGTAACGCGAGCATCCAAGGGTTTAGATGTGTGTTGACGCAGGAGGGGAGGGTAATTGCCTATGCCTCACGACAATTGAAGAAGCATGAGGTGAATTACCCTACCCATGATCTAGAGCTGGGAGCAATGGTGTTTGCACTGAAGATTTGGAGACATTATCTGTACGGAGAGACATGTCACATATATACTGATCATAAGAGCTTGAAGTACGTGTTTACTCAGAAAGAGTTAAACATGAGACAGAGACGGTGGATGGAGTTGATAAAGGACTACCATCTAGTTATTGAGTACCATCCAGGTAAGGCAAACGTTGTAGCAGGTGCCCTCAGTCGGAAGAGTTCGTTTGGGGCATTGCTGACTAGTTTGAGGGCACTGAGGGCCCAACTGGATGTATCTAGCGATGGTGCCATATTGGCACGATTTGAGGTGAGACCGACCTTACTTGAGGAGATCAGGAAGGGTCAAGAGACTGACGCAGAACTGATGAAGGTCCGGGAACGCATACTAGCGTGACCCATGGAGGATTTCCGTGAGGGAGACGATGGTCTCTTGTCACCTCGTGGCCGAGTGCGTGTACCATCAAATGATGAGCTTCGAGAGTCCATACTGGAGGAGGCTCATTCATCGGCATACGCACCTGAGTTAGAAAGGACACATAGTGTATTTCATATATCCATACTTAAAAAAAAGGGGGTATGCATATGATCCCTTTCAAGTATTGGAAAATTAATGGTTAAAGTTCTTTGGAAGAATGACTGGATCGGGGAAGAAACATGGAAAACAGAGGCTTTGATGAGGAAGCAATATGCTTTCCTATCAGAGTAAAGTTGTGAATTTCGGGGACGAAATTCCTGTTAAGGGGGGGTGAACTTGTGACACCGCACCCGAGCGTCCTTGAAAATTTCCATTTAAAATTCAAAGTTACGTAGTGAATTTCCGACTTCCAAACAATTGTAAAACGATTAATGTTTTACATATTGCATGGTTGATTATTGTACTGTTCAAACTCGTATATTAGTGTCGGGTCTGCAAATACTTATTTGGGACTTACTAATGAATATAAGAGCCCAACATTTCCCAAATAAAGATATATAACCTTTCAAGACAAATTGAGGAAGGTCGGGCGGCCCAAACATTACTTTGGGCCCAACCTGCTAAAAATAGCAAGTATTCGAGAATGGCGTCCTAGACCCACTCGGGGATGACCCACGCGGCTAGTAGTCCAATAATATGAATGACAAATGTCAAAATAAGTGATAGAATGATTAGAGAAGAATACAAGTGTCTATGGTCCCATCTTTGACATTATTGAGCTAAATAATGGGAGTAGGGTTTTTCTTCTATAACATTCATCACATGAATTATCGGGATGATCCTACACATATTGGGAATCAATGATATGATTTAGGAAGTTAACTTGTTCTAAATAAATTAGGATGAGTACAAAAAGACATCTTTTGACAAAAGATTAAACAATAGGACCCATTCTTCCATTTTTGGATGTATTGATTGATATTTTTGCTCCCAAAGTAATTGGGGAACACCATGCTGCGCCCCATCTCTTCCTTCCACCTGCAAGACAAGAAAAATAATGTTAGGAGGCTGTCATAGCTGACTTTAGGGGCTGGACTTGACAAAGGAAGCAAGAGGGAACCCCACCTAGTCTATTTTCGCACAAAAGGATGGTGCTGGTTGTCTCCCTCCATGAGTGATGTTATAATCGACCAAATAAGGTGAATGAGGTGTCCTTGGATATCCTTTGAAGTCTAGTTTCTTATTTGAGTGGTCTCTGTTCGAGAAGGGAGAGTTTATCCCACAAAAACCGAGCTGGAGTGAACTGCTGTCTGTAAACTCGAGCAGTGAGAGTGCTGAAGCTGTTTGGTTGATATCTCGAGATATACCAATCCAATTAAGGCGTGTGAGATACCAAAAGAAATCTCTCAAGACGAGGAATCCGTGAAGGTCTGGTTTGCATCAATCGGAGTAGTGGAAGGCTTCCAAATCGTCTGAGCAAAACGCAACCTCGCAGAAACGGATCTACACTTCTAAAGTGAGTTGTTAACCCCAAAACCTTTCCTTTCATTTTCCAAATGATATGAACGGTTGGTGGAACTATTGTACACTAATCCAAGTGTATAATATGTCCTTATAAAGTTATTTCATTGATGTAAAGGTTAGATACTAACCTAGAACAAATCTTGGAAAACTAGGAAACGAGTTAACCGGAAAACACCCATTCTAGGGGCTGTTTTCGTATCAGCGATTAAGGGTTGAACTAGCACTTTGAGGAGGCTGTTTAACACTCATATTTGAGCAAGGAATCAGTTCCAAATCCACCTTGACCAAAGCTTTGACCATTGGACCAAGAAGGGAAAGTTTAAAGCTCAATTGAGGTGAGGATCGACATCTAATTGCTTACAACTTGTAGGTTAAGCATGAGATTACCTAAATGCCTAAATCATAATTTTTCATGGATTATGATGATTAAACATTGATGAAATATTGATATAGTTCCCAAAGAATGAAAGTGGAAATGATTTGAGGATGTATGAATAATATGAGGTTAAATGAGTTATAAATGAACTATTTTGTGAAATAGGGATTTTACTCATGTATTAAATATGTGGATACACAAATGAATATTTATGTATTGAAGTTGAATATTTAAGTTGCTGCTACATACTTATAAATATGTAGGGGATTACAAAAAGAGGATATTTGTATGATGACAATAATCTTAATAGTATTGAAATACTAGTTAGTGATTATTTGAAATTGTTGATAGAATTGATCCTAGGTATTGGATTGTATGGAATGCACTTGAATGTACTTCAAGTGTATAAAATGACTTAGTATGAAGCTAAGGGTAAGTTATGGGCAGTCATTAAGAATGACCCAAGGTAGATTATTGAGATGTCAATTCTAGGCATAGGGTTGCTTAGGAATTGGACTAAAATGAAGAATTAGAGCCGGACTCTATGATTGCATGGAAACGTAGTTGGGCCGTGCCCTTGCCATGTAATTGTGATTTGCATGGAAACGTAGTTGGGCCGTGCCCTTGCCATGTAAATTGTGATTTGCATAGAAACGTAGTTGGGCCGTGCCCTTGCTATGCAAATGTGATATGATGTATTCGACTTAAAGGATTGCATAGAAACGTAGTTGGGCCGAGCCCTTGCTATGCAATGATGACGTGATGAACTCTATGAATTGTCGTGGCTTATAGTCACGGGGAATGGGAATGGTGATTTCTAAATGAACATGGGCCCACGGGCCGATTACTTGACTTTTATATAAAGTAAGTATATTTTCAAACGGGGTAACTTAGGGTTACCACTATATTGTATTATCACCCTATTTGAGGGTCTTGTGTTTGAAATACTTGTTGTATATCCCTTAGATGCCATCCACACCAGTACTTTATAGCCGTATAGAGTACTGACCCCTTCGGGGGCGTCCCACCACCATTTCAGGTTGAGGCTAAAGCTTGCTTCCTGTGCTCGTTGCCCGAGTGATTTCCCCGGAGAGAAGACTTGGTTCGTGCTTCCTCCATTCTGTTTTAGAACATTAATAAACTTGCTCATGGATATTTTACTTTAGAGCCTGCGTGCTCATGTTTGCCCTGTGTGGCCCTTTTGTTTTAAACAATGTTTTTCCGCTGCGTATTGAATTGTTTATTATGTATGTTTATGGATGACTTATGTGTGAATGATATTCGTGACGCCTTGTATAATATGAATGTGTTGGACTGCGGTTGACTATTCGTATTGTACGGCGGGTTGTTGACGTGTCCGGGAAGGTCCGGGGCGTGACAAGTAAAGCCTGGCAGGTTCTCTTGGAGTTTGCCATAGATGTCCTTCGGCGTTTGGTACCTCCCATATTTCAGGGTAGGCAGCATCTGCTTCCCTAGGAACTTCAAGCCCTCTGCAGTAGCCAGCCAGCTATCTATTTGCTGGCCCATCACACCGTGTAGCCAAGCCACGGAATCAGAAGAAGGAGAATCACCAGAGCATGAGGCCTTGAACTCCTCAGCACCGGAAGCCTTTGCTTTTGCAAGCTCAGTAGCATGAGCAGTCATGATTCCTTTGAGGATCTGGCTACGCTCTGTAGCTAAAGCGGCACTGGCATCCTTCAGAATCTGGACCTCTGACTCCAGTTGCACGATCCGAACCCCTTTGAGCCCGTCCTGCAGCTGGGACTCTCGGAGGGCGGCCTCAAGCTCATCACAGCGCCGCTGCCAGTCACCGACATTCTCCCGCAGCTGCTCATTCTCTCGAGCCAAGCTGTTGGCCTCACTAGTCAGCTTAGACACAGATTTCTGAAGGGCCTCATTCTCAGCAACAGCATCCGCGACAATATCAATCATCCTTTTGTGCATGGCCTGATACACGCTGAGCTCCTCTTCAGCGTATAGAACCCTATGCTCAGCTTCCTGGGCCCTAACCTCCGAGGCCGTGGCATTTCCCTCAGCCTCCGCCAGGCATTTCACAGCCTCATCCGCTGACACCTTGAGGTTCTCAAACTGGCGCTTTCCCTCCGCCAGCTCAACCTCTAGCGCAGATACCTGTTGCTCAGCACCCAGGGCTCGTTCAGTAAATTCATCAAGCAGCTCTTTGAATTGGCTAGTTTGCTTGACGGCTCGGTTAGCGGCGGCCTCCATTTCGTTGGCACGCTTCTTAGAGACTTCAAGACTCAAGAGCTTGCTCAACAAGAGACCTGGTGCGGAGAATACCGACCTCTCTTCTCCAGGCCCTATGGGCCTAGTGCTCTGCATAATCGGCTCTGCGGCCAAGCTAGTGGCATATAAAGGCAGACTGCATAACGAGAATACACGGTCAGACCACAATCAGAATACGACAAATAAAGGATATACGAGGAAGCAAATTCCTGACCTGGAGACCAGATTTAGCGGCATCATGGGCGATCTCCCGAGTGGTCAGACGGCTCAGGATATAATCATCCGCATAAGGACGGATTTGAGAAAGGAAATCCATGTTGTGCACGGTGCCAGCAACGAAGCTGTGATCCCGATCCATGCGATATTTAAACCATTGGTTATCCGGATCGGGATAGGAACGACAACCGGGAAATACAGGGCGGCCGGCATCGGGCCGATTTGAAGGCCCAGCCTCGTCGGCCCCACCTGCAGGCAAGCCGGTCTCTGGAACGGCACCACCACCCTTCGGGGACGAGCGAGCTTGCTTACCCCCCTCATCCTCGCTCCCACTCTCTATAATCACTGTATCGGGTTGAGAGGAGGGGGTATGGGGGCTGCCCCAGCACCAGCCTGAGGACCATCACCAAGGATGTCCACGTCCATATCTACAGCAGCATCCTGGCCAGATGAAGTCCCCCTCAGAAGAAAGCTAGGAGCGGTACCTTGGTCAGCATCACCTGCGGTACCCTTTATCTCATCCATATTAGGATCCCAGGCTGTCCTAGCCTCATCCTCAACAGCAGCGCCACCAAACTTAACTGGGGAATCATGCGCAGAGCCTGCGTCATCCCCATCACTTTCCTCAGAAGAGGAGGAAGGCTCATCGGGGGAAGAGCTGGAGGGTTCCCCCTGTGCAAGGTTCCTTCGAACCTGGTCTAAAAACGCAAAGATATTTGGGCAACCTACAAGCAGCAAACAAGTTCAACATTAATAAAACCTCAGGACGAGCTACACAAGCTGCGTGACAAGGACAGTAAAGAAAAAACATACCAGGTGCAGCGATGCCGGCCTCAGGCTGCGCCACGCTCAGGCCCAACGGGGAAACCTGCCCCCCTTGCTCACCTGCCATATGGGAGGCAGTGACCTTCACCTCCTCATCATCCTCAGACTCTGAGGGCGCAACGACACCAAAGTCAGGCACAGGCACCTCAGCCACTAGGGACTTTGGGGACGGGGTTACTTCTCCCTTTTCCTCCCCACCATTTCCAGCGAATGCGGCATCAATCGCCATCACCTCATCACCAAGCACAGCCAAGGGTGAGAAACTGGTGCACTTCAAGTTGTCCCGAAGCCTCTTTTCAGTCACAAACCTCCCAATGTCACACTGACCAGGCTTCAAGTACTTCTCCACATCATCAGCATACTCACCTAGGTCACCTGCATTGTGCTTCCGGGCAATTACCGAATCCCGGGTAAGGACAGAAACATCAGTGGAAAATGGTGACACTGCCGATGCCCCTTGGCGGCCTGTGCAGACATAGAAGAACCTGCCCTTCCAGCCACGATATGAGGTTGGAGCGTTGATAAACACACTGCGGCCCCCGACCTGGGCCACAGAAGCATAGCTTTGGTTCCCCTTTGACGGGTTGCGACCAATGTTGAACAAATGGCGAAATAAACTCACGCTGGGGTCAATCTTCAAATCCACGCAACGCAGGAGGAAAGCAGCAATATAGTAAAATCCGGTCGGGGTGAGCTGACAAGGAAGCACACCCACCCAATCCAGGTACTCAGCATAAAAGGTGTGCAGGGGAAACCGGAAGCCCTGCTTGACGGCATCATAGTAAGCAACAAAGAACCCCGAAGGGCAAGAGGAGGGCAGCTCACTCGCTTCCGGCCTCATCACAACCACACTGGGCCCGCAAAAGCGCCTAGCCTCATCCCATTCCCTGTTAGACAGGGAACAAACAGCAGCGGACGCGGTAAAGCCATCCAGGGTGAAAAATTCAGCACTATCCCTAACATTCCTCCTAGCGGGAGCCCTGCGACCTGGTCGCGCATTCAGCGGCATAGCCTCGAGCACAGAGGTAGTATCCGCGAGGTCATCATTCAAACCTACTTCCCTCATCGCGGGGACGTCATCATACCCCAGGGGCAGGTCGTTGCTGGCCCTGTCTCCGGTATTAGCAGAAGCACCTTGAGAAGACATTTTGGAAATCTGCAAAAAAAACGCACATGCAGACAGTCAAAATCCGGGGTCAAGGACCAATAATCCGACCTCCAAACAAAGATTAAACACTCGAATCGTCATCAGCAAGCGATTCCGAGTCAGGAGGTACCCTCCTCATGAAGAATGGGGGACTGTAAACCCCCCATTATTCACAAAGACAGTTTGACGGGAAAACCCTTATTCCGGGTTACTTCCGCCCAAACTGTTCCAGAGAAAGGACAAACAGACAGAGCCGGAGACTAACCCGAAGAGGAAGGTCGATGGAGAAAGCTAGAACTTTGAAAGCACTGGCCGGAAAAGACGAGCTCTTGAAAATGCTTGAAAACTCTGAAAACTCGAAATGCAGAAGAAAGCGCAAAGGAGAAAGACGAAAGCTTTCGCCTTTTATACTTTCCTTCAAAAATAAATGGGGAACATACACGTGGCACACTACTCTACAACCGCCCAAAAAACTCAAACGTTTTTTCCAAAAGGCGTGCAAAAAAGCGCAATGATGGCGCCATAATGTCACTTCAAACGCCATCCCTCGCATTAAATGCTGAGATGCGGCTACTAATTACAAATGTTGCAAAAGGGAAGATTAAGTAACCCTCTTTGTACACATCAGCGTTACTACACACAACGAATTCTCCGAAGTCCACCAAGCGATAAATGCAACTGCCTCATCCCCTTAAGCTCATACTCTTCCGCACTTAGAAAATATTCTAAGTCCACAAGAGTGGGGGACTGGTAAGGGGGGGACTCGGGAATGAAATAAAAAAAACAAGACTACCGCAAGCTCAGAAAAGCACATTAACCTCGGGATCAGCACCAAACAGGTACACCCCTGAATCCGAGCCCTGCACACACATTATAATTCCTGTTAATTTCTCCAAATTTGAAATAAATTTTATCAACCCACGGCCGGGGGCGTGGATGTAGCAACTAACCCATGAAGCAGGTTTTGGAGCGCGGATGCGTGGAGCTCGAGCTCGGCCCTCTCTGCAGCGGGGCGTCGCTTTCCTCTCCGGACTTCATGGCAAAGCGGAGTACACTCTTTTTCCTCCGTTAGGATTTTTTCCCACAGGGTTTTTCCTCAGCGGAGTTTTTAATGAGGTAGCCCTTTGTCATGACCATGGAAGAGCAGCACCCCCGCCGGGTGAACAAAGCCCAGGGAAGATTGAAAGATTTACTCTCTCTCACCTCAGATTTCACCTTCGCTTCGGAGAGTGGGGGACTCATGATGGAGTATATTCCCATACACCCCAGGGGTATCATAATCGCCGATGGAAAGCATTGCAGGTCCGTCAAAGGCGTGAAAATACTAAGTTTACAATTCAAGGCTGACCCCGACCGCGACCGCCGAGGTCGGGGGAACACCGAGCTCAGGAACCAACCAAACTCAGTGGATGACAAAGTCAACCGATCCCGACCCCGAGGTCGGGAGGACGTCAGGCTCAGAGATCAATCAGACTCGGCAAGTTATGAGCCCGACCTCGATGCACCCGAGGTCGGTACCAGATCTGACTCCGGGAGTCAAGCATGTGGTCAAAGATGATCAAGCGCCAGATAGTCTACTATCTCCAGGACAAAGGACAAAAGGGCGGATCCTCTCAACACGAGCCCGAGCTCTCAGATATCGACCTCAGTAGTCCCCAAGGTTAGGGTAAAATGCCAAGTCCTTAGACAGGATCCGCAAGGATTTATCTCGCAAGGAGACACCGCCACGTCACTCTCTGCCCTAGAGGAGTATTCCAGGTTGTCCACGTGCACCCGCATGGGACTTTTGGCGGGAATTCTGTTAGAAGAATAATCAATCAGCCAGCTATCAAAGGTTCTCTCTCCAATCAGCTTTACACGTGGCTGCTTCTCATCGAAGTAGGCTGTTAGTTTATTAGAATAACTTTACACGTGTCCCCTTTCTCCTTAGTATAAATATCACCTTCCAACTTGTGGAAAGGGATGCTTAATCTATTGCACTCTTGAGACTTATATACTAAGGCCTTTTCGATCTGTACTTTCCGATCAGTTCGCTCCCCTTCCTACTCTCATTCTCGGTGGATTCCGGCCACCCCCGGTCTGTCGATCCATCAAGGTCTTTGAGTCGCCAATATATGAAGTTAACCTCCCAAACAAATCAAACAGTATTAGCATTGTCATCCACCAACAATAAAATTTCAACGCCCAATCGGTTTCAGCGACGAGTAATACACAAACGTCATTAAGTCTAGTTTACTCATATCAAATTTCATCTAAAAATTAAATTGGGAAGACAGTCAAATGATTTTTTGAAATATACTGTGTTGCTTAACTGCGCAGTTATGTTCAAAAATTCATTTGATTGTCTTCCAGACAGATGATTGGATTTAATAAGATCTCACCTAAACGGCCCTGCCTGTAGTGCTGTGGGTTCAAGCGTCGTGCATGCTTTTGTGTTCTCTCTGTAACTCGATTCTCTTCTTTAATCTTCTCTGCTTTGCGTATGTGCATGCGCATCCTTTTCTGTCTCTAGACATACTACATCTTCTGCTCAACCCGTTTAGTCTTCTTCAGGAATTATCCACACTACCAGAACCTGCCGGGCGCCGCCATTCTACCGTTTACTTCCATTGACCCTTCAGATTCTGGTCAATATGCCTTGGGACAGCAAATTGAGTTCGGTATTCGGTGAAGCTTGATGTGTTACGTTACATTCAACAGATTGAACGAGGTAAGCTCTGTAATCTTTTCTTTAACACTAAATGTTATTTGCATTAAAATGGTCAAATAATGTCTTTGGGTTTGAAATTTTTATATCGGCGTTTAGGGTTTAAAATTGATCCTGGAATTTTTTCATGGACGGATAATACAGTGCCTTTCTGTTTCAAAGGGTTGATTTTTGGGATAATGGTGTCAAAATTTTGCATGAACGAGTACTGTCGCTCAACGACGTCGTTTGAATGGAAACAAGGTTGGGGCTTGAAATCAGGTGGATTTGCTGCGCTCTGTTACAACTGCGGGTAAGCTGTGCGACCCTGTATTTTATTCAAATGCATTTCAGGACTGTGGAATTTAAACCTCTGAATGAGCTCATTGCTGGGGTGTCCGTTTTGCATGTTTGAATTTTGAATTTGATTTTGATTTTTTCCCTATTCTTGGGTTTTTCTGCTGTTGCACATTGTTAAAAGTTTACATTTCTCCCCCACCTTCACGGCCTCCACCAACAATTTTTCTTCTTCTTTGATTCTACCTCAAAACAAAAAGCAGGCCCCTTCATTGTGTACTAGTTAGGATATGTGGGAAAAAGTTAAAAGGCATAGCTTTTATATAGTCTATAGAAAGTGTTAATAAATCTAACTAATAAGATCACCTTACCTTCTCTTACTCCTAATACTTGTGTACTGTGCTTTCACTTTTCATTCACTTACCTTCGTCTCAATAAGATGATTATCATTCAGGAAGTAAACAGAGTATGTTTCTTAAAAAAAAAATTGCTTTCGGTATAACTGCCACTCTGCCACTCTTTTCTCAACTGTTTTTTGTACTTATACTGATATTTTTTGCTAAGAGGATTTTCTCAAAATTTAGGTGTTTTTATAAATTATTGCTATATTGCCAACTTAAAAAGTAAAATGTGGGGGAGAGGCAATCGATTTTGATTAAAGATTTCTTGGGATGATTTGACTCAAGGAATTGCTAACTGATAAACCATTAAAATTTCACATCATATGTTATTCATGCAAAGTGTGGATCTAAAAATGTATGCCTAATTTGCCACTATGTTTTCTTCCCTATTTGTCTCTGAATATCCCATTCATGCTCCTGCTGACCTGCCCAAAGGCTAGGCATTAGGAACTAGGCCCAAGTGAACTACCTACCTAGTGTCTTATACTTTTTAGAAAATTGTGGTGGCTATCATTACATATGACTTGTATTTAACTTTTGAGGTTTGCTTTTGTTAAAAAACAATACTCCATCTGTCCCCATATTTGATATTCCCATTTCCCTTTGATTCCGTTTCCAAATTGTCTTCCTACTTTTTTAAGAAATGAATTCAATGGTTGGTATAGAGTGGGGGGAAAGTATTTATGATGTTACAACTTACACTGTTATGAGGGGTTGATTGGAATAAGTTTAATTAGAATTTATCAGGGAAGAAATTATAACTGTCAAAAATTCCCTTTGTAAAGTGAATGGCTTTGTGTGTCCAACTGTCCCAGATGAAGGAATGAATGTGGAAGAAGGGCTAGGCACGGAACATTTATTAGCAAGGGAAGGAATTGAAATTCTTTCAGAATAGATCCTCTAGTGTACCAAACATTGGAATTATAGCATTATACATTTATACCACCAACCCTCCTTTACTAATTTGATTTCCATCATACCTCAAAGGCTAAATTCCAAAGGCAAGGAAATAAGGAATCGGTATTCATTAGGGAAAAGAAGGCTTAACATTCTTTGAGTATATTAGCCCCAAAGTCTGTTTATAATTTAAAAATAGGCTTTTTTCATTTCCTGATGCATTATTGTGCTGCAGTTAACCCACCTTCGTTAAAATTTTCAACTTATAGTTCTTTCTAATGTTTTTTATATTACATATAATGTGGGTGCCACATCTTGCCATGTTTAATAGGGCCTCCAAAATCAAGTAGCTAACCCCGCCCCTCTTGTACAAAACATACTACTAGAAGTACTAATATTGCTGGCTAATTGTGATCTTATTGTTCTGTAACTTCTGTGTCTAATTCATGAATTCTGGTTGTGTTATGGATAAGTACTGCACAATTTCATTCTCCTTTTGCTTCCTCTAACTGGATATCACACATGGCAGCGTATTCACTGTGGGTGCATCATGTCAAAATATCTGTTTGAATACATGGACTTTGGAGGCATTGGGTGTTTGAGCTGTACAAGGTGCTTGGGAGGTCACACTATATTTCCAGTACAGGTAAATATGTTGCAATGATGGTTTTGACTTCTCAGCAGTGTTTAAATGCATAAAAAAGTATTAATGAACTTATGCAGTAGTGAGATCCAGGCGAAAGGGGCAGAAGGATAAAACTTACTCTAATGTATGTTTAAAAACCCAACAAAGCATGTTATTGCAATGGTTAATGGTTATGCTGGGACTAGCACTGTAAGGGCATCTCCAATAAAAACCCCAAAAATCAGGTTTTCACTTGTTCTATGTGCCACATCACTACCACATAATCAATCACGCATCACGTAAAAACCTTACTCGTTTTATGGACCCTTCTCCACACGCCATAAACTCTCCATTTTTTTTATCTAGGGGCAAACCTTTCTTCTTTCTTACCAAAACGTTTTTATGGATCCTCCATCAGTTCATAACGGTAATCTTATCATTTATTAGTTATTACTCTTTATATGTGCAATATTAGTATCAAAATAAATATCATGAAAAGGGGATTAGTTTGATACATCTGTGTTAAAACATTATATGTACATACAAGAATACATGTGATAAATTTTGGCAGAAAGATATTTTTTTTGCTCCAAATAGGTTTTGCATAATGCCACATAGGTATCCCATTTTTATCCACAAGGTTGCTAAATATAGTGTTTTGGAAAGCATAAAGAGGATAGTAACTACAGCAACTACATTACCCTAGTGCCGCAAAGGCTCCCACCTACGGTGGTGTAAGGAGGGTCGGATACGCAGCCTTACCCCTGTATTAAAGCACAGAGAGACTGTTTCCGGATGACCCATGATGAAAATCGGGTCGAAAATTGCAAGGACCGATTGCTGTTTCATAACAAAGAATCGCGGACGGTTTAGTGAGTCATTTTGTTTTATTCCATCATATTCCCAAGCAAAAAAATAGTGAGTTTTTGGCTCCATTGGAAATTGTTTTATCCTCATAAAGAGGATAGCAACTGACAGGATAAAAATTGCCTAAGAAACGAGTTATAAAAATTGGGTGTTATGTCTCATGTTGTGTTTATGGAACTATGGAAGCAAAGAAAAAGCTAGTTGCGAGCTTTTTTGCATTCATAAAGTTGCATGACAACAAGAAACATAAAACTGTGCTTAGAGTATTGATAATCATGTAATTTCCATGTTTATGTTTGTGATTTTAAGTAGTTTTGATTGATTTTCACTTTGGAAATTACACACTTTTGGTGTAATAGTTTAGTTTGTTAAATTCTTGTAAATTGTTTAGATTAGGTTTATTCTGAGCTCAAACAGGTCTACTATCACTCAAAGGACAGTTGGTGAACCCCAAAAGTGGAAGGAAGGTGCAAAATCATAAGACAAAGGGAAGATCCTGATTTTTTGGTCTATACCCGGTCGAGTATCATCTATACTCGATCGGGTATCTTGTTGAAATTTCAAATCGGATCGGATCCGAAGACAAAGGAACATGCATGGAAGATTTTGACCACGATCGAGTGTCTATACCCGATCGAGTACACCGACATACTCAATCGGGTATGCATATAAATAATACTCCGAATTCGATCGAGTATGGGTCGAATTCGAGTTTCTACACATACTCGATCGGGTACCTGTATATACCCGATCGAGTACCCGAACTGCATCCCTAAAAAGCCCATAAATACACCCCCTTTCCTTCACAATTAGAGACCAATTCACATATACTTCTTAGCTCAGTTTAGACAAGTTCTTTCTTTATATTTTTCATCATGTTTAGTCTCCAAATGAGGAGCTAAACTCTTCCATCTTGGTTTTGCTACTTTGAAGCTTAATGAATTTGTAAGTTGTGAGTTATTCTCTTTAATCTTCTTCCTTATAAAATATATTTTGTAAAATCATTTTTCCAACAGTTAAGTATGTTTTTAGTTGGGCTGTTTTCAGTCCCAGACCACACAAGACTTAAACAGACCAGACCATATCAGACTTGACTTCCGTAGTTATAAAATACACAGAGACCCGACGTTTATCAGACCAGACCAGATTAGCCTTAAACAAACCAGACCACTAAATTACAAGTAAAAACATTCTAAGTATCTCTTTGACCAGTAAAATTTGCAATTACATACTCCGTATTTACATGGTATCATGATATCATTTCATCATCCTTCCAAAAGACATACGAAGTACATAATGAAAGGCGCATATATATATATATATATATATATATATATATATATATATATATATATATATAGAATTTGGTTCAAATAAAAAGTACTTCATAGGTGAAAAATAAGAACTAATCTTGGCCGTTGATGTGAAAAAATGGATGGAAGAGATCAATTTTTAAGTGGGAAACGCGGTGGCATTTGTGTAATTATGGAGAACTTTTTTTGAAAATATTGTGACAAATGTGTATCAGAATAGTAAAAAAGTGCACACGTAGAACACAAACGTGCAATACGATATCAAATAAAAAGTGCACAAGTTTGAAATTTTTGACGATCTTTTTTGACACGCATGAGTGCACTTTTGGTTAGTAGCTATCCACTTTATAGTATAAATATTTGCACATTTTTTGAAACCGTCTCTTATGTTTAAAGTTCATCTAATCCATCCATTTTCAAGTGATCAAAGGCCAAGATTTATTCTCACTTTTAATGGGAAGACTACTTTTTACTTGAACCCACCCCTATATATATATAGACAACTTTTCATGTCCAGCCGGCCTGACCGGAACCGCCGTCCGGCCGAGGGCATTTCGGGCACTTCCCGGTGGAATTTTTTGATGAAAATTTTTGTGCATGTTCTTCATGAAAGTCTAGTTTATCCATACCACATTTCAGCTAACAATTCAATCGGGAAGCCACTCAAATAATTTCTTGAAGTTAACTGGGAAGTTCATACATATAAACTGCGTAGTTAACTTCAACAAATTATTTAACTGCCTTCCCGATTGAATGTTTATCTGAAATTTGGTATGGATAAACTAGACTTCATGAAGAACATGATCACAAAATTTCATCAAAAAATTCCACCGGGAAGTGCCCGAAATGCCCTCGGCCGGACGGCGGTTCCCGTCAAGCCGGCTGGACAGGAAGACTACGATATATATATATATATATATATATATATATATATATATATATATATATATATATATATATATATATATATATATATATATATATATATATATATACGGAAAAGATCCTGTCCAGCCGGAGGGACAGGATCCTCCGTCCGGCCGCCGCCGTTTGGGGCGGTTCCCGGTGGAGTTTTTTGATGAAATTTTTATGGAATGTTCCTCATCAAGTCTAGTTTATCCACAAAAAAATTCAGCCAAAAATTCGATCGGGAAGGCAGTCAAATAAATTTTTGAAACATAACTGCGTTTTATATGTTTAAGTTGGAGCAGTTATCTTCAAAAAATTATTTGACTGCCTTCCCGATCGAATTTTTAGCTGAAATTTTTTGTGGGTAAACTAGACTTGATGAGGAACATTCCATAAAAATTTCATCAAAAACCTCCACCGGGAACCGCCCCAAACGGCGGCGGCCGGACGGAAGATCCTGTCCCTCCGGCTGGACAGGATCATTCCTCATATATATATATATATATATATATATATATATATATATATATATATATATATATATATATATATATATATATATATATATATATATATATATATATATATATATATATATATATATATATATATATATATATATATATATATATATATATATATATATATATATATATATATATATATATAGGGAGTGGTTCTAATGAGAACACTCCTTATTGTGAGAAGTGAGAACACATCCTAACCCACCATCTCATTAAATGAATGGACATTAAGTAATTGGCTCACAATACTTAGATGGACATCCTAACATAATAGCATGTCTCGTACAAAGGAGTATAGAAACGTGGAACTAACAAAGGTCATTAAAGTAATTTAGGGGTGGGATCGGTCCGGTCTGGGTCGGGTTTTTGCTAAACCCGGAAATTACCCGGAAGGTCTCGGGTTATGAAAATTAGGGACCGGAACAAAGCCCATTATATTCGGTCCGAGTCGGGTTTTTGGTAGCTCGGGTTCGGTCCGGGTTCGGGTTGGACCGGTTAAAGCCCGGTCGTGAAATATGTCATTGTTTTATATTTTAACACGTATTTTCAAATAAAATTAATCAAAAATACAAACCGTAAATAATAACACAAATTTTAGTCTCCAAAATCACCAACAATTCAAATTTAAAGAAGATAATTATCTTAATATTTTATGTAAGATGTATATATATAAATAATATAGGTTTCTTAAAAATATTACGAAATAAATTTTATAAATCAAAAAGTTACTAGAGTTGCTATAAATATATTCTCATGGTCATCATTACACTAAACAAATTCAACATATTTGTAGTCACTAAAAGTTACTAAATCTTTTTTATCCACCGTGATTATAATCATATATTAGGAAATATTTTATTTATATTCATATACTATATTAATTTTATATTAAAAGTAATTGTTTCGGGTTTTTTCGGTCCGGGCCGGGTTATAGATTTTAAGGCCCGTTAATGAGCCCGGAATTTTCGGTTCGGTCCGGGTTTTTTTAAATTCGGGCCGGTTAAAAAGAAAAAACCCGGACCGGGATCATAATTCAAGTCGGTCCAGGGTCGGTTTCCGGGTTTCGGTTCGGTTTTTCTCACCCCTAAGAAATCATTTAATGTTGTAACCGTAGTAGGCTTCCACTTTGCCAAAAACTAGGCAAAAATAAAAAGCCAAATTATATAAAATATTTCTAGTTTAAAAATGACTTAACCTTTTAAATTATAATCCAATTTTAGAAAAGAATACATCAAATTAAATAACTTTTTATTATCTTTCATTTGACACCAATATTGCATATGTAATTTTGTTTTTAAAAAATAGGTATATTACGTAATCAATTATAAACCACTACAAGCATCTCCGGCTATACACACAAGAAAGCATATCTAACACACAACACTCAATCTGTAATGCACACGAGAAGTAATATTTCACAGATAGTTTGTATATAAAACACTAGAACAAGTATCACAATCACAAAATGCAGTATCTAATGCACAACAATTGAGAACTGATATCGAATTCATAAGGATTTCATATAATTTAAACTATTATATATTACACATGAACTAGTATCTACAACACAATACATATATACGATAGAGAACTCGCATCTAACACTTATTAGTATGATCATAGAGAATCAAAACAAATACATCATGCATAAGAACCAGTATCTAACACACAACCCCAAATAGTGAATTTGTGTGACACAATAGTGTAGTAGTGAATTGTACGGATGCATACGAGTGAACAAAATATGCAAATGTTAAGACATAAAGTATGGTGAACATATGGAAACCATGAATGGGCAACTGATACCCATTCATTGTTCAGAAATTGAAAAATAAGTGTAAATGTGCATTTGAATGACATAGTAGTGCGTGTAGTGTGGTAGTGCTTGAATTGTGTATAAGGGGTGGCGTTAGTTTTTTTAGATGATGATTTTGTAGTTTACAATCATTTGCACCAAATTGATATAGTAGTGATTAAGATATTATGAATTATGATAATTACATATGAGAAATATAAAATTAATTTAGTAGTGATTAAGAAAATGAAAACCAATATGAAGAAAAGGCAAAAGAAGAATGACAAGCATTAAAAAAGTGAATAACAATTTCGTTCCTCTTCTTTATTGCTCACTAACGAACTTTGCATAAAAACATGCAAAAAGCTCTAAATGGAAAAGTCACTTGCCTGAGTATGTGACAAATAAAATACATTATTTATTAATATATGGAATGTAATCTACCTCTATATAAAAAGAGGTGGAAATCTAGCCAATTTTCCCGCCCAAACTACCAAAATAATATGGGTCGGGTCGGGTCAGGTACCATAGACAAGGTCAACTTTCAGCCCTGACAATATTTAATGCTTTGCACAAACCGATGGATCTGATTTGCTATTCATTTGGGAATTTGAATTACATGGCTTGTCGCAGACAATTGCTAAACGAGTTTCAATGTGAATACGGTTTGGGGGGTCTGCTGTGTGCTGTCTAATCAGATTTCATGTCATTCAAAGTAGGACACTACATAGTTTTAACCATTGGGTAATATTTATCATACTACGTACATTGGAAGAGCTCTCTATAGATTGAAGTATAAATAGAGCCACAATACAAAACAAAGCATATGCGTTTAGAGAGAGAGTTGTAGCGGTATACAAGATGCTTTACATTGTAAAGGCTGGAAGAATAGTTCGTTTTTCATACAGAGGTATATCACGTGATTCATGTCCCAGGTACAATTCTTAAAAAAGATGCAGATTAACCAGGTCTTCATATTTGTGTTCATCTATGCAGAACATTCACTAAACTGCAAGGAAGACATACATTTACATCTAATGATATCAACTTATCAATTGCAAACTACTAATTGGTGAGCCTGATCTATATAATTAGTTCCCATTACAGTTCTTTTTTTGTTTATTTATATTGGCATTTTGTAAGTTTTCCTGCAGGATGGATAGTGAACAATATAGAGTGATAGAACGTGTGCAACACAAGCAACCTTGATCAACAACAAGGTGGTGTAAAGGAAAACCTCAAATACTCCATATAAAATAGGTAGATATTGGATCGGAAGATTTAAGACTTCTGTTAAAATCAAAATATATTTGTTCAACACCCTGCAGTTTAATGAAATAATTAGATAATTAAAAGATTTAGAGTCATACCTGAGGTTTAAAGTGAGCAAAAATTGAAACTTGCACTCCCTGTTATAAACTACCTAATAGTTACATTACCCATGCCAATAATACATAGATGGAAACATTACTCAGGTCCCAGAGCCTACAACTTTGTATTTATATCACACATGTGATATACCTGTAGGACAATGAGTTGTAAGTTAAAGTTATAGTTGGGCAACAGCCCAATCAGCCTCAACCAAGCATTAAAATAGATATATGTTAAAGTTAGATTAAATAGGTATATATATTAAATAACATTTTAATATGTATTAAAATAGATACTCCGTATATGTTAAAATAGTTATACTTATCAGTTTTTTAAAAATAAATATACTAATAAAGCATTTTAAAAAAAGTTATGCTCTGAAGTATTAAATACAAGTTCAATAGTTACTAAAGTTTATAACAGTAGATGTTAAATAGAATCAAAACAACATTTCAATACTTATTAAAACAACTATGTTAAAATAGTTATACTTACGGTATTTTGAAAATACTTATACTGATAAAGTATTTTTTAAAAAGTTATGCTCTGAAGTATTCAATTCTTATATACTCCGTATATAAGAATTCATATATGATACGTATTAAATATAGTTCAGTTACATATGTATATCTATGTAAATATGCTCTAAAGTTTATGTATACAAATATATACGGAGTATTAAAATAGGAATATAATTTCATTCAGGTCAATGCTTTGAAAGTATATTTATAGTAGTTATACTTTACATATTGAATAATCCGTATTATTTCAATACTTAGAAAATCTTATAAAAGTTGAAGTTTAGTACGTAGTAGAAAGAATGTCACCAATGAAATTATGACACAAAGTGCACATGCTTTCAGTAATTTAAGAAGACATGCAAAGTAGATGATTAAAACAGAAGCATTGTTTTGTCAAAAAAAAACAGAAGCATTGAATTTCAGATGTTTAAAATAGAAGCACACAATTTAACAAGTCTCAGGTTGGTTTCCCGACATAATTTATCAAATCCGTTAATTTGATGTATATCAAAGATAAAAAATCATCCCAAACATCATACTCTGACAGATTCGTACCACAAGTCTTGACACGTTTCTTTAGTTTTTTCAAAAAGCCACCAGTATTAGAAGCATGTATTTAAGAGATTCAGGAAAAATCAAGTACACAAATATTATACTTCACAAATCCATCGAAATACGAGAATAGACAGACCATCAACCGGCGAGGCGATTCTCCGTTTGATGACTACGACTCATCTACAAAAACTGTCGGGATCTTTGTGATTCACAGAGAGCATCGGATTAAGCATGACAACGGAGGTATGGTAGACGCTGGGAGGTGAGACGAAGGGAGGACTGGAGGGGGAGTATGCTGGTGGAGAGCATCGATGTAACCGATGAATCTTAGGATGGTCGCAGATCGGGGTTGGGGCAGGTTAGGAGTATTTTATACCTAGGTTTTTTTGTGAATAGGAATGTTTGGGTTGTGGGCTTTAAGCGAAAAATGTTGGGTTGGTTCTGTATTTAGGCTGGATTGGGTCCAAAAATTATTGGCTTGCATTCATTTAACTAAAAGGGAAATTATAACCACAACCTCCATTTTGCTATATACAGCCACCATTTAATAAATAATAAATAAATAAAAATTCAGATTTCCAAAACTACTCTTTAATATTTTTTTTAAGTAACTACCCTTTATTTTTATTTTGGGACAAGTAACTACCCTTTAATATTATCACCCAAATTAATCATTTTTGGGAAGACCCAAAATGACATGCCGGAGAGCTTCTTCTTCCGAATTTAGACTGATTCCGCAATCTTGGACATTTGACCTAATATATCAATACTATGCCATATGTTGTCATCTTCAACACATTTATCCGCTGCCTATGCTCTCCTCAACGTCGTCATTTATGTTGGAATTGCAATCAAGAAAAACCAGTTTTTTTTAAGGACCAAGAAAAATCAGTTGATTGCACAAGCACTAAAAAATATACTCTCTCCGTTCCCAAAAATACTTCCCACTTTCCTTTTTGGGTCGTTCACAAAAATTCTTCCCACTTTCCCTTTTTGGACAATTTGTGTGGCTCACATTCATTTTACCTTTTTCTCACACAACCACAACCACACATTTCCACTTTATTCCACTTTCTTAATAGGCGTGCCAATTCAAACCGGGAAGAATTTTTGGGAACGGAGGGAGTACATTCCTATACGTAGGGAGTATATGTTACCGAATAGAATGTAGATGAAGATCACGATAGATTTGTGAATGTGTGGAGATCATTTAAATTAAACTGATTTACACTTCATGGGGTACTTTGAAAGAAAGGATCCAGAATGCATAGATTGCAGTGATATTCGGGTCGGAGCACCGTTCAATGGAAAGTTGAATACATCTATGCGAATTTGGCAGACGTGACCGTCATGACGACACAGTGAGCAGCGATTTCATTCGCTATAAGACTGTAGATAAAGTAAAATTAAGGATAAAAAAGACATTTCAACACAATCAACTAATGCAAACACTTCAGTCAAAAGTTCATAAATTTCATCAGAATCAACCAAATCAGCTGATTTTCTTGCTACCAAACGGGCTCTAAGTATACCCAAAAGATGAGAAAAAGCAGACACATATTCTTTGATAATCCATCAAGCATCATAACTGTTCCAATAATATATCATTCACTCCACAAACTAAACATTAAACATTGATACGTTTGGAATAAGGACCACTTATCGACGTTGAAAAAGAAGTTAGGTCTACAAATTAAAAAAGTATCGGATAAAATTGAATGATGCTCTATACATAGATTTATGAAAATATGGGCAATCGAAACGAATAATTATTATCTTCATCATTAATATTTTTTCATTACTATTATTATCTTTTTATTATTGTACTTTTTTAATTATAATTATTATAATTTTATCAATCTTTGATACTATTCTTGATCGTTGATGTAATTCACATGAACTGAATATATTTTGTCCCGTGCATCGCACGGGTGAGAATCTAGTGTTTATAATAGTGGATCGGATGAATATATCAAATACAAGCATCGGTTACAAAACTGCTTAGGATTAAAGTACGCTAATACCCTTGTTTTAATTTAAGTTGAATGCAGATTGAAAGTTGTTAACGGATGGTTGTGATTTGTTCTCACTTCTCACATTAAGACTTGTTCTCATTTGAACCACAATCTACTATATATATACTAGACGAAGTACCCGTGCGATGCACGTGTATATCTAGAGTGAAGTAACAACCTGTTTGAAATTACATTATATATGAGCAACTTTTTAATAAATAAAAAAGGGGAAATGTCAAATAATTTCTTCTATTATTTCCAATTCATGACTTAAGTCTCATATACTAAAAAAGTACCATATACTACTTATCGTTTAACCGGTTTTTGACCTGTAATAGCATTTTTTTATTTCAAAACTTTAAAAATTTGTTAAAATTCGAAGAGTTATATAAAAATTGTGGTCCAGCTCAGCTAGTCGCTGACTCACTCTCCCTCATGGGAGGTCCCGGGTTCGAAACTCATTGGAGTGAGTTTCAACCCAGTTTACTCCAGGCTCCCCCAGACCCCCTCCCCCAGAAGTCCCCTGGAGTAAAAAAAATAGAATGTCAAAGATTTTATTCAGAACTATTTATATATTCTACATCTTTTTTAAAGTTATCACATTTGATTTTTATGTTTTTTACACTTTCATTTTATTTTTTGTCTTTTTTCTATTTTTATTTTTTATGACAACCTGTTAAAATTATCTATACATTTTTTATTTAATACTATTTTATATTACGATTATTACACTATTTTTTTAATTATGTGAATTTTTATAAGATTAGCCAATTGCTATATTAACATTATATCATAGCAAGTTAAAATGACTTGATTGAAGATGTTTCTATAGTAACCATGCTTATATGATAGTACGTACTTTTTTTAGTATATGAACTTAAGTGATGTATTGAAAACAATAGAAAGGTTTATTTGACTATTTTCCTTTATTGTTTTAAACAATTGCTCATCACTTTTTTTTTTTTTTTATGTTTTATGATAACTTGTTAAAATTATCTATGCATTTTTTTAATTAATACAATTTTTTATATTATGATTATTGCACTATTTTTAAAATTTATATGAATGTCTATAAGATTAGTCAATTGCCTTTTATATTAACATTGTGCTATAGCAAGTTAAAATGACTTGATTGATAGTGTTTCTATAGTAAACATGCTTATATGGAATTACACACTTTTTTTTTAGTATATGACTTAAGTGATGTATTACAATGTTTTAAAACAATGGGGTAAGGTTTATTTGACTATTTTAATTTTCTTTTTTATTTTAAACAATTGCTCATTACGTACTATTAAGTTTCATGCAACGTTCTGACATTTTCTTGTACGCTTTTGTTATTCTCGCATATAGAACAATTGGTTGAAGCAGTTTTCCATTTAACATTATACCCCCCCCCCCCCCCCCCCCCCCCCAAAATACCAAAATAATTATCCAATTTTCTTTTCAGGTTGTATCAAAATAATTATCCCATTTCATTTTTTTTTTGAAAAAAAGTCTCTACCTTAAAAGAAGCTACTTGTATAGTACATTATACTATACACTACTTATATAGTACCAAAAACATCATCACATCTTACTTTTTGTAAAGTCTACAATAATTATCTTAAATTACTTGAAAAGCTAAGAGCTCATTTGATGATCCTGTTTTTCGGCTTATCAAACTTATCAGCCAACTTTTTCATCAAACACACAACTTTTGATTACTCCGTGCTGAATCAGTGAATTGAGTAATATATAATAAGAAAAAATGAGGTTGGTGTTGCTTTTCTGGCTATATTGACTGGAGTTACTGTAGAAAATCATTTTAGCTATTTTTCATCTAATTTTTTTATTTTATTAATAAAAAATATTTTAAAAACGGAGTATAATTTGTTTATAAATCAGCATAATCAGTCACTGCAGTCACAAAATCATAAATTTTAGCATGATCAGCCAATTCAATCAATTTTAATCTTACCAAACGGGCCCTAAATGTGGTATTTTATTTAATGCAAAGGGAATCTTTTTCCGATGAACTAATTACATGATTCATATGAGTATCGGAAAAGTATACATTTGAATTTTTGAATTACGTATAGGTTTGGTAAGATACACCTTCTTGTTATGGTTGTCCAAAAAATATGAACATTTTCTCGAATTAAATATTTATCAGTTCCGCACTTCCGCTTTACATTTTGTGAACCAATTTTTTATTTACTTACTTGTTGGATTGGGTGTTAGAATTGTAAAATAACCACACTATCCTTTATTTTGTTAAAACCCACATCAAACTCTCACAAACCATCTTAAAGATAGAGATTAATGTCTCATTATGTCCGTATTTTGGGCGGGAATATTTTCTCAAATAATTATAACAACTTTGCTACTTTATACGTAAATTTACACAAAGATAATTTTTTTATTGTTGCTGTTATGATTATTATGGTCATATTTATGTAATTGTTTATTATTATTATTATTATTATTATTATTATTATTATTATTATTATTATTATTATTATTATTATTATTATTATTATTATTATTATTATTATTATTATTATTATTATTATTATTATTATTATTATTATTATTATTATTATTATTATTATTATTATTATTATTATTATTATTATTATTATTATTATTATTATTATTATTATTATTATTATTATTATTATTATTATTATTATTATTATTATTATTATTATTATTATTATTATTATTATTATTATTATTATTATTATTATTATTATTATTATTATTATTATTATTATTATTATTATTATTATTATTATTATTATTATTATTATTATATGTCGGTAGCTATTTTTAGTATTACTATATGGAAAGACGTATTATTTATAGCCAATTATATTTTCTAATTTTGTTACATTGTTTGTACATCTATAATGTGCATATTTTAGGGTAATACATGGTTACATGGTAAAGTGACCAAGTATACCACCAAATAGCAACTTATTTGAAGGTCATTAATTTGGTAAGAATTATTAATAGTTAGTGGAACAAAATTTCTATCACGTAATTAAATCACCTACCATATTGATATTAAAGCATCTTTCAATATACGTAAATTACATAGTATCATAGTTATGGTATGTATGATTAAAAAAAAAAGGTATGATTACTGGTTTATTTTCAATTTTAATAATTATTGATATCACAACTTTAACAACTATACGTGTATTTTACTTTTATATGACAAATTTGACATTAATTCCCTATAATGACTCTAATTTGGGCGGGATATTTCCCTCCGATCCAATTGATGCCCAGGTTACTTTATATTCGTATTATATAAAGATATGATACACTTAAGATCATAAAATTGTATCAGTATTTACTACTACAGAACATTATGTGAGATTTAACTTTTGGTGAGTGGTGACAACTCCGGTACCCATTTAAAAAATGGGGTACCGTACGTACCATGCATTTGATTGGTCCAAATCATTATATGCTTTTTAATTTAGATTTAAATAATTCTACTGCATCATTCTTATTGGTCCATGTGGACAAAGGTACGGTACATTTGGGGTACCATAGAATCTACCTTTAATTTACTTTTACAATGATTTTATGGCACTTAAAATATGCATTAGTTTCTTATTTTATAAACTCTTCTTCCCATTGACTTCGTCTCTACGGCATGTTTTTTTTGAACGGATCTCTACTGCATGATATGCATTTGGAATCAGTTATATTTATGTTAAGATAATAATTAAGATCATAAAATTGTATCCATAATTACTACTACCTAGCATTATGCAGGATTGTAATGAACGTATGTATACTTTTATGGAGCATTAATTACATTAATAGCGCAGGTCATAAGTCAATTTTCCATGCACTCGAAATTCCAATTTTACCCTTCATTTTGGGCGGCAATTTTGCCTTCAAAAGTTGTGGCCTGACTGTTACTTTATATTATATATATATATATATATATATATATATATATATATATAGGGAGCGGTTCCGGTAAGAACAGATCTTAGGAGAAAAATGAGAACGAATCTGGACTGTTGGATTGTATTATGTGGAACCAAATTGTGCATTTGATGAAACTGAAATGTGCATTAAATGATATTGAAATGTGCAAAATAAAAATTAAACTCAAGTGTGCATTAGATGAAATTGATATGTGCGAAAAAAAGTACAAAAATAACACCGCATCGTACTTTTTATTCTGCACATTTCAGCTTCACCTAGTGCACATTTCAATTT